>VXAV01011806.1:16300-33252 GCA_013399715.1 Alectura lathami
GGGGCAGCCAGCCCCAGCTCCTCTGCTCCATCCTGCGCATCCCCAGCGAGGAGCCCGCGCCCCTCGGCCGCCTCCAGCCCCGCTCCCCGGCTTCCTCCCAGCGCCGAGGACCTGCGGGTGGACCCAGGGAGGGGCCACGTCGCCTCCAACCAAAGTCTGGCCCCATCTCCTGCTCTTTGCAAGGAAACCCCACTGCCCCTGGCTGCCCCCATAGAAGCCACAGCTGCATCATCCCCCGTGACCAACGCTGTATATGATATTTATGACCTGAATTACAAACCTGTATGTGTGCATCTGCAGGACACCTCCCTGGGGTCTTAGGCATGCCGGCCAGCCCCGGCGCGTGCCCCTGCCGCCCCTCCCACAGAGCCACAGCGAGGGGTGACAGTCGAGGACTGGAGGTAAGTTGTGGGGGCGGAGGGACAGCGAGCCCCCGTGCACTCACCAGCCCCTGGTGCCTGCTCGACCTTCGGGCTGGGGTGACCTCGGCTGGGCGTCCCTGCTGCTGGAGAGCCCGGGGAGCCAAGCCCTGGGGCTGCCACTGCACAGAGCAGCACTGGGCTCCTCTGGCTTTGCAGGCTGGCGAAGGCACAGACTGCGCCTGTACGAGTGTGCCTGTGTGTGCGTGCACGTAGGGATGCAGGTGTGTGTGAGTGTGTGCGCACGTATGCCCCTGCCTGGCACACTGGAGCCTTCCACACTGAATGTATGCAACGAGCCACGAGCGAGGGGCCCCGTGCCAGCCCGGCCTCCTGAAGCTGCGGGGCCAGGGCCCCGCTCCAAGCGTCCACCTTTCCATCCAGCCCATCCTGTGCAATAAACAGTCAGCAACTGACAGAGCTACGCACGACTCCGTCTCTGCTTCTCCTTCGACACCATCCCTCCCCGCCCTGGCTGCTCCCAGCCCTGTGCCAGCGGGCACAGCCCCAGGCTGGGCTGCAGGGGGGAGGTTTGTCCTTTAAAGTGCTGCTTCCCCCCAGTAGCAGCGGCTGGACGCCACGGGGCTGCAGTGGGGAAGGAGGCACAGGGCACGGGTGCCCTCCGAGCATCAGCTGCTGCAGGAGCTGGGCCCCAAACACGCAGCCCAGCTGCAGAAGTGGCCACAGGAGGCTCTTGGTTAAAAAATGCAAGGGCCCAGCAGATGCAACCAGCCCCTCTGCACAGACAGCAAAGGCAGCAGGAAAGTTTTGTCTCCACTTCTACCGCAAAGCACACAGCAGTATGCAACACCCCGGTGAATAACTGAACCCCAACCAGTCAGCAAACGGTGGCAGCCTGGGGAGACATCAGTCCCAGCCCCAGGACCAGGAGGGGAGAGCCCAGGGACACCTCAGACTTGTGGTGAAGATGCTGAGACGGATGAACTTGCCACCCAGTACTTCAAAAAACATTTTATTTACAGTATTGTACACCTCCACCCCTGGGTGAGTGGGTTTTTTCCCCTGCCTGAGACCCAGTGAGCAGAACCTAAACACATTCCTGGAAATGAGAGCAGGGAGCAGAGCTGTGACAGTGCCCAGCGGCTGGACCCCATGGCTGGGGCCTGGGGCATGGGCCTGGCCCTCCAGAAGAAGGATGGCAAGGGACACAGGTGACAGCCAGGCCAGCTCTGGAGCTGGCAGCAGTGGCAGGGTGAGGCACTGCAGAAAGCCAGCCCCACCTAACCCCAGATTGCTGCGGCCCTCTCGGGCTCCTTGCCCCCACCCTCCCCCTTTGCCAGGGACGCAGGCAGTAGCGGCAAACAGCACAGACCCCCCAGCTCCACCAGCCCCCAGGGCTCCTCCTGCGCTCCTCCAGGAGTCCCAGGTTGCCCCAGCATCCCCGCGTGGTGCAGGGGCGGTTTGCTGGGCTGGCAGCTGTTCCCACTTCCCCCGAGAGCCGCAGGACAGAGGAGCTTTGTGGGCCAGTGCCTACCACAGCCCCCGAGGCAGCCGAAGTCCAGAGGTGGTCCAGGGCTCCGCTGGCTTCTGGGGCTCAGCTGAAGAAATAGGTGGAATCTATCACTTCCTTCAGGTTGAATTCCCCTGCAGGAAATGAGGGAGACCAGAGGTCAGAGGAGAGCAGGGCAGAGATGAGGCAGCTGGGAGAGAACCTGTCCCAAGCCCTGCTTTTGCGTCCTGCATACAACTGCTTCAGCTCAGCCCCTGCTGCAGCGTCTCAGAGGTCTTCCAGGAACTGCTGTCTCTCCAGATTTATCTGGGACAGGGCTAGAAACACCAAGACAGACAAACAAAACAGCAGCAAAGAAGAGGGGAGGGCACGGCGTCGGTACAAACCGTCACCACCCCCGGATCGTGCTGCCTCTGGGGCTGAGCATGGCAGCTGCTCAGTGGCAGCTTCATTTTGCAACGGCAGAACAAAGTTTAGCCAGATGGTCTGGCAGAGGCACAGCCAAGAGATTAGGAGGAGTTAAAGTAATTGCCTTAATCCCATTGCATGTATATCAGCTAGATCCCGGCAATTACCACGCTGAGTGCCTCACTCCCTTCTCCAGGCAAACGCTTTGTGGTTGGAAACAGATGGGCAAAGAGCAGCGCAACGGGACAGCATGGGCTGGGGAAAATCCTGGGGGCAAAGGACTGGGGAAGGCAGGGGCCATTTGCAGGGAGGCTAGAGGGGAATGAGTGGCTGCAGGAGCTGCCTGCAGGCTCTGCAGTCCAGGACAAGCAGGAAAATGTGATTTTTGGGGACACGACTGGCATGCCTGGAGCCTTAATACATCCACCTTTGGACACTACATGTGCTCGGTGATTTTGGGGGCCATTCCCCACTTCTCTCTCGTTGCCAGACTTCTCCTGAGCTCCTACCTGTCTTGGGGACGTTTGACAGCTGCTCCATCAGGTTCTTCTGCCAAGGGGCTCTGCTCTCTTTGCCGAGGCTGGGCGAAGCAGAAGGACAGCAAGTCAGCAGGGGAGCTCTGGGAGAAGGTTCGCTCTCCTCCACGCCCCAGTGCGAGACCTTGACACCAGGATTTAGCTCCTCCCAGACACCGTGCACCCCATGGCAGCAGGAGCCCAGCCCCTGCTAGAGCAGCCTTAGGCACCTACAGGTGCTCCCCAGATCTGGGGACATCTGCTTTCACCTGGCTCTGGTGGTGACAACCAAGGGCTGCACACAGGGCTGACGCAGTCCTTGTCCTCACCACTGCCTCATTCCGTGGGGAAACCAAGGCATTATGGCCCAGCCTAGCCCCACAGAGGGATTCAAGCACTGAGTTACACTTCAGTTCTGCAGCAAAAGGATGCAGACACCTTGTGCTTCACTCTGAGATTTCAGACAGTTTGAGTGCCAGTCAAGAAGGAAGCAGAACTTCCCTCGAGAGCAACCCCCAGGCAGATGGCACAACCTGGGAGCAGCAGGGTCCTGCACGGCAGCCTTGGGATGGGGAATCAGCGCGGGCAGGAGATGGGTGCATGCAATACCTGCAGTACTTCTTCAGCATGAACTTGGACAGATCCTGCAGGATCTTCTGGCTGTGCAGAGCCACGAATTGCTGCCGACAGATCTGACCCAGGGAGCAATGGTGAGTGGCAGGTTAACAGGGATTTCCCCCCCTTCCCTTCAGCGTTTCTCAGCCAAGACACATCAGGGGTAAGAAGGGGGAAAGCAGTGAGCAAGAGTGGGAAGGGGTGCTGCCAGACAAGGGTGAAGGGAATCAGAGGCCGACCCCCATTTATCAATCCATTGCTCAACAGCCCTGCAGCATTTCAGAAGAGCCCAGGGCAGGACAGAGGCACCGACACTGCTCCGTGCTGTTCAGCACTGACTATGCCTTGTGCCCTCCCCGAAAGGTGGGAGGAGAGGGCCCTGCAGCACCAGGCAGTCATCTGCAACCACCAGCAACACCCCAGGTTCACTCTGCTTGGGTAAATAAATCATCCTATGGAGCAAAGCCCAGGGGAGGCAAGGGCTGGCAAGCGCCCAGAGGACAGATCAGCAAGATCACTGCTCACAAGGGACTTGGGAGGACACTGCTACCTGGTTCATGACATCCACGGTGAGCGCATGGGTCCAGTAGCAATCGTGGACTGAGACGAAGGTCAGACCCTGCCTGGGAGGCAGGGGAAGGTGCCATGAAGGAGCGCTGAGAGCCCCAGCTCCCTCCCTCCCCTGAGAGCCCAGGCAGGAACTCTGCTCCCTACCTGAAGCAGTGCAGAGCTGTGAGCATCATGTGGGTCGAGTCCAGGGAATGGATGAAGTTGGGTGGGAAGGCGTTTTTCTGCTTCACTGTATCAGGCTTCCTGCAGCACAGAACGGGACAGAGGAGGAGCTGGGGCACTTCCAGGGCCCAAGAAGAGAGGTTTTATCCCCAAAGCACAGACTGCAGCAGCAGGGGCTCGGTGAAGAGCATGGGTTTGCACTTACTGATTGTTGTTGCTGGAGTTCTTCACGCTCAGGTTCTGCATGCTGCAAGTCAACTGCAGGGAGAGAGAAAGGGGGCCAGCTGTTACACTGCACTGCCCAGGCAGCACAAGGCACTCGGCACTGCTGCTTACTCCTGGCAAGGGGATCACGCCAACAAGGCGTTCCATGCTCTGCAGGAAACATCCCTGCAGGATGGGGATGTTCGCAGGGCATCCCAGTCACCCTGGCAGCTGTCATTCCCCAGTGGCACCTTGCCTGCTTCCCCTTGCCAAGGGTGCTGGCAAGCATCCTTCACCCCTTCCCTGGGAGATGCTGATTCACCCCTGCAGAGAGCTCCTGGAGGTGGGAGGCCTGCTCCACCCCGACATGGCCGCTGCAGAGCGGCTGTAGGGACAGGACGAGACGGGCTGGGGAGCCGTGAGTCAGAGCAGCAGCGCGTGGGAGGCGAGAGCGGCGAGACTGAATCACGCGAGCCCCGAGGAAAGCTGCTCAGTGCAGAGAAGGGGCCCGTGCCCCAGCTGCCTGAGTGGGATGGGAGCAGCAGATTCCTCAGCAGCCCACCCCCATGCTCCAGTCTCTGCGGGATGTGCCTGAAAGCATGAATCCCATCTCCTCTGCAGGCTCACCTGCAGGCTCACCGTCCTGCTGGCCTTTAGCTTACTGCCTCGAGGTCTCCTGTTACTTTCCCTGCCCCACCCCTGGTTGGAGGAACAGCTTAGCCCACCTCCCCACACCAGACACTCACCACAGTGGGCTTGACCCGATAGTAGGGCTGCACGATGGGGAGACCCAGCGGGGTGACCCACTCCACCGTCCGCCCTGACTGCGCGATGAGCTTGGCGCTCTCCGTCAGCCAGTTCTTGGGCAGAGGGAAGTGGAGAAGAAAGTGGCTGGAGTTAGTACAGGCAGCTGGGCAGACCCCATCCCCTCCCTGCACGAAGGAGTCCAACCCCTTGCCACAAACAGTGAGAGGGCAGCACTTATCAGGGAGCTTGGCCTGTCATCAGGCACAGCCCCACACCTCTGGGCTGGGACAGGAAGATTCTCTTTGCGCCAGGACCCAGAACAAACATCTCCCCCCACAGAGCTCCTCACTTCTCTGGTCTCTGGACCAGGGGAGAGAAAGGAGAGAGATGCGAAAGGGACCTCACCTGGATATCTCGAGTGGCTGAGAACATCTCCTTGATGCCGTTAAACACCTGCTTTACGAGGTAGTGAGACGCCTCCCACAGGTACTCCTGCACAGACCAAAGGCAGGGTGAGGGGAAGCAAAAGATGCAAAGCAAAGTAACAGGAGCCAGGGTAAGCTAAGAGAGCTTCTCCCCACGCCTAGGTGCCTCAAAATTGCCTCTGCCCCAGCTTGTGCTAAGGCTTGAGCTGTTGCAGAGGGCTGGGAGTTGTGATAGAGGCAGGCTGAGATCAGCATTTCTCATGGCTCCTTGTCCCAGCGCAGGCTGGGCTTGGTGGAAAGTCCCTGAGATTTGGGAGAGTAAGGAGAGAACAAGGCAGGAGGGAATCCCACAGGATGGGCAGTTCAGATGCCTCCTCCAGCAGGGAGGAAGCTGAGGAAAACACTGCCGGGAGGCTGGGGCAGGCCTGCTACCTCGGGGAACTCCATCTCCTTGAGCCGCTTCTCCATCTGCAGGCGCCCGCCATAGCGTGTGACGCCATACACCACCGTCATCACCGTCTGCTTCACCACCTTGCGGCCGATGAATCCCTCCAGCACCTGGGCGATTTTCAACCCCTCCTCAGCATCCTTCTTCCGAAACTCCTCCACCTGAGGAGCAGAGCGTCCCAAGGAGTCAGAGCCATCCCGGCTGTGTTGGCCCAAGTCCCCTCCGTGGCCCCGTGAGACCCCCACCAAGCCGCGTGCTGCCTGGCCTGAGCTCCCGTCCCAAACCCCACAGCCCACCTTCACCCGCCCTGCACAGCAGAGATCATCTGCTGAAAGAGCCAAGAGGCATCTGGATCTCAGAGGTCACCACACAGAGCCTTCCACTGCTGCCTCAGCAGAGCAGTGTCGCTTGGCAGCTGGGCAGCGCCGGACATCGCAAGGACACGGCACCAGGACTGCAGCACAGGACTTGGGTGCTCCTGCCTCTGCCACCCTTTGAGCAAACCACGCACCCCACGCGTGCGCCTCCTGGCCTCTGGCGTGCTGCTGCCCCTGTGAAACATGCTGATTTCTAGAAGGAAGAGCCTGGGGTTCGGCGCGCTTCCCAGCAGGCTCACTTCACATCACGTCTTGCCAAGAAATCTGACATCTCGGCAGCACTGCCAGGGGCTGAATTCCCTCCCTGCTCCCTCCTACCCAGCTCAAAGGAAGAAAATTGCATCACCTGCGGGCCAGACAGCTGCTAACAAGAGATGAGGAACACTCTCTGCTCTCTTCCACCTCTTCACCCTACTTCTCCCAGATTTAATTCAGCAGTGAGGGAGCAGAAATCCCAGTGGATTTCTCAGCCACCTGGATCAGGACAGATCTCCAGCCAGATCCCACTGCAGCTGACCCAACGATTCCCATTTGGGGAGGGAGAGACCCTGCCTCTAACCAGCTCAGGTTCTCCCAGCCTTCTCGGGAGCTGTAGTGACCCCTCTGCAATGGAGCAGGTCCAGAAGGACACAAAGGACACCTTCCCATGTCCCCACCACGCCTCACCTGCTGGGCCACCACACTGTAGACATCCTGGGGGACGTTGCAGGGCATCAGGTTGACAGAGATGGCACCAATGAGGTCCCGGCCAAGAGCTGCGTAGTGCTGCAGACCATTGCAAGAGCCATCCTGTGTGCGGGAAGAGAGCAGGCTGGAAACGAGGTGTGAGCACAGGGACAGAGCCCTGCTCATCTGCTGCTGCTCAACACCTGGCTCTGAAGGGCTTCTGCCATTTTCCCCCCCTCTTTGGCCAGGTTTGCAGCTGATTTCCCAGCAGTGGCTAGGGCCATGGCAGTTGCCATCTCCCTTCTGGCCAGTTTTCCTGTCTGCGTCTCATCACTAACTACTGCTGCCTATGAGGTTTGAAAAAAGAAAAAAGGAAAACCTCACGTCACACTGCCACCCCCTCATGAATTTTCGAAGACAAGGCTCCATGGAAACATGAAAAAACAGAAAATTTTAAAAACAACAAATGTGTCTGGGATGCTAAAAGTGGCCCCACAAGCTGGCAGTCAAAACAGATCTCAGAAAACCCAGGAGCAGGATTGGAGTCAGGCAGAGGCAGGGACAAGCTGGGGAACCCTCCGCAAGCCCACAGCCGACTCTGAAGCACCAGCCACGCTGCCTCTATGTCCTTCTGAGGGGAGAGAAATCCAGCCCTGACCAAGCCCTTGCTAAAGCTGCAGTCAGACAGGCAGATTGATTTGTCACAGCAGCTGGCCCGACAGCCCTCCTGGGACCAAGATCAGCCAGGACAAGGCAAACAGGACCTGAACGACAGCGCGGGAAGGTCCTGCTGCCCCCCAGCCAGCACCAGCAGAAACACTTCTCACAGACGCCGTAATTCCTGTGCTCAAGCTTTGCCTGGTCCAGCCTGCAGCCGCTGGCAGGATCAGCTCTCATCCCTCCTCCTCCCTCCCCACACCCTGCAGTGCAGCAAGTTGGAGAACCGACAGCGCTCCGGCAGCCCTGCCGCTGCAGCGGAGCTGCCTCCATTTCACCAAGTGCCGATGACTCAGGTGGAGACAGGCTCCTGTGCCCTCCAGAAAAAAAAAAAATCCTTGCTTGAATTTGATTAACTGCACCCTCCACACACCCCCAACTGCTCTCTTGATCCTTTGTTGTCATAACAATATCATCAGAGCCCTTCACTTGAGACAGTCTCACGCATATTCCAGACCTTTGCTACTGGCAGAATGCACCCCCATTCTCCCCCCCCACTCATTAGGGCCATCTGATCTTCTGCTGAGATAAACCAGCAAACCCCTGTCACCAGGAACAGAATTAATCACCGTCTCCCCCGTAGCAAGGGGAACTACCAGTGCAGACACATAGCTGGATGGGCTGCGGAGAGCTGGTGGTCTGCTGGGATGTGGCAGGAGAAGCTGGGTGTCAGGAGCAGCCCCTCCCAGGTGGGGACGGACAGATGGATGGACAGACAGATGCCTCCAGGTCTGAGCAGTACCTGAGTGACTGCACTCAGAGCACGGGCATGTCTGGGCTGCGTGGGGACATGGCACGTGGGGACTGAGCCCCATGCCACTGGACGCAGGGGACAGCTGATCTGTCCCCTTGCCCTTCCTCAGAGGTCTGTGCCTCCCATCTTGTGCTCCTGCAGAGCTGCTCGTCTCCAGCCAGGTGGCTTCCAGTCCCCATCCCACAGCTGGAGAAGGTAGGACTGGCCTGGCTCCTACCCTGCAGACAGCTGTCAGTCTCCCAGACAGGCTCTGCTGAGCTGAAGGCGAGCAAAGCAGCACCTAAGGGCACAGCTTCATTAGTGGCTGCATGCAGCAGCCAGTTTTCAAATCCAGATGCCCGCAGGCTGCGCTCCCATTTCTTAGGGAAGCGAGGCCATGCTGCTTAGTAAATAAAGCTGGAGACCCAGATGCTTCTGCTCTGCCCTAAGCTCCCTGCCCTGCCCGCTCTCCTCCCTGCTCAGCCCCTCCAGGCCACGCAAATCTGCCGGGCACCCACCTGGTGCACTGGGAAATGAGAGACGAAGGCAGCTGGATCCGGGGACCTCGAGGCTTTGGTGATTTCCATGCAACACGCCAAGACCTGCCAGGGCTCGTCGGTGTTCATCCACCACTTCCTGCCCTGGGAATGGGAAAGCGCACGCTGGTAGGGGGAGGCAGTGCTGCAGCACTCCACAGCAGAGGCAGGAGGAGAAGTTGAGCCCCTGGGCTCTCAGGAGCATCGGGCAATGCACCTCCTCTGCAACGCTTTTGTTTCACTTTTTTCCCTTAAAGCATTATCTTTCAAGATGTTTTTTCAAAGTTAATCTGATTGCCATTTTATTTTACTGCCTAGAAACTATTCTAAACAAGAGGAATGTTTAAAGCCTCCTCTGAAATTAAAGAAAACCCTGATCCCCCTTAGCATATTTGGAACATTTCCTATCTGGGCTCAAAAAGGGTTGAATTTTCCTAGTTGTCTGTTCAATCAGTTCAGCTGGGAGGTTCCCAACCTGCAGCTGGCTGCAGCCCAAGCTGCTGCCCTGTGGCTCAGCCTCCCACCACTCCACCACAAGAGCAGGCAGAGCCCTGCCAGCCGTTCCCCACGCACCGTGAGCGGGCGGTCAGCTGAGTCCAGGATCTCCTCCATGATTTCGTTGGCATAATCCAGCCTCTCCTTCAAGGCATTCTTCTTCTTCAGCCCCGTGAGGTTAATGAGGTGGATCTTCAGCCAGTCAAGCCCCTTTGGCCCCAGGGGCCTTCCCTCTGCAAAGAGCAGGATGGCACGGGTGACATCGTTACCCAGGTGGTTGAAATAAGGTGGGCAAGGGTAAGTCCTGCCGCGGAAATCCATGTTGTGAGGAAACCAGAACACCTTGTCCCTGACGTAGTTGGCAATGGAGAGCTTATAGAGCGCATCCATGCGCAAGCTGTGCATTTCAGCTGCCTTCTTTTTGCACAGCAACAACTCATGCTTCTGGGATTTGTGCAAGGCGGAGGAATTGCTGGGAGCCACAGGAGGCTTGGGGGCCTCAGAGAGGGGCGGCGGGATGTCCAGCTTCTCGTTGCCTTTGTCGTTGAAGATGGAGATGATTATATCCAACACAGGCTGGTTAATCTTCCAGGCACAGTTGCCCAGCTGGTTCAAGGCATCCAGCACCGGGTGGAGGTCCACCTGGGGACACTGGTCCAGGAGCTGCTGGTGCTGGACGGCCCCGTCCACGTAGCGCATCAGCTTGGTGTCATTCAGGACAAAGGCACCGCAGTGTGGGGTGGTCCAGGGTACCGGGGGGCACAGCATGGGTATGACGGAGGAGTTAAAGGTCAGCATGGTCTCTGCAGCATCTGACACGATCTGGGAGAAGATGAGATGGGGCTTTATCAGCCCAATCTGTAGGAGGGAATCAGAGGGGTGAAGGTCAGAAGTGGAAGACGCAGGGGGGAAGTCTGGAAGAACACGCGCTCAGTCCCTAACTGTCCAACGATCACACCAATTGCACTGTTTGTAGGGAACCAGACGCTCCTTAGAGACTCTGAGACAGAAAGACATCAAGAAAACGGCCCTGCAAGGACCCAGCTCCCATGAGGGGGTAACCCACGCAGCCCCAGAGCCCCCAGGGACCAGGCTCACCTGCCAGCTGCTGCGGAAGGAATAGATGTGGTAGAGGACAGGGATAAGCTTGGACTCCAAGCGAGGATTGAGGGTGTTCCTGGGCACCTTGACAGCGTGCACCAGGATCTCCAGCAAGTACATTCCCAGGCGCATCAGGACCACGTAGGGCCAGCCGCAGTCCTTCAAGCTCAGGGAAGGCCCATAGCCTGCTTCTGCCACCAGTTTCTCCCAGTACTCCCGCGGCAAGTACTCACCAGGCTGGGAGGAGGAGGAAGAAAAACAGGTCAGATGATCCCTGTCCCAGGAGCATGGCTCTGAGGACTCCCCCAGCCTTCGTGTCCCTGCCTGATAGGGCTGAGGCAAACCCAATAACATGAAGCTGCTTCTGCAGCAGTGCCTCTGACCTGGCCTGTGAGGACACACAAGGCACCCGGCCCCACCGCTGCTCTGCAACCCGTGGGCCCCCAGGAGAACCCCTCTCCCAGGAGAGCCTACCTGGCTGTCCTTTGCCAGCAGGTGGATATAGTCCTCGTAGATCTCCTGCACCTTCTCGAGCTGGCGGCTGTGCAGCTTCCTCTGGGTGAGGTATCTGTTGTAGACTTTGGAGCCCAACTCCCTGGCTAAGACAGCCAGGGATTCTCCTTGTGGAGAGAGGGTGTTGAGGATCTGAGAAAGGGGAAGGCAAAGAGGGACTTAAGGAGGGAGGAACAGAAAGACGGAGCAGAAAGACAAAGCAGGAGTTAAAGTTCCTGTGTGGGGAACACAGAAAGACGCCGATTCCCATGACACTGAGCAGATGAGGAAGGAAAACATGGCCAGAACAGAGCAGGGCTTCTCTGGCTGCTCAGCATCGGGAGCAAACAGGGCCTGCTCCTAATAGCCTGGGCAAACCTTGAGATTCATGCTCTGATTCTGCTGGCCTGACTGGGCCATCGGTGCTTTGTGGCAGCCCTAGGGTTGTCCAGGAGGCCCCGTTCCTGAATCCCCGTGGAGTCAGGGCAGGGTCCTACCTGCATCATGACGTCCACGTACTCCTCATCTGGCAGCAGGCACAGGTAGGGGTAGAGAATGTTGTACCCAGACATTGTCTTGACCTGGGACATGTTGTGCTTCGACTTCTGCAGGGCCTGGAGGATGGCGCTGCGCCACTGGGAACGAAGGGTGGCCAGCTGCTGGCGCTGCACAAGGAGTGGAAGGAAACAGTCATGCTGCAGTGAGTGATACACCAGGGAGCTGGCCCGCTTTAAGGGACTGACCCCTGCAGGCCTCCTGCCAGCGCTGGGGACTGACCTGCCCTCTGTCCCTTCAGACACGCAGCCCCCAGACACCCCGATCTTTACCGCTTTTATGGCTTGTGGGGTCAAAGGTTTGGTCGACTCCACAGACTCGATGGTTACGGTGTTGTTCAGCTCCATCTCCAGCTGCTGCTGGAAGCGCTCCCGCAGCTCCTGCACAGAGAAGTCCAGCTTGGGGTATGACACCAACTTCTCCTGCAACAAGAGTGAGGCAGTAAGTGCCAAAACCCAGAGGAAGGGAAGGCACGCTCGCTCTCCCAGCTTCCCCATGAGAGGAAGGAGGTATGAGTCCCTGCTGAAGGCAGCCTTCTGGGACCAGATGTCTGAGGTCTCTGGCTGGCAAGCTCCAGGGAGTCTGGGGGTGACAGACCTCTCCAGAGGCTGCTCTTTTAGTGTCTCTGGTCAAGCACCCCCCTAGAAGCAACCCTTCTGGTACACACAGGTCATGCCCCCCTGCCAGCCCTCAGTGTCTCTGTTCCTCTGTAAGGCTGCTGGTAAAAGTATTTACTTCCTTGGAACAAGGAGCTGCCCCACGAGTTGCACTGGCTGTTGAGCTAAAGAGTTCTTCCTATATTACAGCCCTGTGCTGGACCTGAACACATCCTGAGGATGTCTGTGAACATCATTTGGCCAGCTCCAACAACTCCCCAGGCAGCAGAAACATCCCTGGGCTCAGTGGCTTACTTTGGAGTAGAAGTCCTTGAGCAGAGCAGACTTGCAGATCTTGGGTTTGGGTGGAGGGGGCAGCTGGTAGTCAGGCTGGACAATCCTGATGGCCTTGAGCACCATCTCCTTCTCATCTCCCTCAAACAGGCACTTTTGGAAGAGCTCATCCACGTGGAAGCCATCTTTCTTCAGCTGCTGCACACATCTGAGGGGGAGCAGATAAGACAGGCGGAATCTTTCACAGGGAGCCGTGTGTGCTGATGGAAATTAGCACACAAGGAGGCAAGGAACCAAGTTTATCAGCAGAAGACTAAGCACGGAGAACACACGCTGAGGATGCTCCCTTTTGAGGATCCAAGGGCCTGGTCTGTATCAGGCTTTTCCTTCCCCACTTTTGCCCTAAACAGTGTCACTTGGGCCCACTCGAGGCACGCTACGGGACAAGCCTTGTGGCAACTTGTGCCTGACCGAGCTGACACCTGCCCAGCCCCAGACAGGGGGCAGAATGCTGCAGTCATTGGCATGAACAGGAAACCTGCAGCACGCCAGCTCTCCCTGCCTGCCACATGCAGCCAGAAGCTGGGAGACAGCTCTCCAGGCTGCAGGAGCTGCTGGGGTGGGAGCTGCCTCCAGAGTACAGCCCGTCCTTGACAAGGTCACCAGCCTCAGGTTACAGCCATCAGTCATCCACCTCCTCCAGCCCACGCTGCTGCAGAGCAGGCAGCTTTCACCTTCACACATGGATGGGGAGGCTGATCTCCACTGCCTCTGTGAGACCAAGAAAAAAAAATAAAAGATGCTGCTTCCTCCACCCTCAAACACCCCTGCTGCCCTGACTAGCCTGGTTCAGTACAAGGGAACGCAAGGTGCTGGTCACAGCCTGGGCAAAGGGGCAGAGAAGAGCAGCTCCAGCACTGAGCCCATGAGGCAGGGCTCAGGTTAGTGTGCAGGGAGATGGGGGAACCCCTCAGGCCCAGCCACAGCATGGGCTACTCCCTCTGCTGCAAGCGGTGCAAGCAAGGCTCTCAGCACCGTGAGCGTGCTTCCCTCCTGCAGCCACCAGGCTTTGGGAGCCTTCACAGCCCTGAGTGCTGCCAGGGACCAGAATCACCCCCCAAGGTCTCCCCGCAAGGACAGCGGGGCAGAAGATGCAGCAGGGCTGCGTGCTGCTGTCTGTGTGAGGCAGGAGTCAGGATCTCAGGGCATGGCAGAGCCCTGAGCCCCCTCTGCTGGCTGGCCCAGCCCTGCACCAGGGGCCTTGGCAGGGGTACAGGCAGGGCCCAGGGACGGCACCAGAGCCATGAAATGGGCCAACAGCAGGGCCCAGCTGCTTTGGGAAAGTGTTAGGAGCCCAAGACAGAAAGAGTTGTGTGGAAACATGCACACCCTGGCGGGGTTTGGGGTTGATAAATCCATGCAGGTGTGCAATAAACATTTGCCTGCAGACAGTCCTACAGGTGTACTGCTGTACTGCTGCAATACTCACACACCCAAGCAGAAAAATCAATGCCAGTCTCTTGCAGATCAGCTGACCTGCAAGTCATTCACTCAGAGGCTCAGATCTCACAGGGCACCTTCAGCTTCTCAGCCTGGGTCTGACGCTTATTTTGCCAACTATGCTCCACAAAACCCACCTGAATCTCCCAGTCACACTCCTGCAGAGTGCACCCAGACACGCACGCAGTGAGGCAGGCCTTCCTGACCCCCAGCCGGTGCCTCCTGTCCCCAGATCATGTCCCCAGCCCTCCTGGAGCTGCACAGATGCTGCCTGCAGGAGGTGAAGCGCGTTACCTCCAGATGGCTTTGGTGGACGACTGGCTCCGGGTCATGCACTCCAGCAGCACGGCATAGGAGTCCAGGTTGGGCCGGAGGTTGACCGACTCCAGCATGGAAAACAGATGGATGACGCGGTGCAAGCAGCCCTGCGGATGAGAAGGGATGGAGGCTGTGGAAACAGACACCAGCAGCCCCACATCACAGCTTCACACTCCTCTGGTCCTTTTCCAGCTGAGCCACACCCATGCTGCCCCATCCCCTTCCTCCCCTCAAAGCCTCCTCACAGGGATCAGAGGCCTCAGACCAGCTCTGTCGGTTCCAGCAGAAGCCAAGTCCTCCTTGAAATTACTGAAGGCAGATGTGACAAACACAGCAACAAAACTGCAACCACTGCTTCTACGAGCTTCTGCCTGAGCCAGCACACCTCTCCCCTTGGCCACTCAGAAAGCCTGGCACCACAGGGCCAAGCCCAGCCCAGCCAAGGGCAGCAGGCCCCCAGCTCCATACCTGCCTCGCCCAGCTACGCATCACGATGTTGTATGCACCAACATTCAAAAGTTTTCTCTTCATGGGGCTGCTGTGATGCATCAGGAGCAACCTCTCGGCCTCCTCTGGCTGCTGCAAGTACAGGAGGCACTCAAGGTTAGACTGGATGGTCTGCTGCATGATCTTGTGCTGGTTGCTGCTCCTGTCCTCATGCACACGCTGAGGCTTCTCTGCCTTCACATCCTGCCTCATTTCTGCCACGCTGGGCTTGCTGCTGGCATAGGCACTGCTGGGGCCAGCATGGCTCTGGCTCCAGGAAGGAGCTGATGCAGCCTTTGGACTCTTCTGGCTCTTCTTGGGTTTGGCTTTGACTTTGGGTTTGGTCTTTGCCTTCACCTTGACCTTTGCTTTGGGTTTGGCCTTGGCCTGGCCCTCTGGAGTCATCCGGGAGGCCGCGATGGACAGCCTCTTCTCCACCTTCAGCTGCCGGATGTGCATCTCCTTCTTCAACTTCTCCACCCAGCTGCTGGGCTGCGCCAGGCTCTCCTCACTTCTCCCGGGGACCAGGTGCTCCACGGCCGTGCCCGCAGCCGTCGCCTTCCGCAGCGGCTCCTGGTGCCGGTCGCTCCCCAACGGTGCCAGCTCCGCTTTGTTGATCGTCACCTCTGGGACGGTTGTGGCTTGGAGCTGCTTCACCCGAGCTTTCAGCACTGCTGGGAGACACAGACAGGGCAGAGATGAAGGGACAAGAGGAGCAGCAGAAGTCTGGGTCCTAGCCCAGCGCCTCACCTCTGGTAGGAATGTGCTCAGGACAGAGGTTACGAAGGGGGGTCCACAAGGACGTCTTCCCTCCTCAGACAATCCCTTCACCCCAGCAGCTCCCAGCAATCAGCTGCTCTGACCAGCGTCTCTCTGGGAAACACCTACGAACCCTGACCCATCTCAGCATCCAGGGGAGCTGAACAATGTCACTGCAGGGGAAAAAAGCACCAGCTCATGCTGGTCTCACCTGCTGTCTGCTCATTTCACTGGGCCTCCCTCCAAGGATCTCACACCCTCATCTCACTCAGGCAGCGAGCCCAGAGCCAGAGCTCATCCTGGGTCAGCCTGCAGGGCCCTCCTGTGGCCTGGGAACAACTTTTCTACCACCCCTTAGGAGCACCCTGCATTTGTACGCCAGCTCAGTGCTCTCTGTGGGCTGCGTGGGCCTTGGGAAGCCCTGCATCCTTCAGCGGGTCACAAGTATTTCCAATCCCAAATGTTTGATTTATGGGTACACAGAATAGGAAGACTTCTGTAACACGTCCCAGGACACCAAACAAGGGAGACCCCTGCAGCTCTCCCAGGCAATCCCTGCTCACCTTCCAGCAGCTCTGTCCTCTCACAGATGGCACTTCTCCTCGCCTTCTCCTTGGCGCTGGCGGAGGAGTAGCTCCTGAGGACACTCCATGGGATCCCTGCAGCAGAAAGAGGCAATGGGATGAGAGGAGGCTCCACGCCTCACAGTGCTCTCTGCACCACAGCCCTGCCCCACATCACGGCTGGGCCCCAGGGAGGGTGCAGAGGGGAGAGCAAGGGGCATGTCCCAGCTCCGCCTGCCAGGTCCCACAGCCTCGCCAGCAGTGCCACAGCCGTGCAGAGGTGCACAAGTAGGGGTGCCAGCAAGTGACAGGGCCGCCCCCTTGTCTCTAACCTCCCAGAGGGAACAACACCGTGGGCAAAGGACTCCAAAACCCCCCATCTCCATCCCTGTCACGACACAAGGGGCCCTCACAGCCCTCAGCTCCGCGCAGACAAGGGGGTTTCAGGACGCCAGGGCCTCCCACGGACCCTCACGGCCCCAGCCCACTGCCTGCGAGGTGGTGACACCGAGCACAGCCACCAGCCCTCTTCCTTCGGGAGGAAAGAACCCGCGCACCGCGCACCCCAGCTCTGCCCCCACAGCGTGCGGGGCGGGACCCCAGGGACCCCCGACCCTGTCCCCTCAGCACCCCCGGCCTAGGCCCCGGCCCGGCCTCAGACGCTCCCATTCGCGTCCCCAGCTCCCAGTCGGCCTCCACTGCTCCCAGCTCCCTCAGTTCCCTCCCCCCGGCCCCGTTCCCGGCCCCTCACCGCCGCCCCGCAGCCGGGCCGGGCCCAGC
>VXAV01011806.1:34309-48297 GCA_013399715.1 Alectura lathami
CCCGCGGCGGATCGGGGAGAGCCCCTTGAGTTTTCCGGCCCCGCCGCGTTGAAGCAGGACCGTGCCCTCCATGAGCGGTGCCGGGGATCCCGTGCCCCAGTACCCCCCCGGGCCCCGCGGGATGGGGACGAGAGGCAGAGGCCGCTCCGAGCCCTGCGGGACCGGGACTGGCCCTGCCGGCACCGGGCAAAGGGCAGCACAGGGCTGGCGCTGGCCGGGGTCAGCCCTATCCGGAGCTACCGCTCCCCGCTGCCTCGGGGGCTGGAGCAGGAGCAGCTGCTGGTTCCCCCCCTTGCCTGGTGCCCCCTGCCCGGGTTCAGCGGGCTGAGGTGTGCTGACACCATCGTGCTCTGGTCCAGGGAGCCGGTGTCACTTTGCCAGCTCTACCCAGCTTCAAAGGGGGAGACCTGGGGGTCCCTCATCCCTCCATCTGCTCCCACCAGCAGATAACCCTGTGCCTGGGGTCGTCATCATCCAGCACGGGCCGGGGGGATCCATCCCCATCAGTCCCCAATGTGTCAGGAAGGAGAAGGGCTGAGGAGGAGGAGGGCTGGGAAGGGCTCTGAGGCAATGCTGCTCTGAGGATCCAGCAGGCTGACTGGAGGGGACCACGGAGCATCCTGCTGGCTGCAGAGCAGCTGTGGCTCCTTTGTAGTCAGATTTTCTGGAGGCATCTGGGAGCAGTGCAGGTCCCCGCGAGCCGCTTGGGCTCTGCATGGCAGCGCTCAGCCTAACGGGTCCAGGCCCCACAAGTGGGGTTTCAGCTGGGAAGGCACCGGTGACATTGTGTGGTCTGAGAGCATGGCCCACCCCTGTCCCACGTCCAGGAGGACGTTGTCACCCGCCTTGAA
This sequence comes from Alectura lathami, assembly GCA_013399715.1. Classification (NCBI taxonomy): domain Eukaryota; kingdom Metazoa; phylum Chordata; class Aves; order Galliformes; family Megapodiidae; genus Alectura; species Alectura lathami. The sequence continues at coordinate 35,161 of VXAV01011806.1, forward strand.
GCACACCCTGCTCTGCCTGGCTGCAGTGGGAGGGAGCCCAGCAGAAATGGAGTGGCTGCACAGGGGGAACCCTCTCACAGTGCCAGGAGCTGTCGGCAGCCCCAACAGGGCGTGCTGCCAGCACCCGGCACCCTGATGCGTTCCCTGGGCCGCGCAGCAATAGGGCCTGGCAGGCAGAGAGGTTCCAGGTTGTCACACTGGGCTCATTCTGGTTGTTGGAGCCACAGATAACCCATGCCTGGGCTGGGCTTGGGCTCTGCTCCTCAGCCCTCCCAGCAGCCACCAGACCAGCCCTGCCACCCTTCCCCTCCACGTGCACGTGTCCCCTCCTGGTCCACACCTGGACCAGGGCTTGCCCAGCGCCCTCTGGGGCTGAAGGGCTGGGGGCTGCTTCCCGAGGGTCCTCCCAGGTCCCATCACAGCCTGCATGGAGCCGGGCATTTCCCTGGGTACCTGCGTGCAAAGCATGGCTCTGTCCTGCGGAGAACAGCAGAGTGGGGTTATTTTTAGAGAAGCAAAAGTCCTTTGTTATAAATAGCAGCAGCTCCAGACGGTGATAAACTGAGATGGATTTGCAGGCATTTGCTCAGCCTTTCCCCACGGCTGCTGCTTGTTAATGGCTTTGCTGGGCTGGGACGTTCTGGACCATCCCACGGGTGCTGGGCTGAAAATCCCGCTCTTAAACGTCACCCAAAGGAGCCGAGTTCTCCGGAGCACTCACTCTTGCTTGTGCCACATCCAGCCCCGTCCAATCCCAGCAATGTCACGAGTGGCTCCGTGGAGGTGATGCCACCGCAGTGGTCAGCGCACTGTTGGTGGGGTGAGGACTTGTAGGAGACCCTGCCCAGAGGCTGCAGCTGCTGCTCCGCGCGTGCCGTGAGCCGGCCGAAGCCTCTGCGTTTCCTCCATCCCCATCAGTGGTGCCGTGGGGCTCCCTGAGCACAGCGGCCATGGGGTTGGGCAGGTGCAGAGGAGGACAGGGAGGAAGAATCCAGAGAAGCCCTAGCAGCGCTCCGGGTGTTTCCACCCTAACATCTGCCTGGTCCGACCGCATGCCTTTCCCATTAGCGGCTCTGACCGAGATCCGCGGGCTGGGCGCACGCACCTCGAGCCGAACCCTGCTGCGGGTCCGAGCCCACATCTGTCCCCATTGCACAGCGCTGCCGGTCCCCAGCCCAGGTCCCTGTGTCCCTCCTGGTCCCAGCCAGGCGAGAGGCACCGCTGTGCACGGGCAGCACTCCCAGCAATGGAACGGGTGGTCAGGGAGCTGGGTCAGGTCCCGGGGGCTCCACAGCTTGTTTTGGGTAGAGGCACAGCTGCCAGGAGAATAAACACGAGGCGAGCAGGGGGCAAAGGCTGACAATTGGTTCCAGGCAAGCGGAGCTTTGGCTGGGCTTGGCCTCGCTCCAGCAGAGCTCTGCTTCCGGGGGCAGATGGGCACAAGGGAGGACTGAAGGAAAGATCAAATCCTCCCCAGAGCATGGGGTTCCCCCTCCAGCGAGCACCATCCTTCCACTGGGACAGCACCTGTCCATCTGTCTGTCCCTCCATCTGCGTCTCCCCGGCTCCTGCATCAGGCAGGGATCCGCAGTGGCACTTTGTGGGGTCCGTGGCACTGTCCCCCCGTGGTGGCACTTTGCGGGCACGGCCACGGCACTGGGGAAGGGCCGTTGGGGGAGGTCACCCGTCTGACAGCAGCGCTTCCCTGTCCCGCAGGCATTGTCGAGATCCGGTCGGTGCGTGTCGGCGTCGTGGCCATCCGAGCGGTGCACACCGGCTTCTACCTGGCCATGAACAAGCAGGGGCGGCTCTACGGGTCGGTAGGTCGGGAGCTGCCTCCCGGGGCTGGCGTCAGAGGTGCAGGGCAGAGCTGGAATGGGAGGGGGGGTCCCGTGCCCAACGGGGCCGATGCCCACGCCCGGGACGCTCCCCGTAGGGGACGGCACCTGCGGAGCCCTCACGCAGCCGCCCCGCTCACCCCCTTCCCTCCCCTGCCAGAAGGAGTTCAGCCCCAACTGCAAGTTCACGGAGCGCATCGAGGAGAACGGCTACAACACCTACGCCTCGCTGCGCTGGCGGCACCGCGGCCGCCCCATGTTCCTCTCGCTCAATAGCAAGGGCAGGCCGCGGCGAGGGGGCAGGACGCGCCGGCAGCACCCCTCCACCCACTTCCTCCCTATGCTCGTCAGCTGAGCCCCACAGCCCGGCTCCCGGACAGTCCTGTAGAAAAAAACGGAAAAATAAGGGTTATTTTATATATGTACAGATCTATCTATATTTTTGCTATTTATTATTTTTTAAATGCACGGCGGAGGACGGACGTGGATGGCAAACGCTCCAGATGCAGCACGCAGCCATGCTGGCATGAGGCTGTCCCCAGTGTCCTGCTGGGGCAGAGCCACATGTCCAGCACTCCCCACGGACCAGGGCTGCTGACGTCTCACCCCCTGCCCCGTGAACAGCGTCTCTGCGAAGGGGACAGAGGTCGTGGGGCTGGGACGCGCCAGGGGTCGCGTTTGTTTTGTGTCCCAGCACTGTGGAAATTAAAGCTGCGTTCACGACAAGGGGCAGCGAGTCGTGGGGGTGCACGGTGCTGGGTGGCCGTGGGCTCTTTCTGTGTGACCGCAGCCCGGAGGGGCTGCCCCGGGGTGGGAACTGCAGCCACCAGCATCCTCCCTGCTCCTCCCAACCCACACCTGAGCGCGTGGGCGGAGACGCACCCAGCCCCAAACCTAACCCAGAGGAAAAAACAGTGAGTGTTGTTCCAGGGATGGAGCTGGAGGAAATGGCTGAAGGCAAGGGAGAGCCCCAGACCCTGGGCTTCTCTGGGGTGCAGGCGCACGCGTGACCTGTGGGGACGGCGCAGCTGCATCCCCGATGAGCATCCCCAGTGGTGCCAAGGCTGCGGCCCCAACCTCCTCCCTCCCAGCAGGCGGGGATGGAGCCAGGTGCCAGAAGGTGACCCCAAGAGCAGGCACCGCCCCGGGGAAGCACGGCCAGAAATAGCACCCGTTCCTCAGCCTCCCGGCCAGGGCACGTTCCTGCAGCACCCGCCGCACCCCGCTGCGGGGAGGCACGGCGGCGCGGTCACCGTGTCACGTCAGACGTGAGCGATGGCCCGAGCTAAAACCACCGAACTCGTTCTGTTTCTTACCGAACCAGCTCCCAGTGAGGCTGTAGCAGGAGGGAACAGCCACCGCCTTAACTCTGTTGTGACCTCGGTGGGCGCCAGCCCCCAGCCCCAGGAGCCGCAGCACCCAGGCGCTTCGCCCGTTCGATGCCCACCTCGAGCATCTCTCGCGTGGGCACAAACACACCTGGAGCCTTCCCTCTGCCCCAGCCCAGCCAGGTTCCTCCTGCCACCACTCGCTCCCAAGCCTGGGATCCCAGCGGCAGAAGCTCCCAGCTCGACCTCCGGCGCAGGATGAGCCCTGAACCCTGATAGACCAGTCCTGAGATAAACCCTCGTCCCAGAGGCATCCGCCCGCTGAGATCAAAGCAGAGCTGCCCTGGTTGAGCTGGCAAAGCCAACGACAAAAACATTCCAGGGCAGTTGCTCAGTGCTGGCCATGCCTCCCTGCCGGGGCACCTTGGCGAATCGCTCCTTGGTAGCAAAGATGGGACATTTCTCTGACAAACCTTCCCTTTTCTTCTGAAATGGGCCACGAAGCGCCACACAACGCCTTCCCCCTCCTACAGCGAGGCACAGCCCTTCTTGGGAAGCCCTTGGAAGGAGCAAGGCCAGCACCTGGGCAGCTCTGCAGAGCTCGGCCGCTTGGCGCTGGATCCCTGCTGGCCTGCTCCGTGGTCCCGCCACCCCGTCCCCGTGACACCAGCAGGGCAGAACCCAGCCAGCCCTCACGGGGCGAGCGGCTCCTCCTTCATTCCTCAGCCCCAGCCTCTTCCTGCTGTGCTCACAACACCTCGGCCTCATCCAAGCTCCTGCTCTTGAGTCACCAAAGAGACAAACAAGTGCAAGAGCTGAGGGCAGGCGCTGGGACAACGGGGTCACCTTGCCAGCAGGAACTGGCAGCGTAGGCACCGGAGCTGCCGCTGCACAGGGCTGGGCTGCCCTTGGCAAAGCTGGCCCAGGTCTTGCAGTGCTCACCCAGCAATATCTGGGCCAGGTACAGGGCCAAGACCTGCCCTGCAGCCTCATCGAGGCTCCCAGCACAAACAGGTGAGGACCCCGGTGCTGCCTCCATGTCCCGGAGAGCAGGGACAGTTACTCAGCCCAGGGTGCACCTAAGAGAGCACCACCAACACCTTCTATGAGCTCTACACTAATGCACCCTGCTCTGCGTTCACCGGGGCCAGCTGCAGGCTTGCAGCAGCTCCATGAGCTTGAACCTGCTCATGTCCACGTCCCGCTGTTGGTACAGGGCTGTTCCCAAGGGCGGTCTGAGCGGGGCTGACACAGCCTCACCCGGAGCAAGGTGAGGAAGGTTGCAGCCTCCCCAGGAGACAGCCCTCGGATGCTGGGAGACCTGGAGATGCACCTCCCCTGGAAGCGCATGGGTGTGGAAAACAAGATGACAGCATTCCCAGATCTCCTCCCACAAGCTTTAGGCTCAGGGAGATCCCCTGCCTGCCTCAGATCCCTGCAACAGACGAGGCACCAGCTGGCACCTCCCGCTGCTCACTGCAGGGCACAGAGCCCGCCTCCCGTCCCCTCCTCACACCCCCCAGCTCTGGGGAGCGGGGACACGCAGCAGGTAGGTCTCTGTCACCTCCTTCTCCCTCTCCAGCCCCCAGCGCTGTCACAAACTGCCAAACACACCCAGGTATTTGTCTCTCTCTCCTTGTTTTAATCAGCTGTATTTTAAGTAGCTTCGAAATACATTTTTCTCCAAAATCTTGTTTTTCCTGTATATTCTTTGATCACAATGAGATTTGGCTGGTCCTCACTCTGATGCACGCCCAGTCCCGATGTCAACACAGTGGAAAAATTCAGTCAGGACTGCAACGGGGAGACGTAAAAAATACAAAAGAGCAGGCAGGGCTGCTTTCAGCCGCAACCCCGCAGCCAGCCGCTCACAGGCTGGCCATGCACGGAGGGCTGCTGGCCACGTTGGAGCCTGGAGCTCTCGGCACGCCTGTGCTCGGCGTGCCAGGAGGGCTCGGACAAGCCCAGCCTGCCCCTGGGTGAAAGGAGGCAGCTCAGCGCAGCAGCCTCCAGAGAGCTTACCCTGTAGTTTTCCTCGAATCATGCATAACGTCTCGTTGAGCTGAAACGTCCTTTTATTTAAACAGCAGTAATAATTTAAAATTATAAAAACCCTTTCAGTGTTGAATATCAGAAGGGTAAGGTTATAAAGAAAAGTAAATGGGACTTGAGATGAAGAAGGGAAGGATAACAGGGTCTATTTCAAGAGTTCTTTTTTTTTTTTCAGTGACAACTAGTTGCCCTCCCCAGCTGGAGATCCTGGGAGGGAGGCAGTATCATTACGCTTTCATTTCTAAGATTTCAATCTCCAAAGCAGAAGAGATAACATCCAAGGGGAGGAGGAGCGAAAAAAAAAAGAAAAGAAAGAAAGGAAACTCAAATTCAAACCCTTACAAACAACCTTTCCATTCGGAATTGCAACCGCTAGCTCAGCGCCTTGGGCTCCCCACCTGTGGAGCACAGCAGCTGCTCGCTGCAACGGTTAAAATCCACGCGGCAAATGCAGGAATTTTACTAACGGGCAGAGCTCTTTCTCCCAGACAGAACTTGAGGCTTCTCATCTATGAAGGATCCAGAGTCTCCATGTCTTCAGAACTCAAAAAGGGAATTCTGGGGGGGTGCTGCTTCCCCCCCTGCTACCCTCCCCCTTGCTCTGCTCTGGAAGCCCCTTTCGCTGCTTACGTTGGCTGGGGAGGGAGGAAGGACAATGGACAGGGCCCCAGGGACAGAGGGGTGGATTAAGATTCATGAGTTGTTCGATGAGTTTTCGTTACTTGGTGAGCTGGAAGAAGAGGAGGAGGAGGATGATGAGAAGTTCATCCCTGTGAGTCCGGGGGGGTTTGTGGCAGTGTTTTGTCCACTTAAGCTTTTCCGGCACACGGGACACGTGTCATGCTTTGACAAAAAAGAAAAAAAACAAGAAAGATGGGAAACAGGATTAGAAACACAACACAGGAGCAGTACTCCTGGAAAAGGCTAGGGTGACACTCCTTCCTCTGACCAAAGGCTTTGGCCTCATCGCGAAGGTATGAAATCCCTTGCAGAGGAGAGCAGTGCCGCCAGAAAACACCCCAGCGCTACGAAACCCAAGGGACCCACCCAGAAGGCACTCACCTGTTCCAGCCAAGGGACTATACAGCTGTTGTGGAATAGGTGATTGCAAGGTAACTGTCGGACGTTTTCCCCAACTGTATAGTCTTCTTTACACACGGGGCACTCTAACCCAGAATCTGCATCACGAACAGAAGCAAGACACAGCTGAGCAGTGAAGGAGAGGATGACAGCCCAAGCACCCCACTCGCCCTCGCAAGGGGATCTCACCACCTCCTCCCTTCCCTCCCGCTAGCTCTCCTGGCCTCTGCCCCATCCCTGCTTCATCTTTGCAAGCTTGTTGCTTTGCAGTTCCTACCACCACCGCTCCCACCCCACTGCCCTGGGTTTGCTTCACTGTTTCCTTCTTCAGAGTTCTCCTGTGGGAAACATTTAACCACCAGATGCTCCTACACACACCTGTAACAAAGCATCTGGTGGTTGATCTGTGTCTACCAGACTAACAGGCTCCCACCCAGCTTCAGCAAGCCTGGCAGAGCTGTCAGCACACCCCAGCCCTGCCCATCAGCGGGCACGTGGCTTTTTCAACTCTTTCCCCACTGAACTTTTCAAAACAGTTTGCCTCCGCAGGGCAAATCCATCCAGTCTCTTTTGCTTTGCATGAGTAAAGCAGAGCAATGCTTTAGCTTTCTCCCCTCTTTGAAATGTTTTAGGCCTCAAAGGTACTAGCAGGCAAAATTTACAAAATCACAAGAAAGTGTTAGAACAGAATTTTCACAGACCTCTTTGTGAACAATTCCCTGGAGGAGATATACACACCTACGTGTTCCTGTGTGATCTGTATGGTGGGGAGGGCCTGGATCTTTTCTTTGTCTGCTGGCGGTGGTCCAGTGTTTTCAAACTGATTTAGTAGCTAAAAAAAAAAAAAAAGACCACAAGGAACAAAAAGCTGTGAGCTCAGCAGCGCGCAGAACCCGTTCATTTACCGAAGTTGGGCACTTGACTCCAGCACCCCCCACGCTGCGGGCCTTGTCTCCCACTTCTGCACCCTCAGCGACTTGTTCCCCCGCGCCACCATTCTGCAGCGCTGCCCGAGAGGGCTGGAGACCCCACTACAATGCTGCTTTTACCTGTGTGATGATTGCATCCAAGCCATTAGCACCCCAGGCGTAGTCCATTGGATTGGAATGCAGGACCCCCCTTTAAGAGTAAGAACAGCGATTAAACCCAAGGGGAAGCACGAACGCCAGCAGGAAGAACGGCTCAGCTTCCAACTCACCAAGGACCGAGTCCTAGGTTTGGTATTGTTGTAGGTGCAATAATACCATTGACCAGCTGCTGGATGATTCTGAAAGGCAAGAAAACCAGGAGTAAACAAGAATTTGCGTCTGCTAGCTCCCAGCCCAGAAACACGAGGCAGGAAGAGTGGCTAAATGCAGCCACACCATCAGGGAGAACAAAAGGAAAAAAATAATTACTCTGTAACAATTGCAATGGCATCTTACAGACTGATTATTCATTGATAAAGATTGAATATTTATCCAGGAGGGGATGGTTTCTGGCAGAGATGGCGAGCATCTCTCCAGGAGAGTTTGAAATAAACTTCAGCCTTGCCCTCCAGATTTTCCTTGTTTTTTTTCCCCTCACAGTGAGCAGAATATTTTGGTAATATCCAGGATGAACAGGACGTGCTTTCTCACTGTGTGTTTAAGGGTCAGATCTCCCAGCCTTACTGTACTCAGGTAGGAAAATAAAAAAAGCCCCTAAAACTCAAGGCTAGAGCTTGGCAGCCCCAGCTGAAGGCTGAGCTCACAGGAGACAAAGCTGTGCACCTGCAAAAGACATCCCAACCGCCCAGCTGGGCCTACGGGACCCAGGAGGAAAAGACAGGCTGATCAGCAGCGAACTCATCAGTAAAACAAACAAAAAAACCAGCTGGGGCTCCGGGGGGAAGAAACCCCCTCGCTCTCACCCCTCCAGCGTGGGGACGCCCTCGTGCCTGCCAGCGGCACGCCGCGTGGCGAGGCGAGCCCGGGGCTGCCTCGCGCCGTATCGATGCCGGGACTGATGCTCCCGCTCCCGTCGGTTCTCGGAGTCCCTGTTGTCTTCCGCCTGCACGTTGGACCCGAAGGGAATCTCAAAGGTGTCATCAAAAATGCCGAAGGCGAACTGGCCGTAGCCCTGCGGCAAGGTGAATAAGTGCTGATCCACGTTCTGGGGAGGAGAGAGTTCAAGAGCAGGTTGTGAAGAGAGCTGAGGGAACTCAGTACTACTGGTATTTCCCCAGCCTCCTCACAAAGACTTGTCTCTTCAGATCATGGAATCACAGAATGGTTGGGTGGGAAGAGACCCCAAAGTCCCCCAGCCCCAACCCCTGCTGGGGGCTGGCTGCCACCCCCCAGATCAGGCTGCCCAGGGCTCACCCAGCCTGGTGTTGAGCACCCCCAGGGATGGGGCACCCCCAGCTGCTCTGGGCGGCCTGGGCCGGGGCCTCACCGCCTCTGGGTACAGAATTTCCCCCTCACATCTCACCTAGATCTCCCCTCTTTCAGTTTAAGCCGAGGCTAATGCATAGCAACACACCCAGCTCTCTAAATCCCAGCTTAGTCCCCTCACAACCAGAACAAGCTCCAAGTGACGGTCCTGTTAAAAACACCACACGCAGAGACTTCAGGAGCAGTGTGTGGATGCCTTTAACACCTCCTCTCCCATATTTTCCTATGACTCTATGGTTTTGTCACAATCCAGGGAACATTTAAACAATATACTAATGGAAAAATGCTTCAATGGCAAGAAAGAAAACCTCCGGGGGGAGAGAGAGGACTTACTTCAAAAGGATGCCTGCTCTGATCACTGGTCGATGCAGAGGAGCTAGTTTCATTCTCGGTGCTCCTGAGAAGAAGGAAGAGCATTGGGAAGTGTCAGAAGGCTGCTGTAAAAGATTTTCCCAGCAGAGGGGATCAAGGGACGTGAGTCTGGCACAGGGAGCAGCCAGCACAGCTCAGTAACAGCAGACAGAAAGTGAGCCAGAGCTGAAAGGGACCGCAGGGGTCAGGGCAGCTGCCCTTCTGCTCCGTGGCAGGAGCAGCTCCAGCCCGTGCAGAAATCAGTCGGCCCTCAGGTGCTCGTTTTCTAGCTGTCCCTATGGATTTTCATTTTTCACTCCCAGCAAGCCTCATTACTCACACCTCCATCTGCCTCTCCCCACCCTTTCAGAACCCAATTTTATGGGAGAAGTGCCTGAAGCACGACGTCAAGCCAGGATTCCCCACACAACCCACCTCAAACAACTCAGCTAATTCTCTGGGGCAGGAGAAGATTTAAGGCACAAACCCTGACCACTATGACCCAAACGTGCTTAAGCCTAATCTTGAATCAAAGGAACCCCTCTGTTGCAGAGGCATGTGACCAAACGGGACAGACTTAGCAAAACTCTCAATGCCGTTAGGCTTCTGCTTTTGGGTTGCTGCAGAACATTTACTGCTCAGCACCCTGGCCTACACTTTTATAGGTAACAAAACCCACTAGGCTCAGCAATTAAGAGACTCTCCGAGGTCACAGCAAATCACCCACACAGCGAGGATTGGCCAGGATTGCTTTTCCACCTCTAAGGTCGGTGCAGCCAGAAAAAAACATCCCCCTGCCAGCACAGAAGCCTCTGTCTGCAAAGAGCACCTCCCTGCCAGCACCTGACACACACCCCGTGAGCGCCTGAAACATGCCGACACCTCTCCCTTACTCTCGTCCATTCTGACACCGCCAGAGAGCAGTCCCCCTGCCGAGTCAGCAGCGAACCATGTGAACGCAGACCGCAGCTGCTTCAGCGCAGAGTCCAAAGCCTTGGTCAAAAATGCCATGCTCCGAGCGCTTTAAGTGACAGAGCACCTCCACTCTGCAGGTTCCTCTCCTCGGAGGGTTGGAGCAGAAGAGTTCGGCTGGAAGGGCCCTACAGAGATCGCCAAGGCCAGGGCTAGCAGAAGCGACAGCGTGTTACAGCGCTGGCCACACACACCTCTGGAACAGGACAGGCACGGGGTTGGGGGATGTGTGTGTGTGTGGGGGGGGTGGCATCAGCTGCCCCTCCAGGAGCCTGCCCCAGCCCCTGGCCGCCCTCACAGCACGGAAAAGTTTCCCAGTGCCCAGCTTGAACCTCCCACGGTGCAGCCCTGCGTGCCCAGGGAGCAGAGGCGTCCCCCTCTGCCACTCCCCCTCCCTGGGGAGCTGCAGTGAGGTGGCTTCTCAGCCTCCTTCCCCCCCTCCCAGGCTTGCCAACCCAGGTGTCCTCAGCCTCTCCTCGCAGGAGGAGGCTCCAGGAAAGCCTCTAACACTTTTTCCATGTTTGTTTTCAATCCGCCCCTGCCCTCCACCAGCCCAGGCACTCAGCACTGCCCCGGCTGATGGACCTGCAGCTGCAGGCTACACGTCTCAAGCACTACAGCAGGGAAAGGTGGGCCAAGTATTGACCAGAAGAAGAAAAAAATCCGTGCAGTATGTGACATTGCCTTTTACCTAGAAAAAGGCCAAAACAGATGGATTTCACCCTTGCAACAGCCTTTGGGAGCAGCACGTTACCTTGGCTCTTCAGGAAGTTCTTCAATAAAACCAGACTCACACCGTGGGCAGATGTAGTCCTATGGGAGAAGGGACACTGGGTGAGAAGAGCAGCGGTCTGGGGGCCACAGAGAGCCTCTGCTGGGTGGGAGAGGAGAGCCCCGCAGCCCACCACCCACAGCTCCCCAACAGAGCCACAGCTCTGCAGCACCTGGAGCTTTTGTGCTTGTTACGAAGGGAATTCTGCCCAGGGGAAGACACTTCCAACCCCTCTCACCACCTGGCTGTGTGCTACCGTAACCCAGCTTCAAATCACTTTAGTTTAAGGGTAAGAATGGTTTGTCCAGCCAGTACAGATAGAACACCTGTATTAAAACTGTATTAAAAAGTACATCTGTCACCAGTATTATTCAGCAGAGATGGCAAGCAGAGCCACAAAGCCCCAGTCACCACACCACAACAGCAAACTTAAGCCTGAACCTGGCTGGAACTCGGGTTTAGAGAAGATTCGGGTAACACTAATGAACCCCCAGCACAGACAGAACATTAGGTAACACCTGAGGCAGTCCTGGGTGAAGTGAAAGGCAGCCCCCAGCTCCACTGCCACCCTGGCCCTAAATAGCTGTGGGCCTTGCCCCCTCCTCCCCCCCACTTCAGGGGGCCAAACCCTGTGGAGGAGACAAGGAGGGAACCGCATGCAGGGCAATGCCAGCATGGTCGTCGCTCTGGAAGAGCTGAATGGAGAGCTGCTGCTGATGTAGGCTGGGGTTCCCAGCACTCAGAGCTCCAGGAGACACAAGGGGGTCATTCTGCAAGGCACAATACCGGGATTTTGTACGCCCACGGAGAGCTGCTGCCAGCCTTGTGGCTTTTAATGCGTCCCGATAAACAGCCTGCGTATTCAGCAGCAGGATTCCTCAAGAGTCTGTTAGTCACTTCTCCCCGCTCCCAACCAATTCCTGGGGTCAGCAGAGGATTTATACTTTGTGACCGCGCTGCGGTAGCAAGAGGAAACCCAGCTGGCTTAAGACGACGGCAGGGAACTGCTTCGCTCTGCAGCACGAGGTGGCCACCGCGCTCGAGAAGAAGTGACACCGCAGGACCCTGCTGAGTCACCAGGGGAAGTGACAGACCCCGCAGCCGGCCCCACACCGAGCCCAGCCCAACCGGCAGCAGGGCGCCTCGCCGCTTCAGGGAGGAACTCCAGGCCTTCACCACCGCCACGTTCGAGCTGTCCTTAGCCCCACAGTAGAGTGGGAATGTGTTTTCCCCCAGAAAAAGGAGAGAATGCAGGTCACGTGGGCCTTGATAAGACAGCTGGGACCGCTCCTTGATGCAGAAATAAACACTAAAACCCAAGCATAAGGCAGCAGGGCCAGAGAGCTGCTTGGCACCGCTCCCGCCTGCCCAGCGAGATAAGGAAGCAGCAGGCAGCACCCAGCCACAGGACTGAGAGAAGCTGCTGCTCTCTCCTCCGGGCAGAGCTCTCTAGAGCAGCGGTTGTGAAACAACCAGGTCCGCAGAACGCGCACAACGTTTGAGTTCAAGAACATTTCTGCACCCAGCTCTTCTCTAGGTTGTTTACCAGCGCACAGGAACTCCTGCGCAAAGTACAGGAAGCCAGAGCAACTGCCCCTGCCTCGGAAACAGCCCCTTTCTGTTTTACTTTCCATCAGCACGTCACTGGGATTAATTATAACGCCAGGCACTTACGAGAAGTCAGCAGTTCAATCCTCTTCCTCTCTCCTACTTAAGGGAGTTGTGTGGGGGTTTTTTCTTGCCTTTTTTTTTTTTTCTTTGCTTACAGAGAACCCTGAACACAGACATCAGCAAATTCCTTTGCAGCTGGAACAGTACAAATGTCAAAGTTTGTTGTTGCTCTGGCTGCCTGAACACCTCCTTTTGCAGCACACTGCTAGGGCAGCAGCCTGGTCTGATCGGGAACCAAACCCAACGAGCTGGGAGCCCAAACAAGCCCATCAACTACCTGTTAACGAGCTCTGCATCCCTGAAAGCAGCTGTCTGCTCCCTGCCACAGCCTGGTGTTTGCTGCCAGGTGTGCTGCCCTGGCACAAGCCCAGCATGGAGTGCTGGAACAAAAATAAGTGACCTAGGACACAACCTTCAGCTCCTTTGCCACTTCCTCCAGCCAGGCTGCGTCCTTCGCAGGGGCACATCAGCAGCTTTGGCTTCATACCGAGGCACAGCCTGCTCCATTTACCCTCACCTAACCCCTGAGAGAGGGCAAAAGGGCACACGCAGCGCATCACAAACCCAAACTTGCCACGTCTGCCCTGCCATGGTAAAGTGACACCTCCACACACGATCAGGGTACCGGGTGACTGTTAAAATACAACAAGTGTTCAAAA
>VXAV01011806.1:57391-70601 GCA_013399715.1 Alectura lathami
TGGGTAGCAGCGGCTGCCCCGGGGCCCCGCTGCCCCCACAGCACCGTCTCGGGGGGTTCCTGCCCACCTCCGTCCTGTCGGTCTCGGGGCACTGCAGTGGGTGCTGGGCACCCAGCGGTGCAGCGCGGCCCCGCTGCCACGGCCTGTATGGGGACAGTGCTGGTGCCTGACCCCGGTGTCCCGTCCCCCAGACCAGGGCTGGAGGTGACTGGGAGCCACTGGCACTGGCAGCCCCTCCGAGGGTCCCGCAGAGGGTCCCACTGCTCAGGGTGCGTCCAGCTCCGTTGCTTTGCAAACCGCCCAGCTCGGCTGGGGAAGAGCTGGGAGCCGCGGCCGGTTCATGGTTTGGGTGTGGAGTTTACAGCTCCAGACCCCTCCTGGTTCAGATGACCGTGCTGGCAGCTTTTACGGGCACTTGTCGGCATTCGGGCGGTTTGGTGGCCATCCCTGCGTGGGGATGTCGCCGAGCACCCATGCCAGCCGGGACCCCTGGGCTCCAGCAGCCTTTCCCAGCCCTTCCCAGCCGTTCCCAGCACCGCCGTGCTCAGCCAAGGCTGCTGCCTGCCAGCACCGGCTTCTCCTGCAGCAGCACTGGAGTTTCCATCTTCCCCTCCGCACGATCACGTTTGTCTCCGTTGCTCACTGCCAGCATGGGCAGGGAACAGCGCTCCCTGGACAGCACTGGGTTGAGGTGCCCCAGGGGACATTGGGTCTCTTGTGAGGTCCCTGGGGGGTGCTTCACCCCCCCCGGGATCATAGGCAGCATTGCCCCAGCCCGTGGGATTTCCTCTCCCTGCTGCACCAGGTTCTGTTCGAACACTGAAAGGCCCCAGGCGTGAGCACCCTGCACTACCCCTGGCTCGAGCCTGTCCTGCAAGTGAGAGCGTTGCAGCTGGTATGGTCGAGGTGCTGGGGAAACCCAGAGGATGGGTGCCCAGAAAGCCTCCGTGCTGCCTTGGTCCCCTTCCCTGCCTGGGTTCTGCTGGGGTGAGGGCATGGGGGCAGCCACCAGACGGATCCAGGAGTTGCAGGGTCTAGGGAAGATGCTCCCATGTTTACGGGAGCCGGCCCCGTGGAGGTGTGAATGTGGCTCCCGTGTTGTGGCTGCCTTCCTGCTCAGCGTCCCTACGGCTTCCCCGTGAGCACTGGGGCATCGGGACCCATCCCAATCCCTACTGCGTGGCTGGGTGCTGCCGAATTGGTGCAGTGTGGGGCGTGCTGGGGCACCCTGCGGGTTCTGGGCAGTGAGGGGATATTGAAACCACGGTGCTGGGGTGAAGGCAGGAGGTTTCTGTACATGGCATCAAAGGGGAACTTCATGTTTTGAAATTTTTTTTTTTTTTTTCCTTAAAAACATGTGAGCAGCTGGCCCGCTTTCTGTTGGCAAAAGATTCTGCGAATGAAGCTGTTTTTCAGTAGCCAAAGATCCCTGCTGGGATGTTATCAGACTTACAAGCCATCTCCTGGGCACTGGAAGCACTGGGGAGGCTCCTGGGTCTCACTGGGGCCAAACTGAGGCAGCGTGGGGAGCCCACAGCACCCGTCAGGGTCAGGCTCTGCCACCCCAAAATCCAGGCTCCCGCTTTCCCGGCACAGCGTGCGCCATGCAGTGGGAATGTCCTGGGGTGTTGCAGTGCAGTTCCTGGCTCCCTGCCGGCTCTGCTCTGGAGGCCTCTCCCCGTGGGAGTCAGGCACCCATAGGCCATGGAAAAGCCGTGGAGAGATTTGGGGCTGGGAAGCCCTGGGCTCGCCGCGTGCGTGCAGCCTCCGGGCAGGTGCCGCCGGCACAGAGCACACCCACCCCTGCTCCTGCATCGCTGCTGGGCTTTGGGAGCAGAGCCAGAAGCAGGGCTGAGCCCATCCTGGGGCTTGCATTTTGCTCTGCCTCCTGCTTAGGCCATCAGCTTCCCCCGCAGCAGCACTGCTTGCAACGTTCAGGCTGCTAACGGAGCTTCTCTCGCAGTCCAGAAGAAACAGAGGGAGCAAGAAAACTTTGCTGCAGGATTCCCGAGGCTGGTGCCAAGCTGAGCTGACTGCTGCGAGGGCTGTCGGCACGGATGCTCGTAGCAAGGCTCCGTGTGCCAGCATCCCTGCATCTACCCGGTGCTGGCATCGCTGCTGCCCCTGGGGCTGTGGGCACGCGGCTGGGACGGGCAGGGGTCGGCCTCAGCGCGAGCAGGATGCAGAGCCAGCGCCTGGGGAGCTCGGTACCGTGGGGGGAATGGGGACAGCAGGGTGTTGTAAGGGAGAGATGGGCTTCAAAGAGCAATCAGACAAACTCAGGGAGGGTAAACCTGCAGGTGGCAGGGCCACCTCGGCACCGATGCTGTGTCCGAAGGCGCCCAGTGGCAGGTTCCTAGAAGCCTGCAGCTCAGGGCTGGGCGGGGTTTGCTCCCTCCACGCCCGCCCCAAAGGCTCTGGTCCCCATGGGGAGCTGCCACAGCTGCAGCCAGGAGCCCCCCGTGCTTGTGCGAAAGCAAAACGGGGCTCACAGGAGGGAGGAGATGGGGGACCTGGGGTGCCTTGGGGTGCTGACACCCCCATGGAGCAGGACGAGCCCCCTGGTTTGGAGGAAGGTGGCTCCAGCCCCGTGCTGGCATCCGACAGCGGGATGCAGCCCTTCCCCCAGCCCCGCCGAACATCTTTAGCCGTTTAACAAACCTCAAACGCAGCTAATGAGAACATAAACCCAAATAAGCGTCAGAAGAGGCTGGTTTGCAGAGGCGGAAATTGCAAAGGAATCACTCACACACACACAAANNNAAAACACACAAAAAAAAAAAAAAAAAAAAAAAAAAAAAAAAAGAAAGAAAAGAAATAGTATAAATGATTCGCTCATGAGGTTAAGGAACAAACAGGCTTTTGACTCAGTGGGATCAGATGCCGCTGGGCTGGCCGCGTCCCAAGGGCTGTGTCAAGTGCCCCGTTTGCCGGCCGGCTCCTCACAAAGGCGGTGTGTGTGGGGCTCCTGTGCTGCGGGGTCGGTCCCTGCGCGGGGCTCACGGCGCACCGGCCCCACTCTGGCTGTGCCCTGGGTGCTGCGGGGCCCGGTGGGTGCTGGGGAGGGGTGTGGGGGGCGGGCTCCCAGAGCGTCGCTTGGTGCCGCGATGACACCTCGTCCTCCGTCCTCCCTGCAGGTGGGATCTGCTGGCTGCAGCAGGGGAAGGAAGCCAAGTGCACCATGATCCTGAAGACGGGCGTGACGTGGGAGGAATGCTGTGCCAACGGCAACGTGGACGTGGCCTGGTCGAACTACACCTACCCGGGCAACAAGATCAGCCTGCTGGGCTTCCTGGGGCTGGTGACCTGCCACCCCTGCAAAGGTGAGTGTGGGGCACGGGGATGGGGACAGCAGTGGGGCTGAGCCCACGGCCCCGGGCAGTGCAACAGCTCCCCGGTGCCTCCCTGTGTCCCCAGGATGGGTGCCATGGGGCCGGGGCTCGTGGGGCAGCCCCCGTCCCTGGGTAGCTCTCGTTTAACGCCCGCTTTTAACGGAGAGGGGCTGTGCGCCCTGGTCTTGGCCACAGGATCGCTGGGGCTGGGGCCTGCCTGGCCCTGCTGCCCTCTCCAGGTCTGGTCAAAAGGAAACTTCTTTTATTTACTTATTTATTTATTTTTAAGGGAAAAAAGATGTATTTCTTCCCCTCTGCTCCCCCCTTCCTCCTTCCAACGTCTCCAAGCGTGTGTGTGTGTGCGCGCGCGATGGCTTTATATAACGGAGAGCTCCAAAAATGGAAACCCTCCAGCTGTGAGTTCCAGGCCCTCCAGATGTTTTGGCGTGCGCTGGAGGCACGGATCCCCTCGCCGCACTTGCGTGGCCGTGTGAGAACATGCTGGAGGACCTGCTGACCACAGTAGTCAGGAGCAGGTCTTTGGAAGGTCACCCCGTTATTTGCTTAAAGCAGAGGGGGGGAATTAAAAAAAAGGCTCTTAAGAAAACAGCTTCTTCCAGCGTGCTCCTCTGGCCCTGGCCAGGCTTAGGGTTGAATCCTGAACCCCGTGAGACTCGGGCCCAGGCGTTCTCCCCTTGGCTGGGGGCACGTGGGGCAGCCGTAGCGGCGGGGATCACGGCTCTGAGAGCGGGACCTCGGCACAGGCTGGCCGAAGGGACACGGGGAAAGCCCTGCTGGTGCCGGAGCTGGTGCTGCGCCCGGGGCTGGGTGCCACGGGGTCGCTCCAGGATAATGGGGCGGCAGCCACCAGCCCCACAGGAAGGTGCTGGCCGGGCCCCCCGGGGGCTGACCCCCGTAGCTCCCTTGGGAGGCGAAATTCCTGGCTCCAGCTGCTGGGGACACGGTGTCCCCCCCCCGGGGAGCGAGGCTGCGGGGCTGGGTCATGGAGCCGAGGGCCTCAGCGCCTGGCTGAGGCAGGAGGGACGGACCCCCGGTGCTGCTGCTGTGCAGTGCCTTGTCCCTGCTGCGCTCCCCCTGCCCTCGGAGCCGTTCTGGGCAGGCCCCAGCTATGGAAATCAGGGAGCAAAGCAGGAAACCGCCTGTCTCCCACCGGGGAATTTCCCCTGGGAACAAGCAGGCAGGGGATTTCCCCTTCCCCCTCCTCCTCATTGCTGTCTCCCAAAGTGACCCGGCTTCTGCAGGGAAATCCCCCATCTTTATCTCCGTGCTGACATCTTCCCAGCACACACCCTGTCTGCAGGAATCCCTCCTGCTCTGGGGTAAATCCCGGGCTCGGGGAGGTTTCTCTTCCCTCCCACTGGGTGCTGATGGAGCTGGGTCCCGGCGGCCACCCAGCTCCCCCATCCCCAGAGTCCCTTTGCGGCAGCATCTGCGGGTGTCTGGAAATGGAGGCGAGGGGCTCCCAGCTGCCCAGCCCCGATCCCCACCTGCTCCGTGCAGGCAGAGCCCCCTCCCTGTCCCCTGCTCCCGGGGACGCGGTGGCCGCAGGGTCCCTTTGAGCCCCACGCTGTCCTCGCTGGGAGGCGACCCGCGGGACAATGCGTCCGTCTGTCTCGCCGGGAAGCGGACGGGACGGGGGATCTGCCGCTCGCTGCTGTGACCCGTTCTTGTGTTCAAGTCACGGAGGCCTGGAGCAAAACAGGGCTGGGTATTGTCTGATTAAAGCGGAGTTCTTGATTGCCCAGACAACTCGCAAAGCCCAGTTCCTTCTGGAGGATCTGAGGCCTTACAGAGATAGATTTTTTCCATTGCATAAGAAAAAGAAATGTCTCCTTCCAAAAAAATAAATACATAGAAATGAATTAGCTGGTGCTGATCTGAGGGCCAGCTCTCTGGCTGGGGTAAGTGTTGGATGATAGCTCAGCGCTCCAGCCAACGACCTGCTCCTTCGCAGCGCTGAGCAGATCCAGATGCTGCTCTGGGCAGCGTTTTGCGCTGCGCAGCCCCCGCGGGGGCCCAGGAGCAGCCCCAGGTAAAGCCTTAGGGGGATGCGACGAGCTCCGCGCCAGGTCCTGACGCTCCTCTCCCCTCTGTCCCCCAGAGAGCTGCGAGGGGGTGGTGTGCGGCCCCGACAAGGTGTGCAAGATGAAGCACGGGCGGCCCCAGTGCGCCTGTGCCCCCGACTGCTCCAGCCTGCCCCGCAAGCTGCAGGTCTGCGGCTCGGATGGCTACACCTACCGGGACGAGTGCGACCTGCTGACGGCCAAGTGCAGAGACCACCCCGACCTGGAAGTGATGTACCAGGGCAAATGCAAAAGTAGGTGCCGCCCTGCCCCTGCCCCATCCCTGCTGCTCCCATCCCCTGCCCTATGGCTCCTGAGCTGCTCCTCTGTGGGAAAAAGAAATCGACAGCGACACGCTCCCCCAAATTACACACGCTCCACGGCGGCTTCCCCGCTGACGAGAGGACGCGTCGCTCTGCCATGTCGTGCCAGCACGCCAGGGCACTGTCCCCACCTCTCCCGCGAAGCCAGGTCTCCCAGCTGGCCCAGCCGCTGGGGCAACTGGTCCTGCCCCGAGCACCGGCACCTCTGCCGGCGTGGCGGTGAGGATGGAGGTGACTCTGCTGTTTCCTCACCCTCCCTGGGAGCAGAGGTGCAACCCAGGTTGGCTCTGCCGTGCCCTGGCGTGGGGGGACGAGCGCAGCTCCTCGCCCCCAGCTGCGTCTCCCCACCCGAGTGCCGCACAGTGGAGTGAACTCGCGGCCGAGCTTGCTGACCTCCAGGGCGGAGCGGCCTGGAGCTGGCACCCGCTCCGGGGCCCCGTCCCTGGAAGCCCAGCGGGGCCACAGCAGCGAGAGCCGGGCGGCCGAGGAGCTGCCTCGGATGCCGAAGCAGCTCGTCAGTGCGACGGGGGATTCGGCCTCGCCGCGGCGGGGGAACAGCGGTCCGTAAAATGTCGCTTCCAAACATCGAGCCCCTTTTTTGTTGTTTTGTTAAAGAGAGCAGTAATCCTCCCTGCCCTGCCAAGAACTGTCAGAATTATTATGATTATTTTTGCCAGCCCTCCTCTCTGAAATGCTTTGCCTGTCAAGCTCTGGACTGCACAGTAAAATTTGGGGCAAGAAATGTGAGTTGCGAGCTGGGAGTTGCGGATGCCAAGTCTCCTTCCAATCCATCAGGAAAATAGAGGAAGGAGGAGGGAAGGCTTTGAACAGTGTTTACAGCGTCCGGGGAGCACGGCTGTGCCCCCGCCTCCAGGGGTGCCGGCTGCGCAGAGCCTGCAGCACAGGATGCACAATCCCCCCGCTCTCCTGCTGGGCTCGGAGCCTTCCCCAGGCCCTGATTTTTACCCCTGCGGGCTCTGGCCACCCCTAATCCTCCTGCCAAGGCACCTGCGAGGGGCCACTTATCCCGGCCAGGTCCTGGTGGCCGCGCTGGGTGCAGCAGCGGGGATGTCGGCTGCCCACGGCACGCACAATTCCGCTCCCTCGCGGCTGCGCGGATGCAGGAGCCGTGGGAGCGTGGCGATGCTGAGCTCCCCGGCTCGCTGCAAGCCGCCCGTGCCCCCTTCCCTCCCTACAGAGTCCTGCTCCAGCGTGGTGTGCCCCGGCACCCACACCTGCGTGGTGGACCAGACGGGCAGCGCGCACTGCGTGATGTGCCGGACGGCTCCCTGCCCCGAGCCCACCAGCCTGGACCATGCCCTCTGTGGCAACAACAACGTCACCTACCCCTCGGCGTGCCACCTGCGGCGGGCCACGTGCCACCTGGGGCGCTCCATCGGCGTGCGGCACTACGGGAGCTGCTCGGGTGAGCGGGGCCGGGAGCGGGGCTGGGAGCAGGGCTCTGCGCCCCCACCATCCCCTTCCCACTCACCGCTTTTCCCCTTTCCTCCCTCCTTTTCCAGCCGCAGCCAGGTTCTCCCTGGAGACGGACAATGCCGAGGAAAACTACGTGTGAATCCTTCCTTCGCTGTGAGGCCGCACCCAGGAGACAGGGGCATTATGTGTATATTGTACAAACCATATACCTGATATTTATTAAGATAAAAAAAAAAAAAGGTCCTTATTTATATCTCTGTATGCTATGCAGTCGCAGAGGGCCCGCTTCCTGGCCGTGCCAGCCCCCCCGGGCTGCTCCGTGCCCGCGGCGTCGAGGGGGCGGCCGCACCGCCGCGGCCCCCCACCCCCCCCACGTGTCCTTGGACGGCCGCCCTGGGCCTATTTATTTTTGGATTGAATTCTTGGTACTCTGCTGACGTTTCTGGCCAGGAGCTCGGGGTCGAGTGGGAATCTGCGCTTTATCTTTCCCCGGAGGGGTTTCAGCCCCAGCTGCCAGCAGCAGGAAAACGGAGCACGGAGCTGCACCAGATTGGAGACGGATAGATCTCTGTTTTTCTATGTTATTTTCTCCTGAAGTTTTAGCACGTGGAAGTTAAAACTGATTTTATTTAGGCCCCCCGAGGCGACGCCGGAGCTGCCCCCGCGCCCTGCCGGCAGCCTGTCCCCAGCGCCCCGCCTGCTGCTCGCCCGCGTTTACCCCTCTGTGGCCAAAACCACTCGGGAAGCAGCGGGGAGAGGGCTGCAAGCCCCTGCCCAAGGCTCTGGGGACACCCAGCCCCGCGTCCCCGCTCTCTCGACACCCTCTGTATTTATTTTTACTTCCTCTCTCTTTGTGTGTGCGTTGTGACCCGTGTAAATACCATCTCGTCTCTGACACCAAGAAGCTATTGCCTTTATATAAAAATCATATAATATATATATATATAAATACCCTATTTTCTATTTTTGTATGGTTGTGTTCTGGTTCCTGGGGCGGATGCTCTGGGAACGTACACGTTTCCTATTCCGTATCGTTAGGAGCATTTTACGGCCGTGTTACAATTCGGATCACAATTAAAACAGAATAAAAGGTGCTGCGGGTCTGCTTCTGTTACGCTGCTCCTGTGCCCCTGGGGGTTGCCACAACCGTGTCTTCGAGGAGCTTTCTCCCTTGTTACCCACTGTCCTGGCATGGAAGCTGGCCGGACAGATCCCCAGTCGATAACGGCAGCGCTGTCCCCTGTTGGGGCGGCCCTATCCTGTCTGGGGCACGAGGGGAGCAGGTGAAGCCTCAGCTCAGCCCCTGCTCCCCGGCTGCACCCGACCAGGCCACCGCCAGCATCTGTTTCAGTTTTGTGTCGGGGTTTTTCCACCCCAGCCAAGTCTCTGAGCAGCAGCAAGAAAGGAAAGGGGAGAGAGAGGCAAAAAAAAAAAAAAAAAAAAAAAAAAGAAAAAACGAAAAAAAAAGGCTGATATTTCATGGCTTTGGAGTTAGATCATTTNCAGCAATGCAAATCAAATATGTTCCTAATATCAGTGTGCGCCGTAAGGGTTTGGTATTTCACAAAACAATTCCTGCCATTAATTGAGTCCTGATGTGCGAAGCTTTCCCGGCGGACGGAGTCGCAGCAGCCTGCGGCTTGGCTCTTGTGGGTCACTAGGAACTGCCACCATGTCCCCGGCCGAGACCCCTGCCCATGGGGATTGGGAGCGGCACGGCCCCAGCGTGCCCGAGCCCCTCCGTGCCTGTGGGAGGGGTGCGAAGGAGCAGCCGCAGCGCTGCCCAGGGCTCTGCAGCACGCGGTGCCTTACAGCCCGCGTCCGTGGGGTTTCCTGCAGCCGCCCCAGCGCCTGCGTCCCCGCAGCGTTCACCTTCCTCTGCCTGCCCCAGCTCTGGGTTTTTGGCCCTGAGGCTGCTGGCACCAACCCACGCCAAGCTGGTGAGCACGGGCTGCGGCAGTGACGTCTGCCACGCCGGGGAGCAGCAGATTTTGGCTTCCAGAGCGTGGCTGTGAGTCAGGCATCTCCTTCTCCCCGGTTTTTGGGTGGTCTGGGGCGAGCTGGGACAAGCACCAGCTCCTCGGGCTTGCCGGCAGCGTGCAGAAGCCTCGGGGCTGGCAGCCCTGCCCCGAGATCCTTGGGGCTGCATCTTCCCAGGGAGCCTGCAGGGATCTGGGGCTCTCTAGGGGGCTGGCAGCCTGGCAGGGTCTGTCCCCTGCTGGGTGTCTCTGGGTGTCCCCAGTACCACAGGATGCAGGATGAGGGGACTGTGGGGACCACAGGGGCTGCTTTCTGGGGACAGCTCGGCGCACTGCCCCTGCCCTGCTCTTTGTGCCCCCCCAGCAGAGCCCCCCACACTGCCTGACCGAGGGATGGCCCGTGCCGTGCCGCAGCCGTGCCCCACGGCGTGCCAGCAATTTGCAGATAAAACAAACAACTGGGAGCAGGGAACGTCTCAGCTGTCCCCAGGGATGGCTGCAAAGCCAAGCAAGAGCCGTGCGCTCTATGTGTGTTGGCGGAGGCCCCGCTGCAGCTTGCACATGTCCCCTGGTCCCTGGGGTCAGTGCTTGTCCCCAGCCCAGAGGAGTGCGTGAGGCTGGAGGCCCCCAGAAGTGTCCCTGACCGCTCTGTCAGCGTGGGTGGGAGCAGGCGTCCTGGGAGCTGAAAACACTGGGATGTGGCTGTTCCCATAATGGGGGGTCCCGTGGAGTGATGGGGAAGGTGCAGGGTGGGACGGGATGGGATGGGATGGGATGGGGTGGGATGGGATGGGATGGGATGGGGAGGGATGGGATAGGGTGCCTTGCCTCAGCAGGAAGGCTGCTGGCGCTCCATGGGGTGACAGTGCCTGGATTCAGATCCCAGCTCATGGGAGCCTGGTTCTGAGTGGGGTCTGGTCCTGCCCTCCTCTCTTCTGCGTTCCCTTGATCCTCAGAACTGTAGCCCTGGGACAAGCCTGTGGCTCTGGCCGTGGATTGGAGCAGAAGGGCTGCATGCAGGAGCAGCAGGACACCCAGGCAGCAGGGCTGTGGGGTGACACCAAGCCCACAGCCCCAGGTGGGTGCTGCCCATCCTCCCCGTGCCAGCAGCTTGCAGCAGGGGTTTAGAGCCGTGGCTGGGGTCTGTCCCTCAGTCTGTCCCTCTGGTCCTGCAGACTATGGCAGGATGGGAGTGGGCTTGTGCTGGGCAGGGGGGAGAATGTCTGTGGGGCTCTCCCCTGCCCCAGGGCTGGGCTGGGGCCCCACAGGAGGGGGGGAGCAGGACAGGCAGTGGGAAGGGAAATGGACAGAGGCCTGGGAATGAGGTTTTATTGAAGAAGGAAAGTGATGCTGTCACAAGAGGGGAAGTGAGGTGCTGGGGCTCTTTGTACAGCTGGGGAGATGCCTGCCTCCTCACTAAAATCAGTCTCCTTGGAGCACGTAGGAAAGCTGAGGCAGGAGTTATGAGCCCTGCTGTCAGTTCCCATCGGCCATCAAACCCCCCCGAGCTGGAGCACGATGCAGGAAGCCTGGCCCTTCCCTGCCAGCCCACCACAATGCAGCAGCCCTGGCTCCTGCCCCGGGACCCTCTGCCACCTCAGGGCCTGGCGTGTGCTTGTGCTGCCCCTTGGGATGGCGGTGCCCGAGCACGATGCGATGCACCCAGTCGATGTAGTTGGAGATCTTGGTGAAAATATCGGGGTGCCGGCGGTCCCCACATCTCTCTCCAGAGAACGAAACGATGCCATAGACCTTTTTCCTGAAGACCAAGGGTCCCCCGGAGTCACCCTGCGATGGGAGGGTGAACGGCAGCTCTACGGGACGGAGGAGCCGGGGGGGTCAGGGGGTGGGCACGCACGCACTCACCGCGCAGACGCCCTGCAGCGTGGTGTTTTGGCTGGCCCCGCAAAACATGTTGTCCGAGACCCGGCCCTTCCACAGGGTTCGGCACAGGCCCCGCTTGACGATGGTGGTGTTGGCCTCCATCAGCTGGGTGGGCCGCTCGCCGTAGTTGGAGGTGTCCCCCCAGCCCACCACGGAGCAGACGGTGCCGGGCTTCAGGTCGACGTGCGGCGAGGGCAGGCGGACGCGCTTCACGAACTTGTTCAGCGTGGCGGAGCTGTTCAGCTGGGCACAGGGCAGGGGCACGATCCCTTCCTCGCCCACCTCGGCCAGGGCAGAGCCCCCACGCTGCTCCTGGACCCCCACCCCCCCGGGCCTCCATCGCCCCTCTGAGCCCTCAGCTCGCTCTGGAGGTGCCGCGTCCCAGCCCTCCCAAACTGGTCCCAGTGTGCCCCGGGGACTGGGGGGGTGCCTACATCGCAGGCATCCTCCAGCCCGGGGTCAGCGCGGCTTCTCCGGAGAACACTGACACCTAGTGTCGGCTGCGGGACACCTCGGTCCCCCGGCCGGTCCGCAGCCCTGCCGGTGTCACCGGGACGCGCGGGGCTCTCACCCTGAGCAGGCGGATGTCGTTGTCCACCGTCAGGGGGTTGTAGAGCGGGTGGGCGATGGACTCCTCGATGCCGAACACCTGCTGGGACTCCTCGGGCTGCCCCAGGCGGTGGGCTCCCAGCACCACGCGCATGGAGGGGTAGTGCCTGCGGTGGGGTCGTGAGCGGGGCTGAAAGCCCCCCGGGGAGGGAGAGGGGAAAGGGGACGGGGAGGCTGGGGGGAGCTCTCGGGCATTGGAGGGGTTGCTCCAGGTTGGGGGTACCTACATGAATAGGGCCAGGGTGGGGGGGAAAAGCTCACCTGAGAATGGGGCAGTGGGCCGCTGTCATCACCCACTTGGGCCACACCAGGAAGCCCCCGCAGAAGTGCTGCCCGTCCATCTGGATGGAGGCGATGAAGGGCCGCGAGTGCGGCACTACCGCCTTCCCCCCGATGACCCAGCTGCCGCGGGCGCCTGGCGGGGGAGGGCGGTCACCGGATGGAGGGGGACCGGGCACCCCAGCACCACCCACGGGTGTTGAGTGCCCCAGCCCTGGGTCCCAGCCCTCCCATTACCTGCAGGACCCAGCGCAGGGCCTCCCAGGCTGAGGATGAGCAGAGCAGTGAGCATGCTGGTGCAGCGTGGGCCACTGCCACCTCCTGTGGGGCCACCTGGGTTTTGGGGGGGGTTAAATAACCCTGCAGGGGGGTGCTGTGGGCACAGCCACTGCGCGGGTGCTGGTGGGTATCCCCTGCCTGCTTCCTCCTCTCAGGATATTGCTGTCTTGTGCAATTCTGAGGGGTGGTGGAGCATGGGGGGATGAGGCTTGGAGCCTTGGGGACAGGCTAGACTGTGGCACTGCCTGGCAGCCTCTCCTGGAGAAGAGGAGAGGCTGCTTGCTGGGAGGAGAGCAGATTAAGAAGAGGGGAAGCAAAGCAGCTTCCCAGCCCATGTCTGGCTGCTTTCATGCCTTGAGGTAACCGGGGTGAAATCCCTCTTGGCGCAGAGGCTGCGAGCAGGGCCCTGCCACGGTCTAGGGACACCTCCCAGGACCTGGCAGTGTCCTCAGGGCTGCCCAGTGGCCCGGCTGCTGCGTGCTGTGCTGCCTTTGATCCCTGCCAGCTGCTGTCTGCCTTTGGGACCGTGGAGTTGCTGCCCTTGCTCTGGATCCCCCCTGGGTATAGTCTTCAGAGGATGGGGATCCAAGACCTGGGGTGCCCTTGTTGCAGAGCCGGGCTTGTTTGGGGGGGGGGTGAGGAGCCTGCATGCTGGCAGGGGGCAGATTTCTTAATGCCACCGTGGTTTGCCGCTGTTCCTGTGTCAGTTTGCCAGAGTTTACCCAATGCAACTGTCATCAGGAAATTGGAGGAGCGGAGAGTGGGGGCGGCCAGCCCAGGCACCTCCTGTTTGGGGGGCTGCTATTGGCACCCTCAGGGCTGTGGGGGTGCAGGTGCTGGGAGTGGAGCCTTCGGGATCCCAACCGGAGGTGGCAGGGCCCCTCCTGCCGCCGCCCTCCATCCCCAGGGCGGCGGGATTCGGGAAGGAGCCGGCAGCACCCGCGGCCCCCTCCGTTGCTCTCCCCTCGGATCGGGCCCCCGCACCCCATTAAGCGGTCGCGGGG
>VXAV01011806.1:71618-91987 GCA_013399715.1 Alectura lathami
TGCTGGACCCTGCAGGCTGGATCAGAGCTGGGCCCCGGGCTCCGCAGCCCCATCGCACCCAGCCTTCCCTTCCCTTCCCTTCCCTTCCCTTCCCTTCCCACCCCCAGCATCCCCTGGGTTTGGCACCGGGGGCTTTCCAGGGGCGCTCATCCAGCCCAGCCTGGGGACCAGCTACCGTCTGCTCCTTGTAGGCACCTCGCCCTGTGCTAATTAACCAGCCACCTGCTAACGAGGTACTCAACAGGTCCTGATCATCTGCCATTTGCCCCCAGCTTGGGGGAGCCCCCTGGGAGTGCTGGAGGGCTCGGGGTGCTTGTTTCCTGCAGTCAGGGCTGGGCTCTGGCTCACTGTGCTGAGAGCCACAGCTGGGGGGCTGGGAGGGGAGGGATTGGAGACCTGAGCTTGGGGTCTGGGGTGGAAATGGGGAGGGGGTCGGCTCCCAGGCCAGGTGACAGCGCAGGACAAGGTGACAGCTTTGCTTCTTGCTCCTGAGCCCTGGAGGCTGCAGAATGGAGCCCTTCGGGACTGTGCTGGGGCTTTTCATAGAACCACAGAATCATTTCTCATGTCTGGAAATACCAGATTGTTCCCTCTCTTGTCTAAAAACCCTTCCAGGGAAACGTGCCCTGGAGGTGAGAGGCGAGCGTGGGGCTGAGCAACAAGGCAGAACCAGAGCATGCACGGCTTCTGTCTGGGCAGCTTTGATGTAGCCCCTTCTGGCCACTCAGGTTTTGGGTCTTCTTGAGATGAGTCTTGACACTTGGGGCCAGAGTAAATGTATAACAGTTGGTGGTGGCTGAAACATCAACTTGTTTTCCCTGTGCGTATGGACAGACCCGTAGCCCCAGAGCTCCTGCGCAGGGTTTCACCAAGGGTCAGTTGTGCTCTGCAAAATTCAGACCCTCATCATTGGGATGGGGGCTTAGGAAAGTGCTGGGATCAGCGGGGTCCCATGGCAAAATGCTCCCCACCCCTAGGCCTGGCTCTGCGGTGGCTGATGTGTGTGCTGGGGAGCGTGCTCCTGGCCTCGGGTTGGCTCTTGCTTTCTCTTGGCACTGGCAGCAGCTGGAGGAGGGTGCTGGCTGCTGCGAGCTGCTGGTGCCAAGGGAGGCTTGGCTAAAAGCTTCCAGCTCCTATAAAAGGCTCTGCCAGGCCCGTGCTTTTCTGTCCTCTGCTCCTGCTGCTGTTGATGCTGTTGAGTAGCTGGAGGTTTTACATCTCCACTCCTGGCTGCTGATAGCTCTCTCTGATAGCTCTTTCCCGCTCCTTGCTGATCCTCCCCCAGGTTTCTGCTCTCCTTGGGAGCTTGTGCTCTCCTGGTCCTGCCCTCCCCATCATTCCAGCTCTGATCAGGAGCCTCACAGAGGAGGAGGAGGGAGATTTCTGCCCTTAGGGTAACCTCGGGGTTCTCCCTTTGGGTTGGGACTCAGGGTCCTGCGTTCCCCTCCGGGGAAGCAAAACCTGGTGAACTGTTGTTCCCAAACGTCCCGGAGGAAGCCATAAAGCCTGGCTGCAGACAGCCGCACAATGGCACCCGAGGAGCGGGGGCTCAGAGTTCAGCCTGCAAGGAACTGGAGCAAGAGTGGGTTTCCTTGGGAAACTGCTGCTGGCATTCCTGGTTCCTGGCCAGAAATAGCCACTTGCCACTTGCCCCTGCGCAAGTGGTGGAAGCGGCTGCGGCGAGGAAGTGCCTGGGGCTGGGGGCTGCTGCTGCCAGCTGGGATGAGGGACCAGTGGGATCTGCCTGTGCCCCCCACACTGCTGGGAGACCAAGAGCAAGGCTGGGGAAAGGACGTGCGCAGGGGACGGGGTCTGATGGGGGGCTCGGGGCTGGAGGCAGAGGCGGTTCCATGGAGCCTGAGCTGAGTCTGTCTGTACTCACTGCTCGCGCCCATCTGGGAGGCGAGCAAGCCCCTCAGGCCCCAGACAGAAGCCAGTCTCAGGGGATGAGGATGAGTCTTCAGCAGCCCTGGAGCTGCTGTCGGCTGGCTGTGCCCCAGGCAGGTGCTTCCTGGTGCAGAGGAGCTGGGTGGAGGCTGGGGATAGGGACCAGAGCTCTGGATTGCGTGCCCTGCCAGGATTCTGCACGTGAACCACGTCCCCACATGTTCGTGGCGTTGGTGTGGGTGCCTTGTAGGAGCGAGGCCTGGGGATGATGTGACACAGCCAGGGTGACCCCGGTGGTGGTAGGAGCTGAGCTCCGTGTTCCTGCGCTGCTGCTGGAGCTGCTGGGCTGCCTGCCCCAGTGGGTTGGGTGCTCCCAGGCGTGGGGAGCAGCAGGCTCTGCTTCATTCATAAATCGTGTGGGTGTTTCCTAGTGGAGCCTTGCTCCTCTAACTGGAAGGGAGCTGGAAACCCAAGCGTTTGGAGGGCACTTGAACCATTGTTTGAAAGATCTGTAATTTTCCAATCAAACTCCCTCCTTGAGCCTCCGTTCATCAAATATTCAGAGGATCCATTTTCTCCTGGCACTCCCAGCCCACGTCTCAGCCTGAAGAATCAATCAGCCAGCTTTGCTTGCTCTAATGCATCCTGCATTTTTGGGAGCCTGGGGCTGCCATCTCCTCCTCCTGCCTCGTCTCCTCCCAAGGCAGCAGCTTGGGATGGGGCTGCACAGGCAGCGCAGGCTCGGCCTCCCCTCGCTGTTGCTCCAGAGCGGGGCTTTGTCCATTCCCTCCTGATCCTGCTGGCCGTTGATTTATTTGTCTTTGCTGCTGATGGCTGCCTGACTTGGGCTGCTGCAGCCCCCTCCCCTCTGCACCCCGCTGTGAGCAGCAGCCTCCCCGCTGCAGCAGCACTCTGGGCTCAATTTCCCGGGGTTCCGGCTCTTGGCACAGGAACAGTGGTGTAAATCAGCACTGAACCCTCAGCTGCTGCCTGTCCTGCAACCAGGGCCCATCCTCCCAGGGCTGTGGAATAGGGTTTTGGCCCGGGATGAGCCCTCTCGCTGCCTTCCCTTCTGGCTCAGAGCTGAGCGAGTGGGAATGGAGCGGAGGTCAGGGGAGCGAAGGAGCAGCTTGAAACGGCTCTTCGCACATTTGGATGAGCTAATGGGAAAAAAACAGGGGAAGGCAAATAAACATTATTGTTTCATGTCAGGCGGGGAGGAGACAAAAGGTCATGGGCTTCCCTTGTGATGGTAGGAAACAGCGGCATCAGCAGGGCTGGAAAGAGCTGGAGAGCCCAGGGAGGGAGCGCGGGGCGTGCCCGGGGTGCGTGCGTGCCCACACGTGGGGCGCGTGGCTCCGTCCCAGGACCGCTGCCCTAGCAGGCGTGAGTTCCCAGGGCACCGGCCCCCAGTGCCACCCGTGTCCCCCGTTCCATCGGCCTCATCTCTTGTGCCACAGCCACGCTGCGCATCAGCAACTGCTTGAGGAGCTGCCCTGGGACTGGTGGAGCCGGAACGCGCATGCAGCGGGCACCGCACGGAAAAGCATGAACCTGTTTCCAGGAGCTCATGAGACCGGGTGAAATGAGGTGGAGGGGGAGGGAAGGGGTCGCTTTTGGTGTCTTTTCTGCCTTTGTGGTTCACCAGGGGCACGGTGGCCACAGCCTCGATGCTGCTGGGGTCAACTTTCTGCCCCTCCCCAGCATCCCGGAGGAACGTGGAGCTCACGCCGGCATGGCCGGCTCCTCCCGTGGAGCCCCGGGGGTGTTTTGCCCAGGTCCGTTCCTCTCCCGCTGGTGCTGCTGGTCCCCGCGGTCCCCACTGCCGGGGCACAGCGCATCACGCATCCCCCGCCCGGGCGCCGGCTCGCCCGCGTTGCCATGGCGCCGTTGCCATGGCGCCGTTGCCAGGGCACCCGCCTCCCGGCTCGGAGCNTCTGAGCCTGTTCGGGCTTAGCCCATGCGTGGGGAGAGCCTGGAGCAAGCCCCGCCGGCTATCCAATCCCAGACGCCACCCTGAGCCTCTGATCTCCATCCCGCTTTGGAGCGGGGATGGGGCGAGGAATTGGGAGGATGGAGGGGGTCCTACGGCCCCCCATGCTTGGGGAGAGCCTGGGGCAAGGGGGGGGGGGTTCCGATCCCAAATCCCACCCTGAGCCCCTGATCTCCATCCCCCTTTGGAGCGGGGATGGGGCTGTAGGACCCCCTCCACCCTCCCACTTCCTCACCCCCTCCCCCTGGGCAGGGAGCTGGGGGCACTAGGGTCATGCCCACCCCGCCTCTTCTCTGCCCCTCGGGGTCTGGGGGTGATGGAGAGGTGCCCCAGGTCGGGTGTGTGGGGTCTGGGGTCAGGAGGGTGCAGCAAGGGGGCGTCCAGCCTGTTTTGTGTCTTTCTCTGGGCCAGGAAGATTCCTGGCTTTCACCCCAGGAATGCAGAGACTTTAGCAAATAATGGAAAATAAAGAGGATGGAGGAGGGAAGAAAAGCAGAACAGAACGTTTCAGGAACACTAAAAGTTTGGATCAGTTGAACAGTGCAAGGTCCAGGAGAGAAACAGGCTCTGGTCCAAAGCCCTTCAAGTCTGGGGTGCCGAGAGCTGGACTCAGAGGGCACCCCTGGCCCCAGAGCAGGCAGGCACCCTGGCACGGGACTCCCTGAGGCCACGGGGCTGCTGCCAGCACGGTCCCACGGCCACCCTGGCACGGGGAAGGGTGCAGGGGGAGTCAGCGGGTTCCTCCCTGCAACCTCTGCGCACAGCATCTGCGCGGAGCCGTCCCAGCTGCCTGGGCTCCCGGGGGTTACTCGCTGTTCTGGAACTCGCCCTCGGAGAGGGAAGGGGGGAAGTTTCACCTCCTGGGCCGCTGCCCGTGGCGGGGCGTAGGGCCGTGACGTGGATGCTGTCAGGTGGCCTGGGGACCGCTGCTGCCCAGCGCTCCGCTGCCGTGACGTCCCCCTGCTCGGGGCATCCTGTGGGTTTGTCACCAGCCTTGTCACAGCTCTGTCTCCGAGTTTGGCAATTGCAAAAAAAAACGCTGCTTGGGGTCTGTCTTCCCCAGTCCTGATCGCAATCCTGGCAGCTGCTGCTGCAGCGTTTGCAGAGCGCGGGTGGTGCTGGGGGCTGCAGTGGGATCGGGATGGTGCGGAGGTGGCGGGGCCGCCCCCTCCCACCCTCTGCTACCTGCAGGGCAGAGCCAGAGCAGCCCGGGTGAGGAGCAGCAGCGAAGGGAGCGGGGTTGGGAGCGGGACTCTCAGACGCTCTCCGACTCCCTTTGGGTTTTTCATTATTTAATTTTCCAGCTCGGGCGCAGCGCCGGGACGGCGGGCGGGCTGCCAACCCGCTGACAAACGGAGGCTGCTGACGGCGGCCGCGCGCGTGCGTACGTGAGCGAAGCCCTAGCAGCGTCGCCTCAAACCGCCCCAAAATAACCGCTATAAAAGCAGCGCCTTCCCCATTTTGTTTGTTTGGCCTCGATTTCCCACTGTGCCAGGATCCTGCCTGCACAGAGCGGCACGGGCAGCCCTGGCGCTGGGTTGGAGTTCGGCCACGAGTGCGATGGTGGTGGCGGGTGAAGGACACCGCAGGGCATCGCACTTTTCACTTTTTCTTCAGAAAATCTCCCTGAAGTTGTTTTTGCAGGGCTTTCTGGAAAGCGGAGATGTTTTGCGTGCCGTGAAAATGGTTTGCTTGGGGTGGGGATGGAGCAAACGCCCCGAACGTGGCGAGGGGGTTGGAGGGCGATGAGCCAATTGGCACCTGCAGGCCCCTGGGTGGGGGGGAGCTTGGGCTCGTGCCCCCCAGCCCTGAGCTGCTGGGTGCTGCGCTGGCCCCCTCTGAGCACGCAGTCGCGGCGAGGCTGGGGTGGTGCCAGGTTTCTGGCACCGGCCCCACACTAATGGCTTTTCCCTCTGTGTGCTGCGCTGGAGACACGGCGCTGCCCGCCCCTCCCTGTCCCCAGCTCGCCCCGGTCGGGCTGGGAATGCTTGGGGCCACCAAAGGCAGCAGCCCCGAGCCGGTGGTCCTGAGGCAGCTCCTCTCCCTCCCCTGTGGGACAGGGTTGCCTGTGCTCGCTTCAATCGAGATTTGCAAAGCCCTCGGGCCCAGCCAGGTGTGTACAGCACCTGCAGAAGGCGGTTGGTGACAGCACGTCCTGCTGTCCTCTGAGCCTCGGTCACCCGGCTCCAGGGCTTTCAGCCAGGGCAAAAACTCCTGGGAGCTGCGAAAAAGGATACGCGCTTAAGCACTGGTGTAAAGCAAACCTAAGAGCTCTCCCTCGCTGCTCTGCGCCTCCCTGGCCCCGCAGCCCTGGGCAGGGGGCAAGGCTGGGGGCTCCGGGCTGGGACTCCACCGCCGCGTTGCCTCCGCTCCCGCTCGGTCAGAGGCCCTGGAGCTCTCTCTGCTTTCTCCGAGCCTGTTTCGCCCCCTTGCACCTGCCCCTCCTCAGGCTCTGCCGTCCCTTGCTCCGGGAAGCAAATGGCAATGATCCATCGCCTTACGACACCTCCGAGCCTCCCACCCTAATTACTGCCACAGCTAAGTGCTTCGTTAGCATCACCTGGCACGCAGCCAGCCTGCTCCACGAGGCACCGCAGCCTCCCCAGGTCGCAGCCGGCCCCGGGCAGGCTCTTGCAGCTTGCACCTGGCGCCCGGCGCCGTGGGTCTGTGCACGTGGGTCTGTGTGTCTGCGCACACGTCCGTGTGTCTGCGCACATGTCTGGGCATCCGCGTGCACAGCGCGGAAAGGTCACTGCACAGGAAAGGTGTCAGCAGCCAAGGAACGGGCTTGGAATGGAAAGTGTGAGCCAGGTTTAATAGCGGAGGAGGCCAGAAACGCTCCACTCCAGCGCCGATGTAGTGGCCGTTTCCACCCGGTGCCTGGATCCAGAGGAAGGAGGGAGCAGCAGCGCGCAGAGGGAAACGGGGTGCCTGGAGGAGACAAGTGGGGTGAGCAGCACTCGGCTTCGGGGTGGCGAAGGGCAGGAGAGGAAGCAGCCGTGGAAGGGAAGAGCCCAGCCTTTGTCCGCGCGCGGTGTCCGGCTCGCTGGCGGCACAATGTCCCCATTCACGCGGCCGCGCACCCCGTGCCTCTCCTCCACGTGGGCGGCCGCGCTTCACGGCTTCTCTCTGCTCTCTCGCAGGGCTGTGGAGACCAGCACCCTTCAGCAGGAGAGGCTGCAGGCCATCGCGGTGAGTCCCCTCGGGGCGAGCGCGTGGCACCCGGCGCCAACGAGGGGACACCTGGGACGCGCCCAGCACGGCTGCAGGCTCCTCCTGGGTTTGGTTCTGCGTCTTGGGACGAGGGGCTGAGCTGGGTTAATTAATGAAGCGGTGCCTTGATGAGCCCTGAGTGAGGAGGCAGTGAGAGTGAGGTTCCCCCCACCCTTTCCCCAGGGCTGAGCACGGTGCAGGATGCGGCCCTGCAGGGTATGGGCACTGGAAGCGTCCCCCCCGCCCCGCTGCCCCGTAGCAGCTCCCTGCTGCCAGCTTCCCAGCCCCGCTCGCTATCGGCCGATCTGCGCTGCACAAAGGGCAAATTGTTCTGGGCCAGAGGAGAAAAAAAGCGGGTGACGCTTCCCTGGACTGGGACTGACTCTGCTAAAATAATCTGGACCGAACCCAGGATGTGCAGCCAAGGGGGGGCCGGGGGAAGAGGCCGCTCGGGGCTGGTTTCCCCCACTCGCACTCGTCAGGGCCAGGGCAGGGGAAGGTGACGGTGAACAGCACGTGCTCTGCACCCCACACCCTGTCCCCCTCCTCTCACGGAGGTGCCAGGAGGGGCCCCCCTGGCTGCGCCCGGTGCTTCCCCCACCCCATGCCGACCCCGGCTCTGCCGCTGTCTCGTCCCTCCAGGAGAAGCGGAAGCGTCAGACCGAGATTGAGAACAAGAGGCGGCAGCTCGAGGATGACCGGCGGCAGCTGCAGCATCTCAAGGTGAGGACGAAACCCACCCCTGGGAACCCCCCCTCTGCTCTGAGGGTGCGCCGGGATCCTCCGGCCACGAGGGCAGTGGGACTGTGACCGCCTGTGCTCCCCAGTCCAAGGCACTGCGGGAGAGGTGGCTGCTGGAGGGGGCCCCGTCCTCTGCCTCCGAGGAGGACGAGGCGATGAAGAAGCAAATGCAGGAGGATGAGGTGAAGACCAAGGAGCTGGAGGAAACCATCCAGAGGTAACGGGGCTGAGGGTGATGGTGAAGAGGGGGTTGGTGCCTGCTCCTGAGCGAGGGCTGGGAGTCCTCAGGGTGCTGGGGACAGGCTCAGCTGTCCCCTGGGCGGGTGGGAGGCCAAGAGGCAGCTTGGTCCCCATGATGGACACAAAGTGTGCTGCCACCACGCTGCCACCACGCCGCCACTACGCCACCGCCGTGCTCACTGGGGCTGAGGAAAGCGTCCAGCCCAGAGCTCAGGTGCTTCCAGTTTCCAGTTCTAAGAAATGTGCGGCTGGGATTTATCTGGGGGTTGTGGCCACCCCTGAGCCCGCCGTGAGCACAGACCCCCCACCATGGTTCAGGGGGTTCTTGGTGCTCAGCAGGGAGCCAGAGGGCAGGGGACAGAGCGGGGACGGTTCCCTCAGCAACCCGGGGACGTGGCGGTGGCAGGGGGCGAGGGGTCACCCCGTCAGGAATGCGCCCCGTCACCGGCCGTGCCAGTGCATTGCCAAGCAGCAGTGCAGGGCTGGGTCAGGCACGAAGGGGCCTTTGTGCCGGTGTAATGGCGCGGGGCATTCCTCCGGGCTCGGAGGGAAAGGGCACATCGCAGGGAGACGGGAATCAAAGGGACAGAGGTGCCCTCATTCACACGGACACAAAGCTGCGGGGGCCCTGCCGTGTCCTAGGGTGCTGCGTGGCTCTTGGCTGGGCTCGATGTAGCCAGGAGCGGGCTCTGGTTTTCCTGGGAAAATTGCACAGGGTTAAGATGTCTGGGAGCAAAACCTGGGGGAAGTGGCACTGCTCTGTGCCACCAGCTGTTGGCACTGGAAGCGTGTGAGGGGCTGGGTTGGCTGCAGCAAGGTCAGATCCTACAAACCCAGGTCTGGCTCAGAATTGTTCCAGCAAGCACACACTTTTGCCCTGAAAAGAGCTGCTGATGGCTGTGGTGGGGACCTGTCCTGTCCCTGCACTTCATGAGCTGAAGGGCTGTTACTGTGCCGCGGGCGATGCATTGCCTGACAAAGGAACAGGGACACGGAGAGAGACAGCAGAGGGTGGGGATGGGGCAGGTCCTGTGCTCCCCCCACAATCACTGCCAGCACCAGGTCCCCTCCAAGGCTGGGCAGGACTGGGGTCCCTGCAGTGCCCCTGCACGGCCACACTCCCAGGGCTGCAGGAGCTGGAGGGGCCGTGGTCACGTTTTCACGGCAGGACGGGCTGCTTGGCCAGGTTTGGTTTTGTTTTCAAGGCAGCAGCAGGTCCTGTTGTCATGGCGCAGGCTCGGTGAGGAGGGTAAGTCCCTTGGGGTTCAAAGCCCAGGGTGGGAGATGGGGCTGGGTGCTCGTGGCACCTGGAGGAAACCTCGGTGCTGCCTCCTCCGGTGCTGAGTTGTTCCAAGGCTTTGCATGTCCTGAGCTGCCCTGGCCCTCGGCAATGTGACCACAAAGTGGGGACAGCAGCTGAGCCCTGCAGGTCCGCTGTGGTCTCAGCACAGCCTCACGGCCCCGGTTCTGTCCCCAGGCTGGAGAGGGAGCTGGAGACGCTGGAGAACGGCAGCTCGGCCGCATCCACCAGGGAGAACCTGGCCGAGGTGGCGGCGGTGCCGGTGAAGGAGGAGAAGGCAGAGAACGTCCCCAGCGTGCAGAAGGTGGGCACAGATGGGATCTGGATGGGGAGGGGGCAAAGAAGGGCAGGGACTGCCCGAGGGGGATGAGGTGCCGTGCCGCTGGCGCTGGGTGCGCGGAGCAGTGGGCGCGGTGCATCCCGCAGCTCGTGACTTGTCCCTTCTGTTTTGCAGAGTCCCCTGGGCACAGCCACGGGTAGGTGGCCCTGGATGCTGAGTTGGTGGCGGTTCCCCCTCCCAGGGCAGTGGGTCACACGGCCCCTCGTGCTGGGCTGGGGTCGGGCACTGGCAGGACCGGGGCAGGGGAGCAGGGGTGGCCCCATCCCCACATCTCCATCCCCAAACCCCTGTGTCACTGTCCCCATCCTCACATCCCCATCCCCACATCCCCATCCCCACACCCCTGTCCCTCCTCTGTGCCCTGTGCCTGGGGGAGCTCATCCAGGCAGTAGCTACTGGGGAAGGCTCCGTCCACCCCAGTGCCCATCCCACGGGCACGTGGGGCCCGTGGGTGGGCGGGCATCATTTCGGCTCAGGCCATCGCTTCTGCTCTCCATTCCCAGCTGAGAAGAAGCTCTCCAGCAGCCCCATGAAGGCAGTGGAAGGCACTGACATGATGAAGGCAGGTACGTGCCCACTTCCACGCGAGGAGCGCTCCCTCCTCCCGTCCCGCGGCACTTTTCGGCTCGCTGCCTCCCATGCCCAGCCCGCCCTGCGGTCCGGCCACCAACGATCCCCGCCGCTCAATGAGTTTCCGAGCCTAGGGCAGAAAATACCATTTATTTGCAATCCAAGGGATCGTTTTCACTGGAAGCCCAGGGCTGGTTCGTTGTTTGGGGTCCCCACTCCTCTGCCTCCCTGTTTCATGTCTCTGCTCCAGTTTCATCCTTTGCCTCCTGCTCTGTTTGCGGCTTCTTGGTGCAAGGGACAAGAGTGACGCGGGCTTGGGGCTGGGGGCCCAGGGCTGCCTGAGCTTGCACGGGCATTGGGAGCAGGCAGGGGCCATGGGGCTGCAGCTGGCTCCGCTTCTGGAGAGGTTTGCTCTGATCTGGGGACGGCTCAGACTGGGAAGAGCCCAGCTTTGAGTCCTTGGAGCAAAGCGTCACCGGGCCGAGGTGACACTGGGGACTGGCTGGAGGAGCAATGCCCAGGATCGCCCATCCCATGAAGCGCAGGGGCTGCCCTGCTCCCCCTCGGTGCTGCATCCCGCGAGCTCAGAGCAGACGGACAGACGGACGTGGCAGCCGCCTACCTCGGTTCCTCCTGGAGCGCAGCTGGGTCCCAGCCCGGGGGGACACAGAATCCACGGAGGTAAGGGGATGCTGGCAGCTCCAGGACGGCGATGGCCCCGTGGGTCCCCGTAGGAGGGCCGTGCCCGGGATGTCGCACCCGCCTCTGCCTTCACTCCTCCTCGCTGCAGCCTGCTGCCTCGCTAACGCCGCTGAGCACCGCACCGCACCGCACCGCACCGCTGCGCCTGCCCGCTGCTGCCTGCTGGGGAGGGCTGGGGCCGCCTTAACGCTCACTGTGCTCTTTGTGTCCCAGCCATGTACTCAGTGGAGATCACGGTGGAGAAGGACAGAGTGACTGGGGAGACCAAGGTCCTGTCCAGCACCACCCTTCTCCCCCAGAACCACTGTCTGCAAGGGGTCAAAGTGTACGAGGATGAGCTAAAAGGTACGGCCCCATCCTGCGCCTCTGGCTGGCGTCAGGAGCAGAGGGAAGGGGACGAGGGACCGGCCACCCGAGCGTCCCAACAGGCACCAGGCTGAAGAAGGGCTGGGGCAGCTCCCGCAGCACTTGCTGGCTCTGTAGGGGAACTTGCTCAGGGCAAGCCCTCGCCAGCCCCATCCTGAGCCCCATCCAGCACGGCGTGGGAGCCGTCCCGGCACCGCGGTGTGCGTGATCCCCAGCCCGGGTCTGCATGTCCATCCAGTCTCTGTGCTGCTGGAGTGCAGAGAAGAGGATCTGCCGCATCCGAAGATGCAGGAGCGCAGCCCAGTGGCGAGGGAAGGGGCATCAGCACGGTGCCACAGGCAGCTCCTGTCTGGGGAAGGGGCCGGGGCCGAGCAGCTGGGGTGCACCACGCAACCCCACAGCGCCCAGGCTGGCAGCAGGGAACCTGGCCCCAGGGTAAGGAGAAGATGCTGCTTTGAGGGAAAAAAATGTAGCTTTAGGGACTGGTGTCTGCTTTGAGGAAGCCGAGGGACAGCGGTGTCAGCAGCGAGGACCGACTGCAAAGCTGAGCAGCGTGACCGGGCGCTGTGGAGGCTGCACAGACCCTGGGCTCCACGGACCAACCGCATCCCCGAGGAAACGGCAGAGCACCACCGCTGGTCCCGCTCTGCAGTGCCCTCCCTGTGCAGGGAGAGACCTCCGTCAGCACCATCACCTCTGTCACCTCTGTGACCTCTGTCACCCTGCTCAGCACAGCGAGACCCCACGCTGCCCAGGGGCCCAGCACCCCCTGATGCCAAGGACACGCCTCAGCAGCGAGCAGCCTGGGCGGTCGTTCCCGGCCGTGCCAGCCCTGCCTGGTCATTATCTCCTGCTCGACTGAGTGGGTTTTGCAGCTATTGCACTGATCATCACATGATGCTCCAGGTCAAGTGGAAAACGCAATGGGCTGGGTGCATCCCTCGCCACGGAGCACTTCTCCCCCTGCCCTCCAGCGCTGCAAGCACATGGCAGCAGAAGATCTCATCCCTCCCCGGGCATGGGGCCACAAGGCACCGTGGGCACCGGGACACGGTGGGACCGGGTGCTCAGCCCGGGGCTGGTGGGTGGCGGCGGTGACGTGCCACAAAGCACTGCCACAGCTGTGACTCCTGCAGGGTTTTGAGGCTTTGCAGGTACCAAGGGCTGGGAGCAGCTCCTTGGATGGTGCTGTTGGTGCAGAGCCACCCTGCTCGCTGCACCGGGCAGGGACTGGGGTCTGGCAGAGGGGGCACGGGGCAGCTCACCCCAAGCCCCCTCCTGCCACCCCTCACCATCCCTTCCTCTTGTCCCCACAGTGGTGCACGCGGTGAGCTCCGAGGCCGGGGCCCTGCAGAACGGGGCCCAACCACTCAGCTCCTCCGAGGTCGACGAGCTCCTGCACAAGGCGGATGAGGTGACCCTGAGCGAGGCCAAGGCGGGCGAGGAGGCTCCCGGCAGCACCGCCTCCAGCCAGAAGCCGACGCCGCGGAGGGAGATCACGGGGCTGCAGGCGAAGCCGAGGGAAAACTCCACGGCGCTGCCGTCGGGCGAGGGCACGGAGCAGCCGGTCACCATGATCTTCATGGGCTACCAGAACGTGGAGGATGAGAACGAGACCAAGAAGGTGCTGGGGCTGGAGGGCACCATTAAAGCCGAGCTGGTGGTGATTGAGGATGCCGAGAGCAAGCCAGATCCGGCGGACAAGGACCACGCGCCGCCCAACGGCACCGCGCTGGAACCGGCGGCCGCCTCCCTGCAGGGGGACGAGGCCCCGGGCGGGGAGAAGCCGGGTGCCAATGCCACGGATGCCAAGGAGGCCGAGCAGGACATGGACGCGAAGAAGCAGCGCTGCAAATGCTGCACGGTGATGTGAGCCCCGCGGCCGGCGAGAGCAGGCTGCCCCCGCCGAGCCCCTCCGACCCCGCTCCCCCAGCCCGCGGCCCCGCAGGACACAGGGTTCTTTACTGACNTTTTTTTTTTTCTCTTAAGAACTGGGGAAATCCAACACGGTGTTTGGCAAGTGTGCAAAAAGCGGCAGCACACTGAGGCCATGGCATCGCTCACCCCATCCGCCCGACACCCGCCCCGTGCACATCCCACCAGTGCTGCGTGTGATATTTATCAGAGACCCCCTTTGCCCCACGTTTCACCTCCCCTTGCCCACCGCCCACGGCCCTGCCTACCCCTGACGCTCTCCTGCCGTGGATGCCCGGGAGCGTCCCCTCTCCTTTCTCCAGCAGTTTCCCGTCTGCCATCGGAAGATGGATGCCACCTGGGCTGGGGGACCGGAGGGCGCGGCCAGCAGGGCCCTCACCCACCCAGCCCCAAGCCAGCTTTTCTCCCTGCACCTCCAGCACCCGTTTCTCCAGCAGGCCCCCAGCCCGGCTCCGTGCCATCATCTGCTCTGCGGGGCCGGGCTGTTGGCGTGGGGCTGGGAGCACGCAGGGTGCCACAGACCGGGCCTGGCTCCTCGGGGCTGGCACCGGCCTGGACTCGGTGCTGGAGCTCCTCGCCCTGCTGCTCGTGGTGACGGCAGCCACCGCCACGTAGCGATGTCACGGCCGCTGTCACGGGGCCGTTCCTCCACCCCAGCTGCCCTGCCAGCATCACTGGGCTCTAGCACCCGAGGGCTGTGTCTGGGTGCTCGCTGCCCCCGCCTCAGTGGTGCAGTGATGGCTGGGTGATGGCGGTGAGAGAAGGGCGAGCCGAGAATCCCAGCCCACGGGGTCAGGATGGGAGCTTGAACCTGCCCATGCCACTGGGCAGCAGTGGGACGCGGCCCAGCACTGCGTGCCCTCCTGCC
This sequence comes from Alectura lathami, assembly GCA_013399715.1. NCBI lineage: Eukaryota > Metazoa > Chordata > Aves > Galliformes > Megapodiidae > Alectura > Alectura lathami. The sequence continues at coordinate 85,774 of VXAV01011806.1, forward strand.
GCTGGTGGTCTCCAGGCAGCCGTGGCTGGAGCTGCCCCGGCGGTGGCAGCTTTGCAGAGCCGGTTTTTGGGGCACCAGTGTCAGGTCCCCAGCACAGCTCACCCCAGGCACCAGGACTGGATGTTGCTGGGGGGGGTGAGACCATGTCCCATGCAGGGTGCCCTGGCCAGCAGTGTGGGGTCACAGCTCCGTGCCAGCGCTGCCGGCAGCTTCCCTGCTCCCCTGCCCCACATCCCAGCCCATCAGCGGGGATTTCACCACCAGCACCAGCGTTTCCTCCCCACTGAGACCTGCTGGGGCAGGAGGGAAGGGTGCCGGGCCCCACCATGCTGGCACCTGTGGGTGCTGAGCCTTGCCCAAACCCTGGATGCTGCTGGCAAAGCGGCCGACACAGGCAGAGCTCCAGCTGGGGAGCCCCCCTTTCCCCCCAGCCCGCTCACAGCCCCATGTGGGCCTTCCTCCTGCATCCCATGTCCCATGAGCCATTGGCGGTCACACAGCCGTGTCTTGTGCTGTCCCCACATCCCCGAGTTCAGGCCAAAAGCCTCTGGGAGAGGCAGAGACCCACAGGGGCAAGAGCCAGCTCCTGCTGCCTGCAGTGACACAGCCAGGAGACTCCGGCCCTTGGGTGTGGGGTGCTGGATGCCGTGGGGCATCTCCCCCGTTAATGCCTGGGAGTCAGGGCTGGGTCCCCAGCAGGGCCACATGTCACCTTTGCCACTCCCTCCCTGGGTGCTGATCCCAAACTAGGGCCCCCTCCTGCCCGCGGCACCTCCTGCTCCTTTGTCACCTTCAGACCCAGCACTGGCCCCAAGCAGGAGCAGGACTGGGACCCCAGGGCTGCGGCTGGGTGGGGAGCAGCAGCAGCGAGGACCCCGGCCATGCCCCAGCCCTGTCCCCGACAGCCCCGCGCCGTCCTCCCCGGCTCAGCTGAAGTGCACTTCCCCGCGCTCCCGTGCTTTTTACCTGTGATGAAGCCGTTTGAAGTTTCCTGCCCTCTCCAGTCCCCCCGTTGTTTGTAAGACACCTGAACCGAGCAAATAAACTGTGTGAATAACAGCCTCTGCCTCTGCTTGGGGAGCGGCCTGGCCGGGGCACCCCTCGCCTGTGCTCAGCACCCCACCGTGGGCACTGGGCACGGAGGGGTGGGAAGGGGCTGGGATGGGGTTACTGGGGGTGGGGATGCTGGGGTTGGTGGTGATGGAGGTGGAGATGATGGAGACAGGGATGGGCCCATTCCACCACGTGCCGTGGGGAAATTCCCTCAGCCCTGCTGCCCCTTCTCCACCTGGGCTCCAGCTCCTCGTGTCCCTGCCCAGAGGCTTCCCACAGCCTCTTCCTTCTTGGCTCTTTCACAGGTGCAAGAGTCACGTGCAGGGACATTCATGCTGTCACTGACGCAGCATTCCTGTGCGGCGCCAGCAGTGGGGCTGTGCCCAGCGCTCCTGCCTCATCCCCAGCACCCTGTGAGCCCCGGTGAAGCCGGTGCCTGGTGGTCAGACCGGTGGCAGAGCCCAGGGTTGCCAGCAGTCCCCATGCAGGCTCCATGTGCCCCATGCCCCTGGAACAGCGGGGCTGAGCCTGCACAGGGTGGAGGCAGAGCCACTGGCTGGCCGGGCTCTGGGGTTCCCCTAAGCGAGGAGGAAGAGGAGGATGGGCGCTGGGGTGCTGGGAGGAAAGGGGTGCTGGTGTGATGCTGGTGGGTGTCACTGTTGAAGTGGATGTGGCAGCCTGGGTTCCTGCTTGTCCCAAGGAGACAGCGCTGGGGTCTGGACCCCTGGGGACCACCCCTGGGTGGCTGTGGATCTCTGCCCACCTCCAGACTGGTGGGGATCCCATGGACCTCACCCAGGCCAAGGGGGCAGCGCTGGCACTGGGTCGTGCCCAGGATCCCAGGGCACATTTTGGGCAGCCATGCCCAGCTCTGCCTGCTCGCAGAACTGCCCCGGGGCTGCGCCCACACGTCCGTGCCCGCTGCAGGGTGTGGTGCTTGCTCGCGCTCCGCGGCCGCTGGCGTGGACTTTGCCTCAGCCCCATGGTAAAACAGGCGCTGCGCTGCCTCCCGGAAACGCAGAGCCACCGGTGGCCGTGCCAAAGACACCGTCCCCGTGGTAAGCAGGAGCCGGGTGTTCTCCCATTGGAGCTGAAGGGCGGGACAGGGCACCGGCAGGCCGGGTGGGTGAGTGGGGTTTCTCTGTGCCCTGTAGCTGGGACCAGTGGGGTACAGCACCTGCTCGGACCCAGGGCAGGCAGCCAGGGTGAGATGGGCTGTGTGGGGTCAGCGGGATCTGGTGGGCACGGGGCTGTGGCAGGGGCAGTGAGGATGAGGACGGGGACATCCTGCCCCAAAACGCAGGCACAGCGAAGGGCAGAGTGTGGTGGCACGGGGTGGGCACCACCCGGGTGGGCAGTGGTGCCTGGTGCAAGGCAGGAGAGGGCGGCTCGGGGTGCTGGGTGCTGGTGCTGGGTTCAGGGCAGAGCTGATGATGATGCTGCCGCTCTGCTGGCCTCCAGCCGTGCCCAGGGCACTGAGAGCATCGCAGCCACCACGCTGCAGGCCTGTCCTTAGCTCTTGTTTCCGTATCCGGCGCAGGGTTGGTCCCCGCTGGCAGGGGATTCGGTCCCCAGCGGAGGATGAGGGACGAGGGGGCTGGCAGTGGGGCCAGGAGCACTGGTGTTGCCACGCCAGCGACAGCACCCGCCCCAGCCCTGCCTGCACAAACACGGGGTTATCAGGCAGCTGGCACGGGGGAAAGCTGAGCCGGGAGAGGCCCCGCGGTGTAAACAGGAGAGTGCGAGCTGCCCGAGCTCCCTGCGTGTTTGCTCAGCCCGTGGGCTCTTCTGCACCCCGCGGGCCAGGCTGCCCCAGCTCCCAGCCCTGCACCTGCGTGGCTCACACAGCAGCCAGGACGCTGGTGGCAGGCTGGCTTTGCCCCCACGCCACCTCTCTGCGCTGGGGAAGCAGCTCAAGCTGTTCCCCAGGTTGGCTGAGCCCTGGTTACGCTCCTCCGTGGGGAGAACCCAGCTGCTGAGCCAGCCGTGATGGAGCCCGTCGGCTCTTGTCGCACGCCACGGGCTGCGCAGCAAGGGCAGCCCTCTGTGGCTCTGCAGGCATGGGAGCGCGGCAGCAGGGCGATGGGTGGCGTGGAGGGGGGGGCTGGGAACGGGTCATTGAACCCAGGCCAGCGATGAGCCCAGCTGAATTCTTGGAATTCCTCCACGGGCTCAGGCTGAGCTTATCAGGGCCACGCAGCCCCCGGCAGCACCAGCGCCCCGCCGCCGCCCGGCCAAGCCACTCCCCAGTGGACGCAGCTCAGCCAGGCGCCCCACGCAGCCACCCCGGGGCATGGGGACTCCCATGCCGATGGCTCCAGGACAGTAAGTGCGGCACGGCGGGGGCAGGAGCGAGGGCTTGGGGCAAGGGGCAACGATGCTGGAGCAGCGGGGTGGGTGCTGGGGGTGCGCGTGCCCCCCAGCCTTGTGTGTGGAGCAGGTGCAGGGCTGCCTGCAGCACGCTGGCTCGCTCTTGCGTGGCTTGGGCACGCCAGCAGGGTTGGGAGCACAAGTGCTCATTTGCATGGGGTGCGTGGGTATGCGGCACAGGGCACGCCGGTGCCAGGCCAGCTAGGTGCTGCTGCGTCTCCCCAGCAAGGACTTTTGCCCGCTCCAAGCGTGATAAGACACAGGAAGGCAGAGTGTTTTCATTAGCTGGGTCACCACTGGGTGTAAAAGAGCAATAACAAATTAGTGGCAGATAAATAATGAGGTTACGGGAATCCAGCCGGGAATGCCACTTCCCAGCAGAACCCAGTGTGGCTCCTGCTGATGACAGCAGGGCTGAGCCTGCGGGGACATCGCCCCCGGCCTCCAGTGCCCCAGCTGCTCCCAATGACATCAGCACAGCCCAGCGCCAGGTCCAGCCCTCCCAGGGAGAGGCACAAATACCCCAGCTGAGGGGCTGTGGGGTGGGTGTGGAGGCAGTGCCTGCAGCAGCAGCGTTGCAGGGGCACGGCTGCAGTGAGCAAAGGGTAAGGAGGTGCCGCTCTCCCAGCTCCTGCTGGGTTTCAGTGTCCTGCTGGCACGGGGCTGGGCACGGTATTTGGTGCTGCAGGGCAGGGACCCGCCTGCTGCCCTTCCCTGCCCTGGCACCTGCTTTCTCATCCAGCCACGGCCCGGTTAGTGGCAGGAAGATCAGCGCCAAGGTCAGGGCAGGCGTCTGTAGAGTCACAGAATCACAGAATTGTTTGCACAGAGTTTGCTCCTGCTTTGTGTGACAGGTGGGTTAAAGTCCTCTGCTTTTTATGAGCCACGAAACCATTTTTATGATCTTTACCGTTTCAATGATCTCAGCTACTTGGAGCCTCCTTCCCGTAAATGCCCAAGGAGAAATTCCCGGCGCGGTGTCGTCAGCACCTGTCCCAGCCACGAGGCCACACACCCAGTGCCGCCTGTGGCGGACGTGCCCCGATACCCATGGCCAGAGCTGGGGACGGGGTGCAGATGTCCGCTTTGGGGTAGCTCCCTTTGAAATTGGTGCTTTGTTTTCTGTCCAAGAACTGGCATTTCTGGGTAAATGCTCCTGCTCCCCACGCCTCTCCTGATGGTTTTCTCCCGCCCGCAGGGTCAGCAGGATCCCACCTTTTGCTCAAGACGCCTCCAGGTGAGCACGGAGCCCGAGCTGCGCCTAGAGCTCCAGGAAGAGATTGGCGGAGCGTTGGATGCTGACGCTGCAGTGAGATGGACAGGGTCACCAGGCACCTCGTCTTCCAGTCACCGCACAAGCACGACCACGACGCTTATCTAGCCGGCACGTCCGTGGATGGCGACGACGATGTGTTCGGCTCCTCTCAGTACAGTAGCCAGAAGGAAAATGGCTATGAGTGGAAAACAAGGTTGAAGTCACCCTCGTATTTCCTGGAGGGTGGGAGGGATGTCTGGACCCCATCCCCAGACAGGGAGTCCAAGCTGGAGGTGGTGCGGTCGGGAAGCCAGTACGACCTCAGGGCTTACAGAGGCGAGAGGAAGCCCTCGAAGCTCTACGAGGATGACGAGGAGGAGCCGTACAGGCTTCACCCCCCGAACATCTCCCCTGAGAAAGCAAAGGAGCTCAAGGATGAGAGGAGGGAGGTGATCCGGGGCCAGGTGGTGAGGAAGAGCTCAACCATGGCCAAGAAGTGGAGCTCCATGGATGAGCTGAGCTCCATCAACGCGAGCAGCCATGGGGACGGCAGGCACGGCGTCCCTGGCAGCTTCGCCATCTGCTTCAACAAGTCTCCCTCGGGCAGGGCAGCAACGCCCGTGGACCCAGAAAGCATAGACAGGGAACAGATCAACTTCTCGGCCGCCCGGCAGCAGTTCCTCATGCTGGAGAAGAGCAGCCCAGGCTCCCTGTTCAGCCCGGGCCAGCAGGCCTTGTCCCCAAAGACACCAGAGCTGGCGACAAAAGTCTCCAGGCAGGAGCGGCAAAGCCCTGACGCTGCCATGAAGGCTGAGAGAGGTCACGGTAGTGCTGGGTGGCCCGGCCCCGCTACGGCAGACAAGACCACGTACCAGGTTTACAACGTGTCCTACCAGGTCCCGGTGAAGGAGGAGGTTTATGCCCGCGGAAAGGGTGGCGCTGACAGGTCCCATCCCATGGGGACAGCACCCAGCCTGACCAAAGCGACATCCAGGGACGACCTGGACTCGGGTCTGGGTGAGATGTATAACGAAGGCAGCAACGGGAGCGCATTCGGCGACATCCCCAACGGCCTCGTGGACGTGAGGGAAGGCAGCGACGGCTCGGCCGCGGGGACGAAGGGCAGCAGCGAGACGCCCATCGAGCGGGAGATCCGCCTGGCGCTGGAGAGGGAGGAGAAGCTCTGGAAGGAGCGAGGCATCCAGCGGCTCACCTCCAGCAGCGAGCTGGTGGAAATCCAGACCAAGCCCCTGCTCTCCGTGCACGTGTCCCCCGCTCAGGGCAGGAAAGGGAAGGACAAAGGCCGCTCTTCCTTTTACGTCCAGAGGGAAATCGAGAAGGAAACGAAACGTGAGGAAGACCTGAGGAGGCAAGGCAGGCTGCCGGGGCTGTACGACCGCGGCACGCCGCAGGAGCTGGACGAGCGCAGGAGGGTGTTCGAGCAGGAGGAGGCCCCCCCGCAGAAGCCGCTCCCCGCGAGGAGGGCGGACGAGTGGCGGAGCTGGGCCGGCGAGCGCGTGGCGGAGCAGGCCTCGA
>VXAV01011809.1:0-24448 GCA_013399715.1 Alectura lathami
TTTTTTTTTTTTTTTTTTTTTTTTTTTTTTTGCTCTGTATTTGAGCCTTGCATTCAAAACCCACAGTATTCCAGAGAGCAGCACAGTGTTGGTTAGTGCGGTTGTTTTCAAAGATTTCTTATTTGACTTTAATATAAAACACACATTGCAAATATTGAGTTTTACTAATAATAGCCAAGGATTAGATGAGTTTGTTTGTTTGTTTGTTACTAAGCTGTCTGTAAAGCTTCCAGTGTCTTTGTTTTCTGGTTCACCTGTATTTGAGTTTGGAACATACCGCTGTGTGTTCCGTTAGTACTTCAGACTAAAGTCATCTTTATCAACTAATTCAAAGGCTGTGTGTACAGACTTCACCTTTCTTTAGATCTCATCTTTGAAATCACTGCTAAAGATATGCAGCAGTGGCCCTAGGCCAGTTTTTTTTTCACTTACTGGTTCCTTTTCTCTTAGGCAAGGCCATTTCAGGGAGCATTTTGTATTTTAGCTGTATTTTTAGAAGTAAGGTTGTGCTCTCTCAACAGTTTTCTCAAAATACTTGTGGAAGTCCAATTCTCTTGTTGACTTTTTCTTTTTTTTTTTTTTCACAAATGTGCTAGAAATGTGAGTCTCCTTTTAAAAACAGAACTCACATTTTCTTCCAGTACTGCCATCTTGTTTTTTAAAGTTTTGGCTTTACATAATTTCACTCTATTTCTTCGTGCTGAATTAAGCTGTTGCATTGCCAGTTCTTGGGTGACCCCGCGGCTGCATTCCCCGTTCTCAAATCCCGTGATACGCCACCAGCACGCTGCGCAGCAGATCAGAAGCTCGGGGCGTGGTACCAGCTGGTTGTCCCCTTGGTTCTCAATTCCTGCTGCTGCCCTGGGTGTGCTCGTGCCATCCGGCAGCGGCCAGCCGCTGGCGCCCACAGTCCCACTGAGCACCTTGCACCTGGGGCCCAGCTCGGTGATCTCCAGCAGGGGTTTGGAGCCCCCTGCTTCCTCCGTGTCACACAGGTGACCCCCCTGAGCTGCTGGCTGCCCCCCAGCACACCCCACCCTGAGCCTCAGAGGGCGCGGGTGGGTGAGAGGGGAAAGGGAGCACCGCGGTCTGCGTTCGGGCAGTGCTAATTGCTTTTGTCTGACTTGATCAGGATGCCAAGTACCTGTTCCACTTGTACATGGCACTGAAGCAATACAGAGAAGCTGCCAGAACTGCTATCATTATCGCCAGGGAGGAGCAGTGCTCAGGTGAGTCTGGTTCTTCTGACAGGACCACGCACCTGATGCGGCGGCCTCGCCGTGCTGCAGGCACCAGTACTGACATAGGATTTTGCTGCATAGCATGTATTTGTAAGCACAAAGATTTTAAGCATATTCCAGTTTAGTTTAGAATTTGAAATAGCCTTTGTGAAAAGATTGGGACTCATAACTGCATATTAAATGTTTGGAAATAAAGAAAGTTATGGAAAATGTCTGCGTTCTTTGTATTCGGGTAAACTTAGTGATGGAGACTGCCTGAAGCTTTACTTCTGTGTATAACGGATTTTAGAATTGCAGCTAAAGGACACGCAGTTCCAGCGTGGATGCTGCTCCTTCAGGCTTTGCACATTTAAACTCGTGGTGTTTCCAGCAGGAGGTGTGTGCAGGAGATGGTCTCTGTCAGGTACCTGCTTGCCTAAGCCCTGTTTTCCCCTGAAGTTAGAACAAAGAAATAGGAAGGGACCGGGCTAGAAGCACAGTGGCCATCTCTCCTCCCTTAGCTGCTTTTGCCATGGCGGCAGCTCTGCCTCACCACTGCTTTCTTTTCATTCAAGTTCAGAAAAATATCTGTGAGAGAAAAGTAGCAGCCTCAGGAACGTGTGGGCATTGCTGTCCTCCTAAAGAACATCTGTGGGCTAATCCTCCGCAGTGGGCTGAGGCTGGGGGAACCTCTTAGGCCCTTGACAAGCGCAGTCCCCCCGTGAATAATGCATTAGCGCTAGTGATGTGAGCAGGAAGTGTAGAGGCTCAAGGGTTATTCGTTAGCGTCTTTGAATGTGAAAATTTCTGTCTGAAATGGAGTATCCCACGTTGTATTTCATACTCCTTACTCGTGTAGGTGTGTTTTGCAGCAGTGTAAAAACAGGCGCTGCATTTTCTCCGTAGAATCACCTATTTTGCAGCAACTGATTTTTCCCTTCTTCCTTCAGGAGATTTCAGTGAGTTTGATTTTGAAGTTTTCACCAGCATAGTTGGTGAAGCTATGATGAATTACGTTTAAGGCTGTACTGTTGGGTATTTTCCTTTGGGCATGCCATTTTATTTGCCATTTCCCCTTGAATTGTTTCCCATGCAATGTTCATGTGATTTTATGACTGATCATACTGCACTGAGAGTCAGTACCACAGCATGCAGAATTCATGTTGGTTTCCAGCAGCTGACTCTGCAGTCACATAGCTGCAGCGGCTTGATTCAGCTGCAGCGTGCAACGATCCACAACAAACTGCTCTGGAAAGACAGGGAGAAAAAATGTCTGCTGAAATAACTAAAGCTGAAATTTCCCTTAAATGCCTCCAACTGCAAAGTGTGACTTCTTTATGCTCTAATAATGAGAAATAAAAAATAGGCAAGAAAAAACAGCTAAGAGCATCTGTTGTTATGATGAATTCTGCAACGGTGAGAGGTTAATGGGCTCCTGTGGTTTCTGGACACTCCTGGGCTGCAATCTCAAAGCAGTGCCATGTAGTGGATTAACATTCAAATTTAAATTGTCTCTGAAAGTTTTTTGGTTGTTTGGTTGCAGAGGCAAGTGGTTGCCAAAGCAAATGACAAAAAGTAGAAGTTTTTTTAAGTAAAATTTAGTAACTTTTGAACATCGACACGGAAGAGCAGAAAAAGGTAACACGTCTAAGTGCTCTAGCAGCTTTTCTCTGCTTTGTTGTGGGAGCAGTGCGTTGGATCCCGCAGCTTCCATTTTTAAAGTTTTATTGCACAGAGCTGTCATCCACGTACGTGTTTGGCTGCTGTTAGATGACTTCTGCAAGTGTAATTGGTTTTCTTGTTTAACTCCTCGGCTGACACTGTAGGATCCTGTGACATGCAACTGCTTGTGACCTTCCAAAGAAACTGTCAGGCAGAGGTTTAGCTCTGAGGACCAACATGGCCTCATGTTTAGCTTCCTTATATGGTATTAGTAAAGAAATTGTTATGAAAAATTAAATTTCTTATTCAGTGCTGTTTATTTTTAAGGAAACTACCGAAATGCACACGATGTTCTTTTCAGTATGTACTCAGAACTGAAGGCCCAGAAGATTAAAATTCCCTCTGAGATGGCTACAAACCTTATGATCCTGCACAGCTACATTTTAGTGAAGGTAAGGAACTGAGAAACAGAACTGACGCCTGTGTTACACCGTCTGTGGTTTATTGAAGTGTGCGTGAGGATGCTCTGTCTCATGAACCGCATTGCGCACAGGTTGCAGAACAGAATCCAAGCACACGCTAGCAGCAGGCTCCAGGAGAAGCCATACCTTGAGGTTGCTTCTGCCTCTTTGCTTAGCATGTTCCTTTTTAAATACTGGATAATCAAAACCCTACGTGTGGCTTCCCGTACATATGGCATTCATACATAAAAATACGCATGCTGCTAGTACTGGTACTACTAATTATTATTTTCAAGCAGATCTCTGCGTTCTGGGCAGGGCAGCCCAGGCAGTTCCTGGTAGCTAACTCGAGGCGGTGGGGTACCCGAGCAGCCTGCAGCCTGCTCGCACCTCGCTGCCAGCCAGCTGTGGGGCAGTGTTGGGCTGAGGCCAGAGGGACGCCTGGGGAGGAGCCACCAGCAGTCCCTGGTCCCTTCTTCGTACGCCACTGCTCAGTTTCCTGAACAGGCCTGCATGGGCGTGCAGCTCCCGGAGGGACGAATGCCACGAGCAGGCTGCAGGAGCTGCTCTCTGAGGGCTGCAGCTGACTGCGCGCGTTCGTTGTGTTCCAGACCCACGTGAAGCGCGGCGATCACATGAAGGGAGCGCGCATGCTCATCCGTGTGGCCAACAACATCAGCAAGTTCCCCTCACGTGAGTACTGACAGCGTGAAGAGCTCTGCAGGCATCGCTGCGTTAGAAGGTACCTGCGGTACCTCCCCGGGAGGGCTCTCCAGTTTTCGGCCTCCAGGACGGTTCCTCACCAGGGCTTTGATGTGTCCTCGAGCACCAAACTGCCTCACGGAGTTGCCTGAGCCACGCACGCAGTCTCAGGGTTGCATGCAATGAGCTGATGGCTTTGGCGCTTTCCATCAGCTGCCTTTTGAAAGTGATGCTTTTTGGTACACAGAACTTTATGTACGAAAGGCAAATTTTCTTTGTGACTGCTGGGTGCAGACTCCTGTCGCGTGTGGCCGCAGTAGTGGCAGTGCCCCTGTACACAGGCTGTTCATGCTGTGGGGCAGCCCATCGTCTCCGTTAATTCCCAGGCAGCAGTAACCCAGGTTTGTGCCTCGTGGTTACAGCCAGTGTTCTCCCTCAAACATGGCATTAAATGCAGACCTCAAATGATGTAGACCAGGTTTGAGAGAAATGGTTGTAACTAAAACATCCCTGCTATGAAGCAGTGAGAGGTGAAGCCATGACTTTCTTGTATATGGATACAGGAATTGTACAGGACCGTGCAGCTGTGTACTGAGAGAAAGATGAAAAATAATACAGTAATTTTTCATCGATAGTCTTAAGCTCCATTATGGCAAAGGCTCTCAGCGTTAACACCAGTAAATAAGTATTTGGTGGTGTTTCATTCTGTTGCAGACATTGTACCAATCCTGACTTCAACAGTAATTGAGTGTCACAGAGCAGGACTGAAGAACTCGGCCTTCAGTTTTGCTGCTATGCTGATGCGCCCCGAGTACCGAAATAAAATAGATCTTAAATACAAGAAGAAAATTGAATCAATGGTCAGGTGAGCAGCGTAATGTGTACTGCCAAGCATTTGCCAAATACCAAAAGCACTGCAAAACATCTGTGTTCAAGTACAAAGAGCTTATATTCACATCTGTGTCTTCACTTCTAGGCATCCAGACACAACAGAGGCAGAAGAGCCGACGACGTCCTGTCCATACTGTGCGTTCCAGCTGCCAGAGTGCGAGCTCCTGTGTCCCAGCTGTAAAAACAACCTGCCCTACTGCATTGCCACAGTGAGTGCCTTTCCTACACCCTTTCCTACACTGCAAGAATGAACACAGAGTTTTTTTTTTTTTTTTTTTTTTTTATTTTTTTTTCCTCCCCTNTTTCCTCCCCCTTTCTAGTTGCTAATAATAGTAACAACCTCAGTTTGCAAGTGCATTCAAGCTAGGGCTTGGTTTTGTCCAAGCTGTTAGCAAGTCCATGAATCCCAGTCCTTTTGCCAGCTGTCACTGCAGGAACACTCAGCAGTGCCCTCAGTTGTCACCTACAAGTTGCACGCCCTTCAGGTTGACGGAAGAAACACGAAGTGGTTCTGGGAGGCTCCATCTTCCTGAGGCTGCAGCCGTGCACGGTGCCACTGGTGCATGTGGCAGAGCAGGGACGGGAGCGTGGTGCTGGCACCTGCCCCAGCCCTGTGCTCAGGTGCCCCAGTGCTGGCAGCAGAACGGTGCCACAAAGCCCCCTTTCTTCCTCAATGTACACGTGCTTGTGGGGTTGGGCACAGCTCTGCCCCCTAAACTTCAAGCTGCCAGATGCAAAAGTCTGTTTTTTGGGAATGCCCGGAATGTAACAGCCTTGGAAGCAAGTGCCCAAAGGAGGTAATTTGGGTATTTTGGGACTGCTGATACTGACGTAATGAGCAGCCCTGCTGTCAATGTTTCGGGATTCCCTGCAGTATGTTGACAAGGTATGGAGTACGTTTCGCAGTGGAAGAGCTGTGCACCTCTCCCGCGTCATTACAAAATCCTTATGCTGGGGTTAGCTGCTGTATGCTGACTCTGCTTCTACTAGGCTGAAGTGATTTGTCACACAAGGACTACAGAATAAGCACAGATTTACTTGCACAGGATTCAAATGTTGGAGTTAACATTCTTTATTAAAACTAAAGAATCAGTCTTACAAAAATATTAGTAGCTTTTAAAACTCTTTTTACTCCATTGGTTTAGCAGAACACAATGGCCTGTGTATTGCAGAAATATTATCTTAAAGTAAAACAACAAGGTTTTTAAACACAGAGCTTTGTAAGCCAAACATAACATGCATAGTTGGGTGTGCTTCACAGAAATAGGCTGCCTCTTGGTTATGTTTCCTTTACAGCACAGGTATGTGTAACATCATCAGGACTGCAGCCTTTTCCTTTTATCTCCTGAAAGTGTCAGAACAACCTACTGCTGCATATTGTGTTAGAGCTAAATACAGTTCAAGGCATTGCTGTGCTTGATCGTGTTGGCCATAGTACATGTAACATGCTTAGATTAAAAAAAAAAAAAAAAAAAAAACAATAAAGTTAAGGTATTTCAAAAGTTACTTTACCTTCCCTGCTCNTGGTGGCCCAAGTATAAAAAAAATACTTAAATTAAAAAAAAAAAAAAAAATGCAGATGATGATGAAAATCCTGTATCTCATTCAGAGCTCCTTTTCTAGTCACAGACTTCACACAGTACCCACGTGACACTGGTGTGGTGTGGGTTCAATTCCTTCATATCTTCAGAACTTGGTCACTGAGACTTCTTCCCCAATGACAAACCTCAATGCCCAGTGCACTGGGGGAGTGCCTGCCCCTGAGCTGCTCGTTTGTGTTGTGTGCAGGGCCGGCACATGGTGCGGGATGACTGGACAGTCTGCCCCCACTGCGACTTCCCCGCCCTCTATTCTGAGTTCAACAAGTAAGTTGGGATTTCTTGTTCTTGTTGAAGGGTTCCAGTGTTTGTTCATCACACCTATTCGTAGAGCATCCATGTGAACCAGCCCAGCAGCAGCCACCAACACAGGGCTGTGCAGACTAACACAGCAACTGTCACTTGCCCCACTGCCCATCTGTGCAGGAGCGGGCTGGGCTGCCTGTGCTGCTGGCAGGGGCTGTGCTGCTCCAGGAACTCCTCATGGTCTAGCCCCAGCAGCACTGTTCACCTTTTGCCACATTTTCCTCATGCCCACACTAACAGCAGCAGCCCTCCTGCTGTGTTTTAACATTTGAGACCTAACTCACCTTTTCTCCACCTAGGCAGAAGCAGCTCCTGCTCTAGCCTGTATATATATAGGTGATAGGACTTGCACTGTCTGTCAAACACCTGGGCCTGATGCTATCATTTGTCCTGTCACCCTTCCTTTAAACCAGCCTGTTGCAGACTGAGAACACATGCCCCATGTGTTCTGAAAGAATTAACATCGTTCATCTTCAGAAAATAAATGATTGCACACAATACCTCAAACAAGATGACACAGACCAGTAAGTTCAGGTATGTACTGCAGCCTGGTGGGGGTGCCCTTGGTTTGGGTTGTGTGGTTTGTTTTTTTTTTGTTGTTGTTGTTGTTTGGTTGGTTGGTCGGTCTATTATTATCATGTAACATTCTAGAGAACAGTTGCAGTCTTTCCCAGTAAGTAAAGCGCAGTGTTCAGGAACTCAAGTTACAGGCTGCATCTCTGTCCCCCAGGTGACTGCAGTGCAGATCTGACATCTCCTTGCCCTCAGGTGCGCCGCCCAGCAGCTTCTGCTGCTGGCTCGTTCCCACTGTGAGGCTCTGAAGCACAGTACCTGTAGGACCAGGTCACCACCTGCAGCACAGCTTGGGCTGACAGAGCTGCAGTGCAGGAGCACAGGGAGCAGTTTGGAGATCCCAGCAAATCCTTGTGCAGAGCAACCATCAGAGCTGAAGTGCAGGTTACGGGAGCTTGCAGTGCAGGCTTTCCACAACAGAGACATTCTGCACAGTAACTCCCAGCATATTTAGCACTGGAGCTATCCCAGCCTAGCAGCAGAGTACTGGCCTGAAATACTTGTGTTTCAAAGAATGAGACCAAAGCTTGGGCAGGACCCCAGCTCTGGATGCAACACTTTGGTACCTGACAACAAACAGAGGAAGTTCTTCACGTAACCTCTGAAGGCTGATGCACTGGTGCAAACACCTTATACAAAAATTCAGCCATGAGAACACAGCAGTAGGTGAGTGCTGTTGTAAAGCTGTGTAACCACCACATGGACCTTATTTTTACATTTTTTTTTTTAAATCACTCTTTTCCACTATACTTTTCATGTAGTTTGTTTATGCTGGGATACAACTAATTGCTTCTGCTTATTTTCAGAACCGGATGTCTTGTCCAGCAGGCTGCAAGGAACTCTCCATCACTGCATTACACATTAGCTCCACTAGGATTTAACAATAACCACGTCCCTTCTATTTTATGGTAATCTGTAAATATTCAGCTTTTGATAAGTTTTGTACATTGATTTCTTATAGTAATAAAACCAATTGATAAATTTATTCTTACCGAGCAAAACTTGCATTTCACGTGCACCGAAGACAAAGCAGGGGGCCCTGTGTGACAGGAGTGGCAGAAGCCCTCACGTTCTCCTGTTCCACATCAGTTCTGAGCTGTTCAGGTATTCTGTTCTGGCTCGGATTACAGATAGCACATTTAAGCACTTCAAATTTTGGAACTAACTCCCTCATTGCTTTTCCGTGTCTCTAACTGACCAAAAGCAAGTAGTGGGTGAAGAATAAAACCACATCCTGATGGATGCAGGGAAGGCAGAACGTCACAAAGGGGAGAGACAGGGAAAACATGCTGTGAGCTTCAGCAAAATTAAAAGAAAACCCTTATGTGAAACATATTTTATTGTAACTCTATACACTGCTCAGTTGCTGTAATGTACAAATAGGCAAGTCAGATTTTCTGCATCGCGTCCTATTTACAAGATTCCAGCACATAATAGCAGAGGATTTATAAAAAAGTCCTGTGAAGACTTAGCATAACAGCAGGTAACTATGCACCACATCTGCATCATGCTCATGCACCCTGGTGCTTGTTCTACACGATTATTTATAGCCTGTAACGCAGCATGGTTAACAGTCAGCATGGGAGCTACATCACCTCTATAAGAGGAGCACTTCCAGCGCACTGGTTCTACCTTCCCAGCTACAGCACCGGACCTGTTTCATGTTCCTGACAGAAGTTAGATTAACAGAGCCACAGCCACAGCAAGGTTATTCTGTTTAATGTCGTGTTTTCTCTTTTCTTTTACCTTCTTTTTTTGTTGTTTCTTCATTTTTCTCTCTTTTCGGCAGCTTGGAAGACTTCACTTTTTTTTGCTACAAACAGAATACACAGAAAGTTTAAAATTCAAACTGTAACCTGCCAAAAAGCATCAGTCAAATGCCATCAATTAAAAAGTGAGAGATGGAGAAGAGCAAAAACCTTCCCCTCCCCTTTCAGGTACCACATTTTGAAGTACAGACCCTACAAGATGCAGTCATTAGGGCAGACCCAGAGGCCCCTTTTCTGGCATTACATGCGCGTATACTGCTGGAGCTGCTGCTGCAATAACCAAACGCCACCAGCACCTAAAGCATTACCAACACGGGAACTCACTGCAATGCACTAAACTCATGATTGCTGCAGATATGTCTCACTACGGTCCAACTTCCAAGCAGAAAACAACGGGATGAAAATAAATTAGTTTTTCATAATACTACTAGTTTAGTTAAGAATTTAGAAATTAAGAGGTGATGCGTTAATTTTTTTTTTTTTTTTTAAATTCAATTGATGTTACAAGTCCCAGAAAGTTAACAGAAAACCAAAACACTTTAGTGGCAGTGTAAGAGTGAGGAAGCTGAGTCACCTTAATCATGGCGTCACTTTCCACAGTATCTTGCTCATCCTCAGACTGGATCTCCTCCACAGTTAGTTCTTCGTTTGCATCAGGGGTCACCACAGAAGCTGACTGCCTTCTGGATGGCTTCACAGCATTGAGGGAATACGGTGTCAGATGGGCCTCCTTGTTGTAGGCACGCGTGAAGGCGGCTTTGACCTGTTGTGGGAAAGGAAGCACTGAGCGTCAGCTTAGCTAACCAGCTCTTGGCTGGAGATTCCACATCATCTTTCCTTTGGGCAGGTATGGCCAAACATCTTTTTAGACAAGGATACAATCTCCAAAGGACAGCATGTAAGAACTGCACAGTGAATTCTCATTTCAAACAAGCTCCACAAAATCCTTGGATAGAGCACGCACCTCCACGTGCTTCTCATTCAGGCCTCCAGTAACGTCAGCACCACTGTGCCGCCACCTCACCCAAGTCCCTCACAGCAACGGCTGGACAGGCCCCAGAGGGGCTGGTGGAGCACCAAAGTTCACCTGGGTCTGACAGCTCAGGCTGGTGGCTGTGAAGGAGGCAAGCTGCAAACCGCCCTCTCCATTCACAGTACAACACATGCAGCTGTGTGTCTCCTCTTGGCACAACAGAATGAAAGCAGGCAGTAGATACAGCTGCCAGTCAGGGCAGCCTGCAGCACCCCGCTGTCCCTGTCCCCTCTGTGTTCCACTTTTCAGGGTGCCCCATATCCAGCTGGCTCCCAGTGGTCAACAGGTGCAAGGCTGCTGAATGAAGCACAGCCTTCACCTTTCAGCACATGTCCCTGAGCCCTTCGCAGTGTGTTTGACAGCTGAGCTGCGTTCCATGCTCTCAATTAAATTACACCTAATAAGATCATTTATTTGCATCTTCACCAACCTTAAGCCTTTCAGCAGCATATCCATACCACAGCTATCGTTGTAAGATTTCCTTTTAAAAATTATTAAGAAAGAAAAAAATTCCTAGCAAGTCTTACCTTGGGATCCAGCTTTGTAAAAGGACTGGGTTTACCACCCCACGTGCTTATTTCCATGATGTTTTCAACATCTTCTCTCATCAGGCAGTAGGAGTCCATGAATGCTATGGCATCCGCTACACCATCTGCTCCGAAGTCCTTCAGTGGTTGGACCAGAGCATCCCGCAGATAGGACAAGTACTCCATATTTACTGTCCTCTTGCACGTCTGGGTTCTTTGTCAAATGGAAGAGATCAGCAGATCTGCACAACTAAACCACTCCCTCCTAAACACCCCCTGCAAGCAGGATCTTAGCCAACAGATAACCAGCTGCCTTAGGAGCTAACTGCCAGCTGAACTGTGCCGGTTTTTTTGCCATTAGGCATAACCTGATGCAAGGTATTCAGCACCCAAAAACTGAGCAGTCTCGGGAAACAACCCCAGCTATTCCTAGAATTAGACACTTCAGTTTGCACCAAGCACAGCATGGAACTACCGGTAGGTAACGCGCTACAGAACTCAGTAACTATCCCCACTGACACAGAGCAGAAGAGAATGCCAGTACTACCTGAGACTCATGTGCATGGCCAGTTCTTGAATGATACGTTCGTGTTTGCCCGTGGATGAAAATTTCCCCAGCCAGCTGGGAAAGACAGGAAACTGGGACATGTAACCTCTCATCAGCTCCCCAGGGAGAACACTTGAATAAATAGCCTGGGAAAGTAACGCACATGCCAAAGTTAAAACAATGGATTCAGTCTCACTGTTCCTGTGCTCAGTTGAAGAGGTACAGCGTAGAAGCTTCTGCGCTCTGGGAGAAATACTGGCCTGGCAAAAGGCTGGGATAGGAAACAAACAAAACCCAGCAGGCCTGCACCACTACTAGTTCTGACGTGTGGCTGCACGTTCCTGCAGTTTAAAAAGAAGGTTCAGGTTTGTCAGTGTTTCAGAAGAGACTTTGTTTTATGACACAGCATGGGTGCAACCACGCCAGTACAGGAAGCTGCTCTGCTCCCCAGGAGAGCAGAAGAATGCTTCATGAAGCATGAGCTGTAATAGGCCATGAACAGGCCGACCCATCAGTTCTGAGGAATCAGCCTTGTACGCCGCCCGCACCACAAAGCACACATAACGAGTACTGAGCGCTCACCTGTGTTGGTAGGAGGTTCCAGTTTTGCCTGCTACGAATCTGTTTGTCCACCAGATCCCCATCACATATGCTATCAGCTGCTCTACTCAAGAGCATCAAGTGCTTCTTCAGGTCTCCCCTGGGGGTGGAAAAAGAGTTGATTTTATTACAAAGCAAAAAACATCCAGACAGGTTTTAATCCGACTGTACTCCTCGACGTAAGATTCTATGTCAATTTAGGTATGGAAGAACTCACCCAGCAGCAGCAGGTTTCACATGTACATAGTTCTCTTGGACAAAGAGAGGTGCCAGGGAATAGTCATGGAAGAAAAGGTCTGATTTGTCTATGAGGGACATACGAGCAGCCTCCTCTCCAGCAGCAAAAACCTTCCGGACAACATCAAAGGGGCCCTAAGGACACGAGGTTTCAAGAAGTCAGCGGGTTGCAAGTCAAACCAACAGTAAGACACGGCGCAGCATCGGGAGAATTACTACAGTGATTGCACACATCTGGACTCATCAGTACAAGCTCAGCATTTCATATCGTACTTCTAAGTGTGCTTTATCAACAGAGCTTTGCCAGCTTTGAGAGCTCAGTTTTACTTCTGATTTAAAGGGAATTTTCTCCTAAAGAGAGGAATCGCAATGAGCTTCATAACCACATCTCACTTAGAGCAGTACATCGAAATACGTACTCAGGCCTGGGTTAACTGCTGTCCCACTAACCGTGGGAAGTCTGACTCGTACTCCAAACGTCACACAGCCCCTTACATCCAGGCTGTTAGTGCTTTGCTTCAGAAGCTGCTTGCAAAGCCCGGTAACTACATCAGAATACCACAATGAAAGCCAGTTTTTTTTTCCCCCCACTTACCAGTTTGATATCCTTTTTGGCTCTGCTGGCATCTGATTTGGCCTCGTCGTAAGTCAATGATTTATCTTTTGCACACCACATATTGAGATTATGTAAAACCTAGAGAACAAAAGTGACCATTTGGTAGTGTAAGAACACTCACATGAAAGACGTGAGCAGAAAAAAAAAAAAAAAACAAATCCAAATCCCTAGAAATAACTCTGGACTGATGCTAATGCTGAAATGGCACTAACCTGCCTGATGTCTTGATTTGCTGCCAGGATTATCTCATTCATCGCCGGTGGTGGGATTTTTAAACCTTCTTTAAATGCAATAGACATCATGGCGCCCTGTAACACATGCAGTTCTTTGAGAAACTGTCACCAGAGAATTCCTACTGATTCTTTCCCCTACAGAATACCCTGACACATTATCACAGTGTTGATAGATTTTTTTTTTCTTTTTTCTTGACTTGAGTATAATTTAACAGTTGTTGTTGTTATGAACATACAAGTCACACCAGGCCTCGTCACTAGCATAAAAAAATTTAACATGATCATTTAAAAAGAAGTCTTTGGATATATTTGAGATGGACATCTAAATCTGAAAGGCTCTGAGATACTTGAGCTGTTCCTCCCAAGAAAGAGCCAGGTGACCCATTTGGTAAAGCAGAGTTACTCCCTGAGGCGCTCCATTAAATTTCAGGTGGCGTTCCCAGCCCCGTATGAGCCCTGCCACATGAAGCCCGATAGCTGCTGGCAGTTCAGCGCAGCCATGCAGCCATCCCTACCTTGATCTGTTCTACACGAGGTCTCTGAAAACGGAGATCCAAGCAGTAGTGCACCAAGGAACGGATCTTCGGATGGTTCCGGTCGTTGCACATGCAGATGATGGGTATCTTCGTGTGTCTGATCAAACCAATCAGCTCCTGCGATGTAAACACATGGCAGCAACGGCATCAGGTACCTCAGAAGATAAGAATGACTCGAGCGTCCTACCAAGTGGCGTTAGTCCCTGCCTTGAACCAGATCCTTGTCAGATTCAAGTCCGTAACACAGCTCCTTACGGTAATTATATTTCCGCACTGAACACTGTGCTCCTTTTTCCTACTTTTCCTGCTTATTATTCTGTTGAGCTCCAATAGTACTGATGTCCATCCACTTCTACTACCAGCAATTGTGTTCAGACCATTCTTCGAGAAGCAACAAAGATAAACAGCCCAGAGTACAGGCGTCCACCTGGAGGACTACTTTAATCCACCCCAAGACCAGTCTGACCCAGCCTGCGCCCAGAGGGAGCACTCACCTTCAGCTGCTCCCTGCCATAAGCAATGAGAAAGCAGGAAGTAAGAAGATGGGCTGCTCCCAGCCCAGGAGCTCAGCTCTGAAGCTCCAGCATTAGGGGGCACCGGAGCAAATTTTGCCTGCTCTAATGAAGGTGGAATTCTGTTCAATTTCAGATTTGTGCAAGGTAAATACCTGTATGTGAGCTAAAGGCCTGTAGGCCCTTTATGTGACCAAGAGAAATCTTCAGAAGCGACAGCTGGAGTTGCTGAAGAGAACAAGTACAGCACTGGCAATACCACATTATTTATTCCGCCTTACTGCCTGCTGAAGAGAGGATTTCAAACCTCCCAGCTGGATTGCAAGCCTCCTGCTGCTGGCAGACATTGGCTGCAGAGACACCCCAGTAAATTCAGCTTCCCTCAATAACAAACATCTACAGTGCACAACCCCTGAGTCTGTTACTACAAGGTTTGTGTGCTTGCCTTTTTATTTATTTGTTTTGGGGGAGCTGGTGGTTTGTTTTTTAAATAAATGCCTTTTTCTACCTCTACCACCACATAATTCTTGCACAAAGATTTCTGAAACAGGTCAGACGAACTGTGCTCTGGAGGGCCTAGGAACCACGACTGAGGACAGCAGACTGGCATGAAACATGGTATGCACTCTTAGCAATGCAGGAGCTAGTAACTGTAGCAGTTTCACCTGAATCCCTCCTCTGTCTTCATTGCCTGCCATACCATCCACTTCATCCATGATCAATACATGTTTCCCGCTAACTGATGAGGATGTGCCTGAAAATGAATATGGACAAGAAAATGAGATTGCAATACAGTATTTTATTCCCAAGGGAATAAAATAGGGTCTTGCTCAGAGTTTCACCCAATGCTTTATACTTTATGAAAGCCCACGGTAGACAACTGAAGTGTGGATGAACCTTTGTTTATGTTCACAGAAGAGCTGACTGTAGCCTTGTGACATCCTCCAAGAATTAAGCCCCATGCAACAGAAGAGCAACTGCTGAGTTCTTCAGTAGTTTGTGCTGATTAACAATTGATTCTCTTAACAGCAGGATTTAATTCTACACTGAGCATGAATTAGAAACAGCTTACTAAATTAGGCCGTTCTTATTTGAGCCTGATCCCCTCCACGTGATGAGCAAGTCCCATTCTGAGCACTGCTGTGCAATAAGGGAGCTCTGTCCCTCCTGTAACCAAACTCTCAGCACAGAAGTCCTCCTTCCAACAACAGACGTACCAGAGCAGAAGTCTTTGATGCTCGTGTTGTCAAGTGACTCAGCAACCACCTCCTTCAGACTGTTCTTACTTCGAGTGTCGCTGGCGTTCAGCTCCACGTAGCTATAGCCCAGCTCCTGGCCCAAATACACAAACCACACAGAAACGTGAGCACACGGACTGCCGAAAAGAGCATAACCGTACCCAGTTAGAAACATCTTTTCAGGGTTCAGGAAGAAAGCTTTTACGACGCCGTTGTGTCTGGTCTGTGGCTTGGACTCCTCTCTCCCTTTATACTACTCCCTTTATATCTCTCACTCTCCAGAAATACTTGTAATCAGACATGGAGCAGACGTGCCCAAAGGACTTTTTTTTTTTTTTGCACGAAAAGAGTCAGAGGTACAGATTTAGCTGTGAAAGATGAACGGAACTGCCACAAGGGAGGGACAGCAGAGCTATGAGCCAAGGCTGGCTAAGCTCCACAGCATGTCCAGATGCGTATTGAAATGCTATGCACAGAGTCAGGAAAAGAAACACACCACATCCCTCAGAAAGCTGAAGGAAAGAAAAGCTCTTTACTATTTAACAGCTGAAAAAAAAAACCAAACACGACTCCCCCAGCAGCCACACCACAACAGGGCTGTGTGGCAGTCCCCAAAGGAGCTTAACCCAGCTGCTCCTTTATCAGCAAGTCTTCCCACCACAGGCACGCTGCAGCAGCGTACTGCACACAGCTTTGTTCCTGTAGCTCGGATAACCCAGTTTTGTCAGTCATGCCTGGGGAGCAGAGCTAAACGCTCTGCAGAGAGCCCCAAGG
This sequence comes from Alectura lathami, assembly GCA_013399715.1. Classification (NCBI taxonomy): domain Eukaryota; kingdom Metazoa; phylum Chordata; class Aves; order Galliformes; family Megapodiidae; genus Alectura; species Alectura lathami. The sequence goes on from VXAV01011809.1 coordinate 16,036, forward strand.
CAAGCGAGGTGGAAAAATACAAGTGGAAAGATTGCACCAGTGTGGAAAAGCCCAAGTCAACACACCCAGCTCTGGGTGCAGCATCAGCCAGAGAAACCAGCTCTGGATTATCTGTCCTTTGGTTGGCACAAAGCTCTGAGGCCTCTGAGGGAGGAAAGGAGGGAGGAAGGAATAAAAAAGAATAAAAGAGGAAGTTATTACTTCACAATTCGAATGTTAAAATTAGCACACAGACCAGATTGCTGCTAATTCTTATCACCAGCTTGCAAGAGAGACCTTATTCTAACAAAGTTCTCGCAAGTCACAAACAAAACCATCTGCAACTCGCTGCAGTATTACTGAGAGCTTAGCTTCAATGGTATTTGTACCATATGGGGTCTGGAGCTGACTCTCATGAAACAGGAACAAGGTGTTACACCAAGTTTGCAAAATCTAATTTCTAAATTCAGATTTAGAAGCAGGCACCCAGCTCTGTCAACATCTCCCATGCTAAAGAGACAGCTGAGTCTGGAAAGGATATCTTTGTTAGATACCTTAAAAACTACAATCACGTTTATCAAAGAGACTTTCAAAAAGCTTGCCAGAATTCTGGTTCCACTGGGTTTAATGCAAATATTCTCCAACTTGTACAATTAAGTGTTTAAAGCTCATAATTTCTGAAAACCATTTCCAATTGATCAGCATAACATGATATGCTTCCTCTCAACATGACAGAAAGAAATGCAGACACCCATTGCTACCTCCTCACCCCAGACCTGACAAAGGTGTCTGAACAACCACAGAGCCCCACAGAACCGCCGGGGCTGGAAGACAGTTCAAGGCTTATCCAGTTCCAACCCCCGTCACAGGCAGGGACGCCTCCCACCAGATCAGGTTGCCCAAAGCCCCATCCAGCCCAGCCTTGCACGCCTCCAGGGATGGGGCATCCACAGCTTCTCTGGGCACCTGTTCCAGCCAACAGAATTTCTTCTTAATATCTAATCTAAATCTACTCCCTTCCAGTTTAAAGCTGTTACCCCTTGTCCTGTCATTACACTTCCCTGTAGGCCCCCTTTAGGTACTGGAAGGCCGCCCTAAGGTTTCTCCAGAGCCTTTTCCTCTCCAGGCTGCACGAGCCCAGCTCCCTCAGCCTCTCTTCACAGGAGAGGTGCTCCAGCCTCTGATTGTCCTCGTGGCCTCCTCTGGGCCACCTGTAAATCTGTTCTGAATAGGCAGAGCTGAACGTGGTTATGAGGGAAAAAAACCACCCATATACAGACTGAATATAAAACACATAGTCTTAGGAACCTTGTTTTTAAAAAAAAAAAAAAAAAAAAAAAACCTTTTAAACCAGTAATAATTAACGTCAACTCACCTTACAAACCAAAGCAGCTGTAGTAGTTTTACCAACTCCAGGGGGACCAGAAAGTAACGCTGCTTTGAAACTGCTGCTGTCATCTTTGCCTCCAGATTTGCTGGTCTTTGCTATAAAAGAAGATGCCAGGTTTTACTCACATATATTACCAAATAAAGTGCACATTTCATGTGAAACTTAAAACGTTTCAACTACTATTGGAGTTTCACTCTCAAGGCCTGATATAAGTATCCTAAGCATAGGAGGAAAAGCAGTTTAAACCATATTAGGTAAGATTCTGAACTGGAAATACAACTATTTCAGTAATCATCATAACAAAAAAACAAACCTCACAACACACACAAAAAAACCTACAATCTGTGACAGCTGCAGTGGAACTGAAATGCTATTTGATCACCAAAAAAAAGTTTACAGGATTGCACGCTATACATGACAGCGTCTAGCTGTCAAATTAAGAACTCATCTCTCCCGCTGTGCATGACGCCAGCGCTCTAGACATCTTGCTAGGCTGCATCTTCCCCATGTATACAGACATGCCAGCACTGGCCAACATTTCTCTTGGTGAAAAAGAACTCAGGAGACTGAATGTGAGGCCACTCAGCTAGGCATTACTGCTAGGTTATTTTGGTCTAGTTTGAAAAATAGTCACATTTCAGGAAATACCACACTCTGTCTTCAGACAGAAGCAGGGATAAGTGAGCAACTGCTTCAACAAAGCACTCGGGCTCAACTGCAGCTCAACAAGGCAGGTACCTGACTGTAGGCTCATTCCTGACACCTAGAGCTGCTCCCCTGTCAAAGGGCCCTTGTCAGCGTACGGAACCAAACAGTGCAACTGGCACAGAAAAGCAGAGAGAAGTGAGCTGCGCTCGTCACCTTGTCCCTCTCCCGAGGTATTCTTGTGCCAGTTCCGGAGCCAGCGGAGGAGTTTATTGGCACAGCTCTGCTCACCCTGCTGTCCAATTACTGCCTTCAGAGATGCAGGCTTGTATTTATCTACCCACAGTAATCTCTCTGTTCCATCTTCACTCATCTCAGGAACCAAGCTCCCCTTGGGTCTGGGGGCTTCTCTCTCCTCCGCAGTGGGTCGTTTGAAGTCCGTAAGCTTTCGAACGGCAGTAGTTTCTCTCTTAACAGACTTGAGGGCACCTCCCTTTTCAGGTGTAGAATTATTTCTCCTCGTATCAGCTTCCCTTTTGCCGGGACTGAAATTCCTTTTGCCGGGACTGAAATTCCTTTTGCCAGATTCTCCTTTCTGTGGTGTCTTTTTATGTCTTGACTCTGCTTTCTTTGCCTTAGGAAAATAAAGGTAAGAAAATTACATGAAAGTTTTTTTTTTTTAAATTACAGCAAGTCAACATTCTGTGTTTGAACATATGCACAGGAGTGCTTAAGGAAGTAACAAGGCTTGTATAATGATAAAAAAAAAAAAAAAAAGCTTACAGAGTAGAACAAAAGAATGTTCTTTGAAAAATAAACCACTGTTAAACACAATGCTGTCCGGTTCTGTAGCACAACCCACAGAAGAGGCAGGAGGTGCTCTGGTCATTCCAAGTTCCAGCAGTCTCCTCACTCACTCACTGCCAGGCTGCGAAGAACAGGCCAGCAGGCACCCACCAAGCAGGAGTGCGGCTCCCAAAGCAGCAGTTCCAAGCTTAAGCACTAACAATGCTAGGAGCACTTGAATAAGGGGGCAGCAGGAGGGAATCTGCCAAAAAACAAAGCACGCCCCTCAAGCACAAACTTGTTAAAGAGAACCACAGCTGTCAATTAGAGGACAGCAACCCAAAACAATTCCAAAGGGAGTGAGCGTGGTTAGCCAGCACAGGCTGAGAGGTGCGTTTCCCTACAACACCAACAGCATGTTTGCACGCCACAGTTCTCGTCCAGCCTCCCCAGAGCTAACGGTGCAGGGTCTGCACCAAACGTAACACGTGGGAGAGCTGCCTGGATGTTCCGTCATGTTTATCAGCCCCTACAGGCTAGATTCAAAAACCTGACTACCGTTTTCTTTGCAGTAAGTACCACAGAAGATTACATCTCATCGACACACACGGTTTACGTGTAGCTGTCCCACATTTACAGGACAGCTTTATATTTGGCCTTCCTAGGTACCATATAATACCAAGGAATAAACAAGGACTCAGTGGTAAAAACTGAAACCATCTAGAAGATACAATTACCCCTTCAGTCAGGTAGATGAAAATGCAGTATAATGTCAGTGTACAAAAGGGAAAGGTTAGAATAAACTTTATCACTCCGAAGTGGAGTTCTTAAAACACAAAATTTTTTCCTTTTCAGTACTTTTAACCTAGGAGGTCAAACTGAGCTACTGTTAACGGAACAAAAGATCAAAGCTCTCTGCAATTCAAAAAAGAAAAAGAGAAAAAAACACACTTAGCTCTACACACCGCACTAAGCGTGTAACAAACAAACCTCTGTTTCAGCTGCCAGTTCGTATTTGGACTTTTTGCCCGGCATAGTTCGAATAAGATCAAACAGGCCATCCTCATCAACAATTTTTGTCCCTAAGGTCGAGGCCTGGGGAGAAAACAGCAATTAAGAGTAAGCTTAATGAGAGTTACATAATTCACGTCAAAGTCCTCTCCAGTGAAGGCTTTGTGGAGGAACACAAAATCAAAGCAACGAGAAGCTGCTGCTGTCCTTGAGATGCGCGTACAAACAGAAGTAAACCAAAGCCCTACCGCACCAGGTAACTTCTCCTTCACAGCATGCATGTTATTTGCAGCACTCACTCTTTTCAGAGGAGATGCTGACAATCAACACCTACAGTTTACGACAGATACACATGATTTACACTCTCGCTCCTCTTGGCCCAGGCAGAGCACCGCTCACCTTCTCACACTTCGCCTGGCCACAGTCCCTCCCCATGACCAGGTAGTTTGTCTTCTTGCTGACGTTGCCGGTTACCTTCCCCCCGTAACGCTCGATCAGAGACTTGGCCTCGTCCCTCTCAATAGACTCCAGGACGCCTGTAATTACGAACGTCAGGCCTTCCAAGCAGTTTTCGGCTCCCTGCGAACCGCAGCACAGAAAACGCCATTCACTGATGCTATTCTACAAACACTCCTTTCACCACAAGGCTTTTTAAACCTCCACCGCACAAAGTGCTCTTCAAAGTGAACCTCATCTACCGAGCTGTAGGTAACAGTTGTAGCAGCCCAGAGACTATTAGAAGGAACAGCTGTCGACAGCACTTCTCACGCTGCTCACTGATCCTGCCATACCCGGAACGCTTCAGGCACAGCATGTCCAAGGAGCGACAGCAGCCTCCAAACGGTAGGACCAGTAACTGTTTTGCATCAGCACAGCCTCACAAACCAGACAAGGAATTTCATTTCTCAGCTCATTTCCCTACATTTAATCACTGCTTTGAATTCCAATTTCGCTTTTTTCCACCCAATATTTAGCTTCTCTCTGAAAAAAGCACCGGTTTTCAGACAGTTCAGCTGACCCTTGTTAGATCACGTAGAACTGGACGCCTGTGCTGTGCACCACTTCCACATGCAGCGGTTCTGCTGCAGCCAGGCCTACCTGAGGTATCTCTTTGGAGCCCAGAGCTTTCGGGCCCTCGCGATTGAGGAAGCTTCGATAGGCCTGGTAATTGCTTCGCTTCTTTTCAGGTTCCTCAGGACTTACAGACTTGGGTAAAAGAAATGCATGGTACATATAAACATACATATATGGTATAAATAACAAGCAAGGAAATCAACTATTGCAGTTCAAGTCATTTTTATGCAAAAAAGTAAAGCAAGTTTAAACGTTTGCTATTACTTGTTAAAAAGTAATACTAAAGTTCATGTTTTTTTTCTTGATGGTGTTTTGTTGTTGTTTTTTTAGGAGGAGTTGCACTTTTTTTTCCTGAGAGGGGAGGAGTTTATGGTGCGTTTTTCAGTTGTTTATTTAAAGACTTGTACCTAGCATTTATTCTCAGTTCTGTACCTTCACTTGCATTCTGCATACATACGTTCATTTTATTAACAGATTACTGCTTTAAATTCACATCCAATTTGATTCCAGAATGACACTCAGGGATCGACAAGATCTACGCTTTCACAAAAAGCGGAAGCGCTAAAAGTAAATTATAAGACATTGAAGTTCTAGATTTTAAAAAATTTAATTCAGGTCACCAAAAATGTCACAAGCTCTCCCTCCCAAGTGCAACTGTTATTTACACGTCAAAAAAATTTGGCATTTTGTTTTATGACTAAAAAGTACATTTTGAAGCTGCCAATAACCCCTGAAGTACATTTGATAACTGTAGTTACCAAACCAGACAGATATGAGAACACTAAGCTGTATTCCTACTTAATACATTATGAAATACACTTCGGAAACAGGAAATTGCAGAAGGAAGAGAGAAGAAAAAATGATAAACAGCACCATGTCTTCCACAGCAGTACAGCACTCACAAAATCATCTACCCTCACTTGCTGTCAAAATTTCTGCATTCTGCGAATTCTCAGGAAAGAAAGTGTGAAAAAGCACGGAAGCGATTATCCAGTGTTCATGCGCACGTTAGTGAGCATTAAAGAACGTTCAAATCCGTGATGCATTTACTCTATGTTTTTCCAGCTAATTTCTTTCCTACATTTCTACAATTGCAACCTGAATTCTAGTAAGATCTTAAATTTGTAAATATCACCCAGAAGATTGAAACAAGAGGGGCATGAAACAGTAACTGGAAATTGTTTTCCTGTAAGCTCCACCAAGCCAATGAGATTCACACAGACAGCTCCTACCTCAGCCTTCTTGGGAGAAATTTTCTCCTTCTTTGGTGTTCTTTTCTCTTCTTTCCCTGAAGCATTTTTTTCTTTTGTTACTGAACTCTGAGCGCCTCTTTCCTTGTCAATAACCTCTTCCTTCTGTTTCAGAGCCACAAGCTTTGAGGCAGGTCTCAATGGCAAGGCCTTCTCTGTCAGCTCTCTGGCTGCTTTACCATCAGACTGTGGCCGTGAACGGGGCTCTTTTGAGTTCTCAGATTTAGCTTGTTCTGCTGCTTCACCTGCTGAGTTTGTTGCCTTCACTTGAAAGAAGCAGAGGAGTGAGCACATACGTAAGAACGCATCTTCCTGAGAACTGAAAGCGTTTCACCAGTCTGTGATAAGTGTCCTACCTCTTTGTGACTGTCTGCATCTGTCTGCCACGTTAGGACTGCTCTTGATGCTCAGCACCCTTTGCTCTTCTGAATCTCTCCGAGCCTAAGGAAACAAACAATGCCAAAGTCAGAGGCATGTCCCAAGACACTGTTAAGCCCAGAAGCCTTTCTTTCCCAACTAAGTACATCAGAATGAATGACACACACAAAAAAGCCGATCCCTATCACGAGCCAAAATACAACCTCAAAGGCTGACAGACGAGCTGATCTAAGGTATCTTTCTTCAGCACCTCACTTCACCGCACTTCAAGTATTCGAGACAAGCAGTCCGCTCGTGAAATGAGCGGGGATGAACACAGGGCTTCAGGAAACACCCTCCACTCTGCCACAACCACACTGTGCCAATGACCAAGCTCTCTGATGCTCTGTAGAGCACACATTCCCCCAGATTTGAAACTGATTCAACAGCAAATCTCAGCACGTGGTAGATGACTGCCCACTGTCCTCCTGAGCCATACAAACCATCTTGTAAAAAAGAAAACCACTGTGAGTCCCTAAAGACATAAAAACCAAATCCAGATGAGGACAGTGAACTGCAAATGGCTGGAGAATGGGAAAGTTCTAAGGAGAGACATTCTATGGCTTAAACCCTTCTCATACTTTCAGTACTTGCTTCCATCCCCTGAATGTGGGTTCTGACCATACAAATGCCACATCACAAAGCTGCATTCTTATAAACTGGGATCTGGAGACTCGTAAACTTTAAAAATCTTTTCATGACTCATTTTTCAGCTGAACATCTTCATTCCAGTACATATTTGATGAAGGGATGAGTAGCTGTGGAACAGATTTTTTTTTTTTTTTTACATTTTTGAAATTATACAGGAAGCAGTGGTTACACCACTGGTCCCAGCTGTGTTGTGGCAGTAACGAAGACTTTTGCCAGACAACATAAAGATTCCATCACCTATTCGCTTTAGGATGAAACCTACAGACAGGTACATGTATCACAACATAGATGAACTCCACTAGCAGAGGGAACAGAGGAGACAAAACAGCAGGGATGCACCCAATAACAAGAAGTTAATTAGAACTGTAACTTCAATTTATGTTTCAAGAAAAACAGCATAAAGATGCAATAACATCTGTTGTCTTATTAGAAGTGACACAACTTACTGAGTGAGGAAAATCCAAGAGGAAAGTACAAAAAAGTGAGCACGTTCTTTTCATGCAATCACTTACTGTTTTTAAGGCATTTGTTTGGCAGCCCCGTAACTTTAGACACAGATCAGGTGTTTAAATAAGTTAAATCCTAGTAATGCAACTTCTAAAAACTAAAATTTAAAAATTATTCAACCTTCTTCTTCTGTGGTGTTTCATCCAACATTGCCAAAGTTCTAGCAAATTCTTCATCTTCATGCAGCTGTCTCTCCAGCTGTAAGGAGGAAAAGTTTCAGATTCACATCTGACAAGTTTTAATTCTACTATCTATTAAAAATATTTACTGTTCAAGACAAAACATCTAAAATAAGACAGCACAAGACAGAAGAAAAAGGCATCCTACTGGATGCGAACAGATTTCTGAAGGTGGCACTGCAGAATGACTTATTTCTTCAACAGCGACAGACAGAACTCTGGTGCAAAACTTGAGATTGGGTTTGTACAGGCTTGTTAATGTTTCTCATCCAACAATCCATTTTCAAAAGGTTTTCTGTCCCTTTGTGTTTTTATTGCTATGTATACTTGTCATTTACTGAATGACAGAAACTTGAAGATAGCATCTCACAACCACCAGCTTGCACTGAGACGCAACCCAATGGCTTCAGAACACTTTCAGGAGTTGTCCCAACAGAAAAGCAGGGACCAAGCATTACGGTGAGTGTTTTACTCTTTGTTTACTGCTGACATTATTGGGGGGGGGGGGGGGGGGGGCCACCCCA
>VXAV01011809.1:24484-46301 GCA_013399715.1 Alectura lathami
ACGGTCAGCAATTTTGGAGAATTGAACTGCTGACCGTAGCTCTGCTCCTGTTGACTGCAGTTTTGTTTACTTTACAGACTCAGTTTTAAACGTATTTTAACCTTGGCATATTGCCATTTACACAACTGATTTTCTTTGACAGAAGTACCAGCAAGAACAAACATTGCACACAGCACCCGAGAAAGCTAAAACAAAGCCAGGTTTGGTTTCAGTTTTGTTTCACCTAACAAGGTGAATGTGACTATGCAGCGACACTGATCTTCAGGTACCTCTCCCATTCAACACGGCCTTTTGGGGAAAACCTCTCTTCCTTAATGTCTATTGTTGTCAATAAGTACTGAGCACTCTTTTAACAGAAGAGCAACCACAAGCATCACTTCAGAATTGCCCAGTGTCCAACATGCCACACCATAAGACCCAAACAGATGGCTTTACAAAAGCAGTATTGCACAGGCACTACTTTTATGTGCCCATTATGATTAAAGGAATCTGTCGTCCTTGTTTACAGTGAGATGGGAGAAAGGCAGTGACTACCAAACACAAACCAGACTGGGGCAGATGCACACCCGAAGACGTACATTCCTTTGGTGATATAATAGAGAAGGTGAGTGCTGCAGATACAACTGATCCAGTAAAAGGTAACACCTTAGTTTTCCTGACATGTTACTTAACTCTCTATTAGATTAAAGCCAGATTCACCACACTTCTGGGAAGGTCAAGGATCAGACCATGTTTTGCATAAGACGTGTATTTCTAAGGTTTCTAATATTACGAGAGTGAAGCAAACCCGTTTGACAAATTCACCTTTCCCTCATCCTAGCACTGATTCCAACAGAAAGTGAGATACACAGATATGGGCATTCACAGTCTCAACTATAAGTAAACTCAGATGACAACAGGTGAAACAGTCACAGGTAACAATGTTCGTTGCTTTCTTATTTCAGGAAGCAGGAAGTGAGATTTGTGTGAAAAGCAAGATCATTCTAGGTGCCTCACACTGCATAGGTCGAGACCATCTGCATAAATAGAAAACGGATTAGGTGGGATATGGTTCTACTTACGTAACTGAAAAATGCCCATAAAAATGACTGCATGTTTGCACACATTTGCAAGAGTTCAAGAATACACATGCATCTGTATTTATTTATAGCACACATGGAAAGTCCATCTTCATTACTTAAAAACAATTTTAAGTTAAACAAACTGCCCCTGGCACACAGCAACAACTTTATACAGCTTTTACCTCTGAATCTTCTTCGAGCTGCAGTTGCCTAGCAATGGCCTCATCATCCAGCGTGCTGTCCCTGCTCTGTGAAGGCTGCATTTAAGAAAAAAAGGAGCATCAGTTCCATTTCTGCAACATTGTGTAGAAATTCATTTTGTATACTTCTAGCAAAGGACTGGTAATCAGACACGCCGCATTTTATCCCCAGCTCTAACACTTTTAACCAGGGCTGCTTAAAACATTTTACTACTCAAAGCAAAGCCCCAGTATAACCTAGATGTCAGTCCTTCAAACAGCGATGAACACCTCTGAAGCTGCCTCAGCTGGTCAGCTTGACAGAGACATCAACAACTCCACTGTGAATTCTGAACTTCCTCCATACTTCAGTTGGTGCTTTCTTATTCCATGAACACACATGCTATAACGCTTTGGAAAACAACCCCCTTCTCTTCCCTCTGCACAAATTCCCACCCTCACCCCCAAATATAAGCTAACCCGTTCATCTACCCATCTCGGAAAACTGCCTAAACGTTCTAACAAAAATGATCGGGGAAAAAGGCAGTAGGGAAAACACTTTCAACTTTGCACTGTCTTCTCAAACATCAGAAGTTTTACTCCACAGCTGCGTTTGAGGGCTTGGTATGCTCGTACATATGGTCAAAACTGGCCTCACAACTTCAGTGGTTATGGAAAAGTAAAGTAGGACAACCAGGAAAGAATCTTCTCAGAGTCGTTCAGTTAGGCATTTTGTTCTCCATTCCGACACATGCGCAACCCAAAGGAACATCATCAGTACTCACCTCCTTCCTTTTACTCGCTACCAGCTTCTTTTCTGACCGCTGGACAGCACCTGACCCAAAGTAATCAAGAGCTGAGGTGGGAGTCAGTTTCACTGGAGATAATGGTTTGGGTTTAGCCCGTGGTTTTACATCTTCCTTCTTCACTGTGGCTGTTTCTGGACAACTGATTGCTGATGTTCCATTCTCCTTTGGTTTCAGGGAAACTCTCTTATTGACAAAGTCATCATCATCATCTAAACATGAAGGATATTTTATTACTTCTGGCACATGGTTCTTATGATTCTTTAGAGTTTTTATAACGTCAAGAGAATTACTTCAAGCAGATTGCAGTTGGTTTGGAGACAAAAAGAAAAAAAAGTTCCACAATATTTAACATCTAAACAGCTTAGCTAAGTCTGAATAAATTGAGTGTTGGAATAGACACACAGGTCCACAACTTGCATAAACATATTATCTCTCATTTAGAAAGGCCTGCAAAGAATGCCCTCCCTTCTTACATAAGGAAGCATGTAAACAGAAATCTAGGTCACTGAAATGAAGGAGAGAGGTCACTCCCTCCTTAACCAAGGCAACATCCAATTCTCACATCAGATTATAGGACAAGAATAATTACTCAGCTGTGGATTCTATTAACTGTATTTACTATGTCCTGTATTTCTGCAGCTCAGCACGCTGTCCTCCCAGAGGATGGAAGCATCTCACATGCAGCCATTTTACAGAAAACAGGAATCAGACGAGCGTTCAGCACACAAAACAGGTATTTCAATTAATACAGATAATTAAAACACAACCACACTCAGGAGATGGAGGAAGTGGCATACACAGCAGCGTTAACTATGAGCCCGCAGATCACCAAACAAAAGCGAAATTCAATGTTCCCTGTTAGGATTCTTCTGTAATAGCCAGTACATTGTTTTCACAGCCATGAAAAACAGTATGAGGGTTTGATGGTCTTTTACTCATCCTAGACCCAAACTCTTCACTCAAAAAGAAAAAAAAATTACCAAGGACTTCAAAGAGTCGTGCGTCACGTTGAGAAGCCCTGCTGACAGTTACACAAATGAAACCCTATCACTGAAGGGTACAAAAAGCAACAGATACCACTGCCAAATGGTGAGATTCACATGGCAGCAGAGAAGCCAAACTCTGCTGGACAAACTTCTTGACTAGTGATAAAAACGCTTTGTGAAATCTTCTAAGAAAGAGGCTGAGAAAGGGCTAAGATGCAAACTGCAAGAAAAGCCCCAGGCTGAACAGACAACACAAAAGGAATAAAGCACAAAGACTTGGCAGGTGCATGCCCTAACTGAAGTCTGGTTCTACTTCTCTCGATGTTCTGACTGCTCCCCACAACATATCATAAGCAAACACGTTCTGAGCTGGTTTATGATTAGCGTAAATACACATCACTATGGCAATCGCATGTTCATTTTCCAGTCGCTAACATTAAGTCCCCATATTTCTTTTCATACAAAAATCTGTTTTCTTGATCACTTCTCTAAGCTTACATTATGCTGTCTGCTATCTCTAATACACTACAAATTATGAATTAAATGGAATTTTTTCCCGTTTCACCTTTTCTCAGTAGATGGTAGTAACAAGAGCATTTTAGGCATCGGCTGTAACTTTCTGCTACTGATTGCTTCCTACGCAGTATGCAGCTACTGCTGTGAGAGAAAGTTCAGAGAAAGAAAAATAAAGCAAAGATGCGACTGAAAGGAGGAAATTCAGAAGAATCAAGAATGCCCCAAGATAAAAATTTATCTAGCAGAAAATGGCATTTCAGCCAATTCAATTCACGAAACAATACGCCAAGGAGAAAACTCAAGCCCAGGTCCCCCAGCTGGCAGCAGCAGTGGATGTACCAAGCAGCCAAAGCTCCACTGTTCTCAGGCCAGTGCTGTGCTCTCCCCAGGCAGCAGCAGATCCCTTCACCATTTAGCTCAATTTAACTACTACATACCTGAGGGATTCGGACACTACATGCTTTAGGCTCCTAACCCACAACGGTCTGAGATCTGAACATAGAACTGCTCATCTCAAACCTAATTTCAGAAATGTTTTGCTTCTTTTCATTTTTCCAGATTAAATGAGAAAATACATTTGCAGGAGTAAGAGTAACTATTGCTTTTAGTAATAGTTACAAGTCAGTGTAAGTACATTCATTTATCTGGGAAAGAAAGACACTATATTTGGCCAACCACCCGTGGACTCTTTTTAACCTAAGGACTTCTACCATGCCAAAGAAGAATTTTTATTCACCACTGTTACCACACCATCTGCATGCTACATTGATTTTTTTTTCCTTATTCACTCATAACCATTTAAATAATAATAATAATAAAAACCCAGGATATTGCTTTCCCTCAATTAGAGAGATGTAGAGTAAATACAATTAACTTTTTAATTAAAAAGGATGGGGATTTGAGTCATTTATGATGCCAGTACTAAGTATTATCAACGATTGGAGCTTTGCTGTAATTATGTTCTTCCTAGAAACAACAGAATTAGAAGCACTTACAGGCTGCAAGTGCTCAAGAGGAGCAAGAGACAGCACTTAGAGACAGTCACCTATAAACGTAAATAGAGAAAGACAAGATAAGAGCATGAAAGTGGTCATCAGGAAATAAAACCACTCCTATTCTATTCACTGGGTTTCAACAGATGCTTTAGCAGACAGGAACTCAGGCTAGCTTCACCCCACGTTCATGAAATTCACAAGAACATCGGAAGTTGGCCTGGTCTCCAGGCACCCCTCCCTCATTTCACATAAGAACTTCAACTTCTCACCACCACCCTAACACTTCTTCCTCGAAACAAACTGCCCCGGAAGTGAACAGCATGGCTCACCCACCCATTGACTGCTTCCAGTTCCCTGACAAACACGAGGGTGATTTAATTTACAGCTTTGAGAACACCCAGGGAGTCCCTGTGCTGCTGCTGGGCTGCTCAGGTCAATGTTTCTCCACGTATGACCTGAAGGTCACTTGTGTCCTACAAGCACGGGAGACATTCCCACTCAGACGAGCCAGACAAGTTGTGGGAATACAAGGATGACAATTGGGAATGGAGCTTAATGAAAAGGTGAGTTGTAGATTAACAGCATTTTTATACCCGTCTTAGCTGGTTTTGCTAGGTGAACAGTTGAGATTTTTTTGTGCCTTTTTTTTTTTAAGTCAATTTCTTAGTCCCAAAATTGATTTTATCATCAACTAGACAGCTTTTACTTTGCAATATCTTTGTACAGCAGAACACTACTCTCAACACTGTCTCCTGCTTATATCCACACATTTTGTGTGTACTATACACAGAACAAATCTATTTGTGGTTTGTGGGCTTCCCCCCCACCCCAAGAGTAGCTCTGAAGACTCACAAATGCAAGTCATTTTAGTTGAATTTTCTGGAAATTAACTAGATGTGATAGAAAGAGATACTTGTGTGATTAACAGAAGGGGTGTGCGTGACAGCCAGGAGATTGCTTTTAATTATTTTTGATACAAACACTACACACGCAGCAGGGCCCCACTGCACCAGGTAATTTACAAGAACAAGCTTCCCTAGCAACAAACAACAACACTTAAATCCCAGGGGTTTCAGAACTATTCCGTGACACCAGAGCACATCTGCTTCCCCTTTCACAGGCTGTCCTAGCAGCAGCACAGCTAGATTAATTACTGCCGGCAGCCCACCTGCACCTGCTTGCTGCTGCTCCTCGCTCCTGTCCCCACCCTTCCTCAGCAGGTTCTGATTACAGAGCAACATGTGGCTGGTCCCTAACCCTGCTCTAGCAGAAGTTATGTAGGTTGTTTACAACATTTGGTTAAATTCAGATTACTTCAAAAGACTCAGGTTTAAGAATTACCTCAGCCAATCTACAACAGTGATGATGGTGACAAGCAACAAAAGACAGTACCCCAGCTGGCCTTCTGAACAAAACGCTGCCTTCATCTTCATGTGGTGCTGCTGTGCTGTTGGAGTTACTCATCACTGTACAGTTCCCTGGTTCCTATTCTGTTTAGGACACAAACTATTTTAAGGCAGAGACAATCTCTCCCTAGGACGTTCTAAGGCCAACTCCATACATAAGAGCGCACCTGCACGTTAAAAATAATCAGTACTTATCAGGAGAAACGTATGCCAAACTGGCGAAAGTCTGCAGACTGCTACACAAAGGAGCTCATCCAGCAGTCGCTACCCCTACGCAGCCTGTATGAGATGACAACATCCTGGATATCCTTCCGTTTTAATAGCACCACATGTGCACAAGGCCTTCAGACAGCTCCTGTCCTAAAGAACCTGCAGTAAGTGCTACTGTCCGATCTGAAGTTTGGGGTGGAGAAAATCATGTTTGTATTTCATTTTAATATGCATTTATCAGTACTTACAGTCCTAATTCATTTTAGGACCATGCATTTTGCATGAATCCTTTGCTTAAAGCAAATCTTTAAGAACAGCACAATAACCACCTCTCCTAAAAGGGAAATAAAAACCAGACCACCCAACGCTCCGAGATAATTCACACTCATCAACCGTAACTCTTTCCAAAATGAATTAACAGATGCTGTGCATGACTAGTGAAGCGTGGTTTTACTGGCATCCTCCTCGTCTAAGAGCTCAGTAGCTGCAATCTGTGTTTCAGAAACTGGTCTGTGCAGTCACTCAGATTTTCAATGCCATTTCTCAACAAGCTAATTGATTTTAGATGTTCTACAAACATGCACTTTAAACCACCATTGTTAGCACTCTGCCTATACCCGCATGTCAAGGTCCCATCCTGTTACAAAAACTTCAAGCCTACCAGAACCATTCAAGTATTACTCCCCTGAAATCCATGTCCATGTCCAATTATCAGAGATAATTTCAAGAAGTTGTCTGTCGTATTTTCCACTAAGTGAAAAATGGAGTACCTGCCAGGCCTAATTGCAATTACACACTTTAGTGCCAAACTACATCGCCTTTGAAGCTCTTTTGTCCAGTAAACACCAAATGAAGCTCCCAGCCAAATAAATATGCGTATTTATCTTTTCAAAAGTATCCTTAGAAAGGCATTTGGTTAACATAAAAAGAACCAGCCTTCTGTACATTTTTAATCATAATAAATCACCTGCACACCACTAATTACAGCAACTCCTTTCAAATGAGATAATCACACTTGCCATAGAAACTGCTGCATGTATCCCCTCGGCACAGTTAGGAGTTACCAGTCCATTAACACTGCCAGTTTAACACAGGGAGCTTTTTTCTCTTGGACTGGTTAGTCTTACCATAACAGCAGCTTTACTTCCAAAAAGCAGATAAAAACCCCCACCATGCAACAAAACTTCTGGTTATTGTCTAAAGTTATCTGTAAGACAGGAACATTTTGTCCAGGTGAGCATAACTCAAAAATAAGTGATCCGAAACCTTGTAATTCTGAGATTTTTGAAATAAAAAGGAACTGTAATACTACTTTTTAAACGCAAAACTAAAGCTTTCATGTCAAAACTTCCCCAAAACCCTGACGGTGTTATTACAATTTTGAAAACATACTTCATGTGAGACCACAGCTTGATGAGAGGTAAAAGGCCACTGTGTAAGAAAAGGGAAGTACTCTTCCGTTTCAAATCACACCTCCAGACTCTTTAACAATAACTTCATCTTAAGAACAAGGGGGATGTTTTCAAAGGAGGTCAAGAAAGTTCCCTGTTATTCCTATAGGCTAAACAAGATAGGCTGTGTTGTTGTCTTAACACACCGACTTGCTGGGCACAGCTTTACTCCAAGTTGATGGGAGGGGGTGAAGCACAGAACTGTACACCCATACTAAGACACACTGTGAATTCTAAAAGAAACTATGCTAGTTTATTTTTCAGGCTTATTGTTTAAAAAATACAACTTTCTCCACAGCAAAATTGTAACTTTAATGCCTGGAAGTGTAACTCTACAAAACTTTATTAGCACTCAACACAGTAATAATCATTACAAAATAAATTACAAAATAAATGTATGTGCCCTATAAAGGACTGAAGAAAGCCCCTATTACACTGCTGAATCAGAAGATCCAAAGGAGAAAATATTTTCAACAAGTGCTGGGCTTTTCCCAAGCCCCCAAGAATTTCAAAAAGTCCTACAGTCACAGAAAGTTCACACAGGAGAGTGGGAACTAGGGAACTTTACCTGCTCAATTTTATCATTCAGATGAAATATACTGGATTGTTAAAATAAGCTCGTGGTACACTGAGAAAAGATCGCGTAAGAATTGAAAGAAAAAAAAAATGGAGAGAGTCTACAGCAAACAATCTGAACTGCAAGAACTTCTGAAATTCTAGTTTTTTTAATCTTCTGAAAAATTTTATACAGTTGAGTGCAAAAAAATTCCAATCCCTTTTTACACGCTTTGTGAAAATAATTTAAAACCTGCAATGAGGCTGTAGAAATATTTTTCTGTATCTGAAGTTTTCAACTACTGAAGAATTACAAAGCAAGCTGTAACACTGTAGGTGTGCCATGTGGTAACTATACCATTAACCATTAAAAAAATAAACTTTACACTATAACTGCCATAACCTACCTGCAAACAAATTACGTGCACCCATGCCATTCTACAGCAACAGTACACTAGCTAGTGATGTAGCAAAGAACAGTTCAAGCGGCATACTGTCTTTGCAGACAAATAACATGCAGAGTCAGTATTCTTATGACATTTTATTCCAAACAGTAATAAATACTACCTTTGTTGTGATCCTAGGTTCTAGCTTAAAAGTGTGCTGTCTTGTATACAACACTCAGCCCTGAAGAAGTAAGATTCATTTGCACTTTCATGCCTAAAAGCATTGCAATTTTTTCTATTTCATGATGTAAACGATAAAAAATAAATTAAAAATCTGCCTAATCTTCAACTGGGCTCACAACTCATGCTGGAGATGGAAAGGAAAGCAGATGAGAACAGCATTCTTCAACCAGTTAACATCACTTCTGAGTTACGACAGGACCCTTACATTGTACTGCCGGTATTCACAGATTTAT
The DNA here is from genome assembly GCA_013399715.1 of Alectura lathami. Classification (NCBI taxonomy): domain Eukaryota; kingdom Metazoa; phylum Chordata; class Aves; order Galliformes; family Megapodiidae; genus Alectura; species Alectura lathami. The sequence goes on from VXAV01011809.1 coordinate 33,515, forward strand.
GCAGGGAAAAATGAGGTACCCAGACAAGTTTTCAGAAGTTCAACAAGCACCCAGGCACCTAACAAAATTGATTTACACTTGACTTGCTCCTGCCTACCTTGTACATTGTCCTCCACAACACCAGACAGAATTTATGCCAGAACCTATAGTTTCCTACCTCAAGCGCATTTCAGTCAAACTCCCTGGAGTTTCAGCCCCATTCTCTCAACTGACCATTCATAAAACATGTTAAAGCTGCCACATGAAGAGCTGTTTTACTCCTTCACTGGTTTCCCGCAAGCACAGCACAAGAAAGAAAGATGTGGAGCTCTTGGAATGGGTCCAGAGGAGAGCCATGAAGAGGATCAGAGGGCTGGAGCACCTCTCCTATGAAGAAGCGTTGAGGGAACTGGGCTAGCTTACCTTGGAGAAGGCTCCAGGGGGACCTCATTGCGGCCTTCCAGTGCTTGAAGGGAGCTTATAAACACGGGGGAGTGACTTTTTACACAGGTAGAAAATGGTAGGACACAGGGGAATGGTTTTAAACTAAGAGAGGGGAGGTTTAGGTTAGATATGAGGAGGAAATTTTTCACTCAGAGGGTGGTGGAACAGGCTGCCCAGGGAAGTTGTGGATGCCCCGTCCCTGGAGGCATTCAAGGCCAGGCTGGATGGGCCCTGGGCAGCCTGGTCTAGTGGTTGGCAGCCCTGCCCACAGCAGGGCAGGTAGAACTAGATGATCTTCAGGGTCCTTTTCAACCCTGGCCATTCTGTGGGCACATACAATGCTAGTATTGCCCACAAAGTAGGAGGGCCAACTTTTTATGTCCTTGCTAGATGTTGTGATGTGAGACATGTTTCTTCACTCACAATCTGCTAATTTGGGCTAGGCATTTGGATCTGGGGGATTTTTTGGTCACTGGCATGTACCCAATTATTTCCCCCCTGTTTCCTCTTTTGATGTTCTCTGTATTAAGAGTTGATACTCAGCCAGCCCATTCACAAGCTACTCTCTTTTTGCTCTATGCCCCAAGCCCCCAAGGAATGGCATTCCAGTAACCTGCCATTCTACTCGCTTTTCCTAGCTTTATAAATAATTCAGCCTACCACCTAGAATAAGGCCATATTTTTTAAAAAATTACATTTTTGCAATATTCAGACAGTCAGAGCAATTGCTACACACGCTTAATTACAGCCACACAGTGCATAAGAAAGACTGTGTGTTCACTGAAAGCAACTGAAGTCACAGCTCCTGCCATACAGCTGCTCATGATGAAACCAGATGAGGTTCAATGCATCATAACAGGTCATCTTCCACAAACAAAACTCAAGGTTCATACTTCATTAAAACAACACTCTGTTTGACTGCTTAGCAAGTACAAACATTTGGATCTTTCCCAATCCCCTAGCCCAAGGCAGGCTTTTTTTCCCCCTTTCTTGCTACCTGCTAGAGTAGCTTCACTTTACCTTTGGCTATCATTAAACTTAATACTTATTTACATTAAATTTGTTTCAATAACAAAGTATTTCTTACAGAACCACACAAAGCAACCATCTGTTTTACCTTTTTCCTTTCTAAAATAAAGAAACTTCAAGCCACTAAATCCACTCCTACACAAAAATTCCTACAACAATTTGATAGAACACTGTATCCCACAAAGTTACATAGGAGAGCTGAAACAAAATTGAAGTAATCACAGACAGTTCCAAATGAGATTCAAAAATAGGCTGAGGTAACTGATTACCAAGCTTCTGCTGACTACTCAATGCCAAAAGACTTTTTCAAACATTTCTGAGGACATAGCCTTTGAGAATAATACTCTGAGCTCAGACCAAGTCCAACAATGCTATTCTTGATCTGTTTTCAACTGCATAATACAAAAAAAAAAAAAGACAAATTTCCACAATGTCATTAGTATCTTTTCTACATTCCAATTCTTATAAAAGAGATTTATCCCAAGCAAACAGCTGTGTGCTGAACTCCAATAAGCTGAAGAAACAAATATAAGCAGAATTCAAGTCTCAAGATTATAAAGACATTGTTTTAGTCGTAGACTAAGTCAACCTTGTGTGTACTTAAGGCTTCTAGATAAGAGTAACCTTGATCCGTGGTTTTCAGGGATTTCACTAATAACCTTGACCAGAGCTCCCATGGTATCCCTATGAAGAAAAGCTTGATTACATCACCTAGAATTGCATAATAAACCTAAATATGTACTCTTTATTTCCCACGAATCCGATTATTTCTCTACTGTGGAGTCAATGCTATTAAATATCCTTTATAATTAATTAGGAAAAGCATTGAAAGAAATTAAGTTTTGAGTAAAAGATAGAGACAAGACAGGTAAAGTGATCAGGATAGTTCAGAAAATTGAGCTGGTGTCAATACATGACATGGTACAGCTAAACAACAGGTGAAACACCAAGGACAAGGAAAATAAGCACAATCCATCTTAGAAACTGTGATTGTGAAGACAGCCTGGAGGAGGGAAAAAAGCCAGCTGAGTCACACCTCTAATTGGACACTGCAGCAAACAAAACTTAGAGGTAAAGCAAGAACTGGCAATCTAACACTTCTAAAACATGTTTTATCCAAGAAGGTTTGGATTCAGGTTAATTTGATCCCAGTTTCTAGGAATCTATCCTGGGGAAGTACTGCAGCTACTGAAATACTCCAGACCAGGAGACAAACAAGCAAGACCTGACACTTAAAGCCTCAGCTAAACTCAGGCTGGAAGAAGCAAGCAGTGAGAAGCAGACAGATGCATCACAAACGTAAGAGATACCTCTGTGACATACGATGTGTCCGTGCAGTGCTGTCCGTACAATGCTGAGGAGGTACTACAGCTGCCGTTGTACAGGTGACCCCAGCCCAGCCACCAGCACGTGGCACCAAAATAACTTAAGTTTATCTCCATTACGACAACGGGACGTTACAGCAGATCCAGTGCAGAAAAAGATACGTTTTAAAAGCAAATCTGAAAAGAATGAACCTAACAAGAGGCAAGATTTAAGCTGGGAAGCTCCCAGCTCTGAACAGTGAGCCATCAAAGCAGAACACGCCTGTTTCCATCTCCTGAAGTGAACTGAGTCAAGTGCAAGATGCTTCCAATCTATGCTACTCAGTAAGTCAGGGACTTAATTCATCCCACTGTCAGAATCTTAATAAGGGAACTCTTTCTGCCTGCATACAGAGTCTTAACTCTTCAATGCCAATAACAGCTCTCTTAGAGAAAATGAAATAGGAGAACACCTACTAATAAAAGCATAACCTGAAGCTACAAGTATATTTGCAAATATTTCAAATGCTCTCAGAAAAAAAAAACAGCCCTTCACATGACAACACATGCATGCACACACATTCAGCCAAGTGTTTTCAGATACCAAAAGCAGTGTTCATCTCCAAGAAGTACTGAAATACTAAGCTAAATAAATTTTCTTCCACAGATACATTTTCAGAGTTCCTAAAACCTAGGTATTTTTCCCCAGTGTTGCTGGCTACCTTTAAGGATGCTCAATTCACAAATAAGACATCAGTCTACTTAAACTGATGTATAACAAACTACGTTAGCTATCCACCAATACTAGCCAACATCTCAAATTTAATAGAGGAAAATGCATGATATGCAGAAGAACTGATTGTAAACAAAACTGCCTCATGATAGAGCTAAGAAAACCTGAGGGGGGAGGGTATCATTTATGGCTTGAGCTAAGATGGTGGTTTTGGTTCAACTACACAGCTTCTAATCAGAAGACTAATTCTAAAAACCCTGCTCACAATACAGCAGTTAAACACTTTCACATTTAAACAGCTACAGAAGACCTGAAAATGATCAAGAATGGTTAATTATATCCACTCCTTTCGACAAAAGGCAAAAATAGCTCCGTCATTTAGAAGGCTGAAATCCAAAATGAGAAGAGTATACACATGGCATATGCAAGTTTGTTACCACTGGTTTTTCCAAGTCTTGTTCTTCTTAAAAGGCTAACAGACAAATAATGTTAAAAAAAGAAAAAAAAATATTGTACTGTCAAGGAAGTTTTTTTTTTAAAAAAAAAAGAAAGGTAATTTCTTGCAGTCACCATTATATTTGGCCAAGATATACGTGTGTTTAAGAGCACATCAGCCAAAAGATTCACCCACCTGTAACGCAACCCACCCCCCCAGCTGAACATACAACAACGCATTTCCATTACCTGTCTCTGAAACATAAACGACAGGGTGTTGCTTTAGAACTTTACCAAGTTTTGGAGCAGCTGCTTTCTTCTCTGATGGCTTCTTGGGTTTCTTCACTGACTGCACCTCCTCTTCTGAATCTGTATTTTGACCACAGCATGAATGTAGATTTCCTCCACACACAATGCAGACTAAGTAACCTCACAGCACCAATTAATGTGTTCACATGCAACTAGCTGAGTTAGAAACAGGTATTACATGGAAGGTCAGAGCATAGCTTTGTTCTTCTGCATCAGCAAGTAATCCAGACATCATTTATTCTAGCATATACATGACTAAACCAACATTTGCAGAGAACTATCTAGATTGCTTTAAGTTTAAAGAAATACTGTTCCATGCTAAACCCTAATATATAAAATCACAATAAGACTTATATAAAAATATATTTAAAAAAAAACTATGACCAATTTACTTCAGTCTCTAAAAAATTCTCCATCCTTATGTACTTAGAGCAGCATTTCTCGTCTTCTCCAATTATTAATGTGCAAAAATTAGCAAAATCTCCAGACAATAATAGTACTAAAGTGAGGGCATACAAATATTGTAAAGGTAGCAGCTGAATTGTGTACTATATTTCTCCTGCTATTCCCCACAGTAAACTTTTTTAAACAGTTTATCATTGAACACATTTGAACACATCTGCCTGTTTATAATAGCGTCATTCTGACAGATGTCTGAGTCAGCCTTCTTCTAGAAAAGAAGTAAACTTCTATGAAGTCACTAAAAATTCAAGCTGAAGTCTTCAGGAGAAGAACTGCAGAAATTCCTGCCATCTTTTTGACAGTTTCACAGCTATTCAAGATTCAGAATCTAATCAGAAAGGGATTAAATAGCATCACAGCAGGGAATAATCTAAAGATTTGAAATTCCTAGTTTAATTTCACTAACTTGACAGGTATGTGGTTTATTTCCCTTTTTTTGTTGTTGTTGTTGCATGTTTTTAACTTATGAGTGCTAAAAAAAAGGTGATTTCCTTATTATTCTATTCCAAACAATGTTTTAGAATATCATGGTCAGTGTTTTAAATGATAAATGAAATGTATTCCACATGTCTTCTTTTAAAAGAAGCTCCTATATAATGTGCATGGATTGTCTGTAATTGTGGAATTACAGTACATAATCAGCCACCTGCACCCAAAATAGGATGTTATTTATCCCCAACAGAGCAGGAAAACCTGAAAATCCCCACAATTTATATACATCTTCATGACCATACAGTTCTGGAATTTTGCTAGAATTGGCTATCTGGACTCGTTTGTACTTTACTTTTTAAACAGAGGCTCTGTTAGAAGTTGCCATGCACTGTATACGACGTGCTGGCACACACCGCGCTGATGATCACCAATCACTTTTAACTATCCAACAGTAATCACTACGAAATGATGACAATCACCAGCGCATTCAAAGATATCTCCCTCCCCTAGCAGGGCTGCATAAAAAGTCTTTTCATTGCATTTACCACAGACAACAACAAACCAACCAAGCACAGCCTTCTTTCAGATGTAGCATTTACCCAGCCAGCCTTTACGCGGAAGAGACAAAGCAGTATTCTGAAACAACTGAACATTACCTGAATCATAGATTATTCTTTTTTTCTTGTTTGTCTGCCTTTGTTTGGGAACATCTTCACCAGGCGAATTCTTCAAATAAGAGTAACAACCCATTAGTTCCACCAGCAAACAGGCCCTTCGAGCTTTTACTCAGTCACATTTACAAGTTTAAAACAAGTTCTGATAGAAATTGTTTATTTACCCATATTACATCGAAGAACAATCTTTTGCTAATTCATGGGTGCGAGCAGAAGAGTAGTGTGGGAGAAGAAACAAGGAACAAACTGCACTAGCAAAGTTCCATGTGCTCCAAGTAAGCAGCAGACACTTCTATTGAAAGTAAGTATTCAAGTTTAATGTCCATTAAAGTAAATCAAGCAGATTTTCCAGCAGATCCAAGTCTGAATACAAAAAAGGAAATTGCACGGTGCCACCAAGAAACAAAGGTAGTACAAGCCGATAAATTACTTCTAAGGAATTCAGCTAGTACACTTCTGCTTCTACTCTGGATATGGCTCAGCTGGAACCACCAGAATTCGACATAACTTCACAGCAGACAATTGAAAAAGAGTAGGTAAAAAAAAAAAAAACAGCAGCACACACAACAGTTGAAGCTAAACCGATTCCCTGTTCAACATCCAGCTGCTTGCAGCTTCTCCTCTCACCTGCTAAACACTGCCACAAGAGATTGTGCCAATTGTCACAGCGGACAAACATGTTCTATCTGGCAATTGCTTGTATTAAACCACCTTAAGCATTAAAAAAAAAAAAAAAAAAAAGAANAGAAATGACCAGCTGCACAGGTAGAAGTCTCACACAGCTGTGAATGCTTGGAAAATGTAATCGCAGATAAACTGAACTGCACATGCTTTACAGTCCACATCCAATGCTAATCTTGATGTAATTGGAAAGTGCAAACTAAAAAAAATAGCTTACATAAGGTAACTGCTGTCTCTCAGTTCCACTGAACGGTCCTTTATAGCCCTGCACGCTACACAAATATGTATTTTAAAGCACCACCTTACTTCTTGATCTTGGTGCTTCAGACTACGCATCACAGTCCTACTAGCAATCCATCCATCCATCCTCTAAGTGATTTTAAAACCCTCTTGAGGCGCTCCTTTCTGGTTTCTGTTAGTTCAGATGATTAACATGAGAAGCACTCCGAACCTGGAACTACCCCCATTTTAACACATTGTGATCTGCAACAAATTTGTGTATGTGACCCCTCCAAGAACAGTGATGTTAATGCCTCCCCCACATGCATCTGAAAAACACCCAGTTAAAAAAAACAGTCAGAGAGCACCTACCTCAGTCTTGAACCTTACTTAAAAGTACGAAATCTGTCTGACAGATCTACTGGGCATAAGCACTAACCTTCACTAAAAAACAAGCAGAGCTGAAAGAACTGTAGGCCATAGCCAGGATAACTTCAAATACATCAGGCTGCTCCTACATTACCATCTAACCATTATGACTTTTGCTTTTTCTTTCCTTTTTCCCTCAACTCAGATATTTTGGAAATCAGCTTTCTTCACCACCTGCAGAGATCTGCTGCCAGACCTAAACATTAAGCAGCAGTTTCCACCACTCCTCTAAAAACAACTGACATATCACATGATTTTCGAGTGTATGAGAAGAATTATGACTTAAAAAACCATGATGTGGGTACAAACAATTGTATAACCAGAGAAACCAAGCAGTTCACGAACCAGAAAAACAACACTGACCTTAGTCTCCTTTCCCCTCTTCTTCCCACTCGAACCTCCTTCCCCGTTTTTTATTTTGTCACTCCTTTTGGCTGGCTCGCATTCCTGTCGCTGCCCAGGAGGTACAACGCCAAAGAATTTCCGGATATCCTGTTTAGAGGAAGAATACTTCTATAAATACAAATAACTCTTAGAAGTTGCACGCTTAAAAGAGCCTTACTCTCTCTGCAATTCCTGTTACAAGTTTGTTGATCTATAAGTTCAGCTCACAATTAAGAGCACAAGGACCAGCTACTAAGAATAGCTGCTCAGACACTGCACAGCCTTTGTCTTATGCCTCAATCACAGAAAAAAAAAAAAAAAAAAAAAACCACAGTTTTTTCCCCTTTCAACAGCCATGTTATACAGTTAAAGGCTTCCACCAGCAGTGAAACATGGTGACTTCAAACAGACGTCGAACTGGAGCTCTTTTTCCCCCACTTTAAACACCACAAACCTAGCCCAAAGCATTTTTATAGTTACAATGACCAACTCAGGCATGAAGTAGTGAAAAGGAATAAAGTCCCAAAAGCTAGAAAGAGGTCTCCTAGCAAGACATACTGCATCCTCCACCTGCTTACAGATTTAAGGCAATAAATCTGACCTTGTTAAAGGAATGAGCCAGCAAGAAACAAATTAAGATTCCAACAAAGAGAAAAATTCTACTAAGAACATAATCAGAGAACTCCAGAAGGTCTGTCTGGTAACCATAGCTTATTATCTCGCCACAGCACAGCCTTTAGGAAAAAGCTTTCTAACTAACTAAGGTTAGCAACTGAAGCGCCAATTGAAACAAGCACCGGCCTACACGCCAGCCCCTATCCGACTGCCGTTTAAAAACTTGTCTTTCCACACTATTAACAAAGAAATACAAAAACTGCACCTCCTTGGTATCACTGCCTGCAGGGGCAGCAGCCATTTTGAAGAAGAGCCGCCTCCTGCATGGCCCAGATATATGGCAGGCAGGGGCTGAGGCTCTGGGCTGTGTTCTACCCAGGTGACAGCTATCCCCCGTCAGCAACAGCCATCACACACCTCTGCAGCTTCCCCTTCCTGTAGCAAACTACCATTAACATAGCACACTGAAGAAAACACGATCCAAAATCTCCACGAAAACATGATCAGTTACGTCTGCATCAGGCTCCTTTTTTCCTGCCAGTTCCCCGATGGTTTGGATTTGGATCACCAGAGCTCGTAGTGCCTAAAAGCACTGCAATACTTAACTTGAAGGCATGAACTAAATACGGGACACCTGTAGGTTCATCTAGTGTACTTAGCTCCAAACTTCCTTCTAGAACCAGGTGGGTCAGCTCCTGTAAAAACGCAGCCTGTTTACGTTCTACCTGCACACGCTACTGATCCAGCAAATGAAGACTGGTAGGCAGAGAAGAGTTCTTCCGCAGTAAGACTGTACACGCTTCCCTCTGTGGAATTTATGCCTCGAGGCATCAGTTTTCCACACTCTGCTGTTTCACACGTACTCCTGCAGCGTAGATGCAGTACTGTAACACTGAGATGCAGATCCCTGTATCCAAACCTCTGCGGAAAGCACCGATGTCAGACATTGGATTCACGGCCCGGATTACTCGGCCTTCGTTACTGCCTGCCTCTCGCCCGTAAGGTAACGCAACAGAAGAGCTGCCGGCAGTCCGCCCTAGATCTTACACAGTGACTGCAAATTAAATCGACTGAAGAACAGAGTTTAATCTTCATTTTTCATAGTGACAGATGTTAGTTTTAAGCTTAAAATATTTGGAGAATAATTAGCTTGAAATCAACAGCAACACTACATTCCAGTAACTCAACTAAAACTCTTTCAGTGAGCTGCTCCGCATTAACGTTAGATTGCCTGTTATAAATTGATGGACGTGGCATGGAAATACCATCGCATCCTGGGTTATGAAATGAAGCCCTAATAAAGAAAATACATGAAACCGACCTGTCTGCCTCAGCCTCCTCCATTATTTTAATCACAGTTCCTCAGCTGCTAAGGCCCAAACTCTACCACAGAAATTACTATTTTCTGTTTTATCAGATCTCACAAATTTTGTTTTGCTCAAAGCACCATCTTCTAACCATCAAGAAATCACCACCAAACTTCCACTTTTCCTTGAAAATACTGTTGTAATACAGCCCCTACAGATTCCAAAATTGCTTCCCTGTGCTAACACAACACATTCTGTTTTCTTGCTGCGAATTACACTTCAATCCTCAGAAACAGCAGCTCTTTCCCTTTTTTTTTCTTTTACTATTACATATTTGTGTTAAGTGCTGTCAGTGTAACTGCACAGAAGCCACCTAGAAATTTCTGAATCCAGGATTTTATTTGGGTAATAAATTTTCTTTTCCCATACTGACAATCTACTTACGAGTGACTAAACTGCAGAGCCCTAAGCTATAAAGGAAATTCAGCAACTACGTGCAATCTCCTCCAATCTCCAGTTATATATCCTCCAATTTTCTTCAGCCATCCTGCTCTTCAGAAGCAAAGGTAACCTTGTTAGCCACTGCTGGACTGGCACTGATGGGGAATTCAGAATTGCTGGGGAGACAGGTACATCGCAGTGCAACGACACGGTTATCTTCCAGAGCAGCTTTTATCTGAGATTCATAACAAGGATTTTTTACGCTATTTATTATGAGATGCTGGACCAATGATTCATGGCACAGCCTGCTGCAGAAATGAAGCAGTGTACGCATCTATCAGAACAAATCCTACCTTACCACTCTGAAGACTATTTATAAAGTATTACACAAGCTTGGTTCCCAGACAGTATCTCCTGCCCCCATTCAGGCTTTATCCATTTAACATCCTGTGACTGACCCTGTCACGGGAGTACAGTGTTCACTCTCATGAGCTCACCACTCGCAGAACCTGACTCCCACCTCTGCTCACTCAGATGAGAGAAGGCTTATACCAATGTAAGCGGCAAGCTTCCTCTGGGATGTTCGCCCCAAAACCGAATAAATCATGTGGACACCAGATTTTGCAGAGACCTAGCCACAGACCCAGCCAAGGCCCAGTGCTTCTGCTCACTCCCAAGAGACGAGGGGGTAGTTGACAGCACCGAGACGGCCCAAACGCTGCGTTCAGGTGCGCTGCTTCCTGCCGAGCTGTCCTCTCACAGTGCATGTTCAGCCACGGCCACGTAGTCTGGTCCTCGCCAGTTCTGACTCGTTTCAAATCCTCAATCTTATGTCACGGCAGCAGACAACACAAATTTATCATGGTCGGTTGCCAGTTTTCTCTGCTAAGATTTGTATACATCAGTTTCACTGAGCAGAAATAGAAACTGAAAGCGGTTTGTTAGGTAGCTGGTTACTCAGTTTGTCAGGGTGACTTCCAAAACTTTAGTATCTACACAGTTCATGAAAGCTATACACATTCCATACTGGGTTTCTACAGTTCATGAAAGTTATACACATTCCATACTGGGTTTCTGTCACATTTTTTCCTGCACTTTAAAAGCATCCTAAACCAAACAACAGCTGTTCCAGCATTTAGATGATGGAACAATCTCATCGCCATAAAACCCACTAACCACAATGAGCAGTGACTTTAGAGGACTGTTACCCAGTAAAGCACAGTATTTTCCAAAACAGCATCACACAAGTAAGTCTGCATCTCAGATCTACATTACGAGACAGAAAACTGAATGTCATCAGCCTAGCTCAACGACACACAAGCAGCACAACTTTAGGTATTCCAACGCGTGTCCCTAAGAGCCTTGCATCTCCAGAATCGTTCACTTTTATTTAGTCTGCCTTATTTTCAGCGCAGGTTTTGTGCAAACAAGAGCTCTGACACCTGGCACACCCAGAATAATTGCACGAGCTGAAATGAAGCGTATACTACCACTTCAGTTGAACCAGTAATTCCTGCTTACATAACTATGCTAAACCCAAGTTAACCGTGGTAACTGAGGCACAGGTACTGCCCAGCAGTGTACACAGTGTGGTGTCACAGCTCCAGGCACACAGCTGCTGGCGCTGCAGCTTTGGCCCTGTGACTGTCTCTCAGCTGGAGGCAGCTCACGTAGCCCTGCTCCCAGGCACGCATTCCCTCGGCCGTCCCAGTACAGCTCTTTGCGCAGAACTGGGTCAGGCAACTAATCTGGGCAAAAAATAACCCCCTTCTCACAGAGACCTGCCGATCGTGTAACTGCACGCACCAGCTCGGCGCAGCTCAGAGGTGCTGCAGAACCAGCCCGACAGAGGCCGCTTACGTTTGGCGCTATGCGAGGAAAGTCTGTTTGTGAGGGCCCTGTACTACATCCCAGTACGCCTGGGCTGTCACTGCACAACACAGAGCATGAAGCTAGCTGTGTCACTCTGTGTTTTCCTCTACCCCCACAGTGATGGTTGCCCAGCCTCTTCTCTTCAGCAGTGCGAAAAAAGGCAATGGACTGGGGCAACTCGTCCTTTTCCCACAATGACGGCTGTCCTCCTCCCTTCCAGGAAAGGGCCAGACACCGAGAAATGTGTGACATTCAGATGAAGACTACCAGAGGGCAGGAAGGGAGGAGGCAAGTTTTCCAGTAAGTTCTGTCTCCTGACAGGTGGTGGCAGGGGAACAGGGAAGGCAGCGAAACCCTTGTCCTGCTACAAAAATACCACAGGTCATTAGTTCCCAGGTTCTTAGCGCCTGGCAGACGCACAAGGTATCGCCCCTCAGTGCTGAGATACAAAGAGAACGGTTAAGATCTACGTGAGGAGTCTAAAACCCAAGTTGAGCTAAACTGGCTTTGCAGAGCGTTTTTGAGTTGAGGCAGTGAAACACCTGCACCGAGCCCCCAGTGATGCTCGCGGGATGCCACCTTACCACGGCTGCACATGTGAGTGTGCAGCACTTTGGAAAGCAGCAATGCTTTGCATTTACAATCTCTTTAGGGCTGCATCCTTCAATATTTATAACCGTGTCCAATCTCAGACTTCCAAGCACTCTTTTCCTGTTCTGCAAGCATGGCTCGCTGCCCTGTTTTGTAACAGCCGTGCCCTCACCTATGCGGATTAAGCACAGAGTCGCAACCTCGGCAGAGCGGCTGGCTGGCTGGCTGGCTGGCTCCCACCCGAGCTATTTAGTAAAGTGCTCACGCCAGACCAGCCCACGGCCCGTGCCACGCACCCACCCCGCTTTTTCTGAGCGCAAAGCAGGCCACTGCCAGGTGCCTCCCCTCAGCCCAAGAAGCCAGGGGCGGCTGCTTGCGTGCGCCCTCCCCACACGCGGGCCCCGGGCCCGCAGGCGGCGGCCCTCTGGGCCGGAGCCACGTCCGGAG
>VXAV01011809.1:47053-57281 GCA_013399715.1 Alectura lathami
CTCCAGTTGGCTGAACAGTGGGAGAGAATGCACTTAGGGAAACAAAACAAAAGTCATATACCCTCAGTTTGTGCGTGTCTCAGAGTGCAGTTTCCAGTACCATCGTTTCTGTACCCTCTGAACTCCCTTCTTCTTTTTTTTTTTCTTTCTTTTTTTTGAATAAGAGACTGTCTACTTGGTGGCATGATCTAACTTCACCAAAGATAATCACGCGGAGATAAAAACCAGATCTGTTTATCTGATCAGAGAAAAGATAAACGTTAACGATAGGTGTTGGTGTTTACGTTCACTTCTTCAAGTTGGACTTTAAGTAATTGAAAGACTTTCCTGAGTAGCAGTTGCTGGTGTACTTTTGTGAGTGACATGGTAGATGGATTCTTTCTTTCGTATTTTTAACATTAGCATAGCTTGCAAATCTGGATTTCTGCTTAAACACACGGAAGGGCAAGCAAGTGAACGGAGACCGCAGCCCAGGCTACGCTTCTCCGGTGCTTTTTGCAAGCTGTTCTATACATACTTAACTACAATGGCTATGCAAACAAAACTGCTATCTCTTTAGAAAAACATCTCTAGCAATATGCTTGTATTTCTGTGTTGAATTCCCATTATGTCATTTTTAAAGCTCTGCAGGTTCCTGATATGAGAATTAAAGAGGGCTTTAAGAGGCTGACATTTGTAAGAGCCACACGAACCGTTTAAATAATGCTAAAAGAATTATTGCAGGTGGTTATCTCTGTTTGTATTTGATAAAGCTACCTAGAATAACGTCCAGCAGAGCAGTATCTCCAGGTGAGCCTGTGAGCTTGTGACATGTTCATGATTCTTGGAAGGCGGGATTTTAACCCTTCCTGAAAAGGAGATCGGCCTGAAGGTTTGGCAGGACTACCGTTCACTTCTGGGTGCAGCAGGGGGACAGTCCTTTGTGTCTGCACCACTATGAAACCACTGCAAGAAGGAAAAGACATGCACTGCCGCAGGAAGCAAACCTGAACACCCACTGTGTTATGATGTGCTTTGCAAGATAAAATGACGGGCTGTATCCCACTGGTGCTGTAATTGCTCGTGGGTTATGCTTTAAAGGCATATTACCCAATTAAAGAGCACTGAAGGTGCACCCCGATGTCATCGCCCTGTTTATAACCACCACAAATAATAAGCAGTCTGACTTGTTTTCTGCCTGTTTGAAAATCAGACTGTTTGACTTTTCCTATTGCTGTTTTCCAAAATAGATGAAAAAATGTTGAGGTGTTACCTCTTGAGCTTTATGCTTCTTCCCTATTGAACAAAACCAGTCCTACTGTTGTTGTTAGTGAAGGCCTTCTCATGTTTGCTGACCGGGGAGGCGTTTTGAGGAAAAATCTTACACTGGTAATGAAAAGTAGATTAGTCGGTTTTCTTTTAGTTAATATTTCCTAGTTTATTTTAAAATTGTTGTATTTTAAAATGCTGATACCATTTTGGAATTGAAATCAACTTTCAATGTAACTATCTTGAAGTAATGTTTTATTTACTGGTCTACAACATTTGTATTTTAAATTACATGAAGCTTAATTGAAGGACAAAGCAGATAAACTTGTAATATAGCACTGAAGTCCACAAGGCAGTGTTTATCAACTATTTTAGGGGAAAGTAAGTCAATCACTTAAGAAATTTTTATGATTTATCATGGAAGAGAGATGTTCTGAGCTTAGGATATATCCAAAGAACTTCAGAGGTTAGGAATTGCCTTAAAGAAGTATGGTGTCACAATGCTGAAATGATTAGGAAAGCACAGAAACAAGATGTTTCCTGAGATTAAAATTTCAGGTTAAATTCTACTTTTTTTCATAGCATTAATAAACATAAAAATACTCATTTACTAGATGGTAGGCTGTACTTTGGATGGATGCTGTAGGGAATATTCTCTTTATATTAGAGTTTCTACTGAAAAAAAAACAAAATACCAAACTTCTCTCTCTTTTTCAAAACAGGAATTTGCATTTTGTTGCAGCCCAAAAATTCCAAAAATCCTTTGTAAATCTGTTGTCCAGTTTCTATTGACATTAGGCTTTCTGTAGTAGCCGTCACTATTCCGTGCCTTTAGAAAAGACTTTATCCCTTCTCAAACAGTTCTTGCTGTATAAGGTAAAGATAAGTTTTAGATTTGCATCACACCGTGGAGGACAGTTACATAAGTTGATCTCTTTGGAGCACTTAACGTGAGTAGATCTGAGAAGCTGACGCTAGCACAAACATCACACTTTTTCTAGGTGAACTTTGTCTTTTAGTTTTTTCTATATCTTCAGTTGAATATCTGGGTAGAATGAGTGGCCTAACTCAGATGCACTAACACCGCGTGCCTTCAAAAGTCCACGCCTTGCAACTCGAGTGTTCAGCACTTCTGCAGATCAAACCCCAGGTTTTCAAGCTGAACCCATGAACCGAGGATACATGATCAGCGGGCAAGCGAAAAGTTCGTTTCATGATTTGAAATGTCTGATCTTCACAGGGGCAAGGATAGAACAGGAGAATTGAACTGCTTAATCGTTAGCTTCCCAGCTACTGCAGCAGCAATGGCCCTGGAGAGCACAGCCTCTCCTAGCCTGGGTTCATTCCCAAACCAGTGATCGAACACACGGCTGGAGGCAGGAAACCACGCTGTGCGGCATCTTACCGACATCCACAAACAGCATCAGCGCCGGAGCCTGCTGAGACTCTGCCACCGGAGCTACTGCAACAATTAATTCCTGCAGCTTCTCTTCCCCTCCCTCTGCACCCTCCCTTCTCAACAGTCCCTGATGACCTCTCGGTTGGCCGTGTGAATTGTTTTCCGAATAAACAGTCACAGTACGTCCTTTCCCCAACTCTTCGCTCAGCTAACCACATCCCCCTTCCAAATCCAAGTCACGATATGGTTCTCATCAGTTTGCTGCCTCTTTATCAAGTAACATTATACACTAAACAGTTAAGATGACAAAGCAGAAGAAACTAGATTTAGGGTCATTTTCAAACCTCGATTAGGGCATGCTCCACCTCTCATAAATAATAAGGAAAGAAATACAGCTCAGAGTAAGCATCTGGGAGCACAAGCCTCTGCTGCACCTTTCACATCTCATGCAGACGCACCACGTTATCCACAATAAGGTGCAAATTGTCCTAACTCTGCTGTAGTTGCTGGGCAGAAGCCTGTTGTTTTTACCTGTCAGTACATAGCCACCATGCTGTCATGGTTGCTTTTAACTCAGCCATCCAGCAATCATGGTAACTAACCACTTCAGTGGTATGGTGGCATCTGTAAGGGCTTGTATTTCAGCTTTGTTTCATGGCACAATGCGCACAGCTGGAGCTTTTAAATCTTAAAGCAGAAGGATTATGTTCATGCAGTAACTATGCCAACTAGCATTTCGAGGTGCTATTCCATATAACGAAAAAGGAGTGTGTCGGTGTATGCCATAGACCCACTTGGTACAGGTCCTGTCTGCACCTCTCTTTCCCAGATCACTTTTGTAGGATCTTTGCTGAGAGGCGTGGGGCAGTTTCTCCAGGTACTGGCAGGAGCGCTGGGTTTGCTCTGCGGGACAGAGGATGTTAGGTGAGCGGCTGCCCCACCGGAGGAGATCTGCAGTGCACATGTTGGTGGGGGCTTTCGTCATCAGCTAGGAGGAAACCTTTTTTTTGTAAAGGTGCTATGGAGAAATGCCTACATTGCAAATGTATGCATGCACACAAACATGCACTGAGGCAGATGTGGATTTTTTAAATTATTATCTTACAGACAAATACGTAAAACATCTTCCATCATGCATTGTTTTAATCAGCTTCACTGTTAAACTAAAGGTATGTCCAAATGGCATTATGCAATGCTGGGAAAAACACCGAGCTGCTTGTAAACATGCTCTCATAGGCAGCAGGAACAATAAAGCAGCAGCAGCCCAGCAGCCCGTCTGGACTTTCATCTCCTACATGTCAGCAGAGCTAATTCATCCAAGCACGGTGCTGTACCTACGTGGTAAGTTGTTCCCATGCTCAGATTTCAGCGCACATCTGTCTTGCAGGTACAGATACTAGCTATTAGTTGCTATCAAACAATGGCAATCTAAGTGTGGATACATTTTACAGGACTTTATCTGAAGAAAAGCAAGAATGGCAGGCATCAGCCTTACTGTATTTTGTAAATTTACCGTATCTCGACACGTGGTTTTGCTGTAATTTGAAATATGCTAAAGATGAGATTATAAACTATTGTCTAGCTGCTCTGGAAGATACTCACTGTACTGATAGCACAGCTGCATCTACCAAGATTATTAAATTAGTAACAAAATAACATCTTTCAAACCTAATTATCTTTGCTAATTATTTTTATTTAAAGACATCAAGGGAAATTGCTTAAGGACTGGAACAGACCCCTGTTAATTCTGTAGTGCTGCTGTACATAAAGCTGTACAGAGGACTTTTACAAGATATAACAGCACTTGTGTGTATTTGGAAGAAATACAGGCTTGGTTTGCATTTCTGTGTAATCAGTGGGATGTGCATATGTGTGTTACAGTCTCTTTGTAGGCACAGTTCTGTCTTGGCTCTAGTAACAAACTGTATCCTTATGCTTTATATTAAATTTCTTACAGGTAAAATTAAACTCTGGGAAAAGACCCCCAAGCGCTTCTTTTTATTTAACACGTGAGTCATTAAAAATTGTTAAATCGCCTTTTAATTGGAGGCTCTGCCGTCCAAATCGCATTTCTTCCACGTTTCCTTGAAACACAGCTGCAGGAGGAATAAAGAATGGGATAGCCTCTTAGCACCCTCTGTCACCTGTATGCTCCCGTCCGAGCGACCAAGCTTTCTGTTTTGCTCGGGTGACCTGTTTTCCTGCAGTAGGAACACAGCCTAGGTGTCTCGGTGACCATACAGAAGCCACCTCCCTAAAAATTACGCTGTTCTCTGACCCCCTCCAGGTCTCACAGTTCAGGCTAATCATTGACAGGGCTTTTACGATCACAAGCTTTTAGTGAAGCTTTGATAAGACACTCCAGCAGTTAGTGGCAAATGAAGACAGTCTGCACAGCAGGGACTCCAGGGAATGAATGGATTTTTTTCAGCGTCGGTGAAGGAAATCTGACATTTAACGCTGGCATTATAAAACAGCAAAATGCGTGGTCGACAGCTGAAGAGATTTGTTGCTTTTTGGACATTAGTTTTCATAAGGATAGTCGCTGGGCTTGCCAGAGAGGGAAGATCTGTGTGGAAAAAGGACCCCAACTCCAGTCCTGTGAGTGAAACACAGATGTTTTTGTATGACACTTTTCCCAAGGAGTTTCTCTGGGGTGTAGGGACGGGGGCATTCCAGGTGGAAGGCAGCTGGAGGAAGGACGGGAAAGGACCCTCTGTCTGGGACCGCTTCATCCACACGGAGCTCAGAGACGCTGACAGCGCGGACATCTCCAGTGACAGCTACACCTTGCTGGACAAAGATGTGTCAGCTCTGGATTTTTTGGGAGTTACCTTTTACCAGTTTTCAATCTCATGGTCAAGGCTTTTTCCCACTGGAGTGGTAGCAGCTCCCAACGAGAAAGGACTCCGGTACTATAACACCCTTATTGACTCTCTAGTCCGCAGAAATATTGACCCCGTGGTTACCCTGTACCACTGGGACCTACCTTTGACACTGCAAGAGCAATATGGAGGATGGAAAAATGAATCCGTCATCGATATCTTCAATGACTATGCCACCTTTTGCTTCCAGACCTTTGGGGATCGAGTTAAGTATTGGATTACCATCCACAATCCTTACTTGGTTGCTTGGCATGGGTACGGCACAGGTATTCATGCTCCTGGAGAGAAAGGGAAAATAACTACCGTCTACGCTGTAGGACACAATCTGATCAAGGTACAGTACAGTAAGATTTTACAAACTAATCTTACACTGTCATGGAAAATAATGGGAGGGATCAATCATAATCTATGTTAAAAAGAAAAAAAATCAAGGGATGTGAAAACACTAAGAAATAATCCTTAGCTAAGGCAGTATTTTTTTTAAAATCCTCGTGTTGATTTCATTGTTGTAGTCACAACAGCTGACTCAGTAATTATTTGTTTTAAGGTGCTTGTTTATTGCTCTAAATTTCTTTTTGCCTACAGCATCTAGCTATGAAAGATCCTAGTTTACCTTCTTTATTCTTTGCCTTTAGTTACACTGAAATGACTGTACTGTCATTCAGCCACGCTAAAATGAATACTAGTTCATACAGAGATTTATTTCTACTTGCATATGGGATAAATTCCACCATCAATAGAAGATATGTATGTATAAATATGATTAGTTCTGGCTTAGTAAGATCGTATTGCAAAATGTTTATCATTGACCTAGCAAGGTCATAATTTCTCGGTTTTGGAAGGAAACAAATGTCCCCTTCAGTATTTAAGAGTTTCAAAATTACATTATTTCCGTAGTGTTCTCAGTGTTTAAATGCTTATGTCAGTGTTATTTTATGTATCAGGTTTCTTCTACAGAATTAGACACCAAAAGGCATGATCCCATGATCAATAGCTTCAACAGCTTCAGTACTGGCTCCTAGGTTCCTGGTATTCTTTCTTGGGACAGGACAAAAAGAGAGGTCTGAAGTAGGTCATATTTTTAAGGAAAAAAGTAGAGACATTCATGCTAGTGTCAGCAGCGTTACAGAGTTTACAGCATCTCTGATTTCATTCTACAGAGTAGCTTGTTCATATGCGTAAGAGTTTCTGTTTTTATTTTCTCATGCTGTAATTTAAAACAATTTCCAATAACAGCAGTTTAAGATAATTAACAATATAAATGTTGCTTTTTTTTTTTTTTTTCATCTGTAGTGCTCAGAATACCTTAAAGAGCAGGCCACTGTCCTGTCTTTTTGACAGTGCTGTGTAAGATATATTTGATACAATACATGTAAAAGGTACAACGCAAGTCTGTGGTATTGCTTGCCTACATTGCTGAGAGGCACAGTCAAGACTGGACTATCAGCTAGGCAATGTCTGCATTTTCCCACAGTAAAATCCATGTAAGCACCACACGGCACAGAGAGCAACACCTCTGCTGAAGAATCAGCCTGGTGTGCCAGAAAGCCAAGCAAAGCCGGGTCTGATACACAAATTACTAAGTGAAGGTCCTTGGTGAATATTATTTAACTCAGACTTGATTTAATTATTGTTCTAGCTTTAAAATCTGTGCCTCTGAGTATAAAATAAGTAACTTAAATGAAAGATTTAGTGAGACTTTCAGCAACACGGAATCCATTAACTGTAACTTTATTGTTCTTGGGCAGAAGTAATGTGGTGTATTTTTCACAGCACTACAAACATTACTGAATGTATTAGCAATTGTATTTAGTAAAATTCCTGAAGATTTTAGGTCCTCTTTACAAAGAATTGTAAATTTGTAGTAATGCATCTGGAGTGTGATGCTTTGGGGTCAGAGGTGGAATTGAAGCTCCCAAGGGACCTGGTGACATGACTCAACATGTCTTATATTTTTTTTTTCTTAATAAAATGTAATTTCACATTACACATAAGACAGGCGGTATACTTTCCAAGCCAACTAGCCAGAATCTTTTCTCAGAGAGTTCTGTGGGTATCTAAATGTTCTATTTGTTTAATGTTGTTGACTGTACCATATAATGGTACTGGATTGATTCACCGTCAGGATTCACATGTTGTGAAATGTCTCTCTGGAAAGAGAGAACATGATAAGAACCTCTCTTTAAAGAGATTTCACATGGCTTTTTCCTTCAGGACTGGTATATGCAAGTCTATTCCTCAGACTCCACTGTACTGTGTGTCTGCCTCCAAATTTACAACTGCAGAACAAAACGTCCTCCAAAAAGTTGACCATTTTTCACTAAAAAAGGTGTCAGGCTTTGGCAGCATGAGGCAAAGCCTGTTAATGCTGTTGAAGAGATGATTCCCATTTATGTCTGGCTCTAGGAAGAGCCAAGCTCTTGCCCATGTGAAGCCTTCCTTTCTGGACAGCCTGCTGAAAGACAATATTCGCACACAATGCGCTAAGTACACTGCCAGGTCCATCCACCCATTAAACATGCTAAGCAGGAAACTGGATCTGTAATGCTCAAGAGAAACTAATCTGGCCACCACTCTGTTTCTTAGCAAACTGCTGAATAATCATTCTAAAGCCTTTTGATAGGAATGTATGAAGTACCTTTGGATAAACCATAAATGAGGCTCTCTCATGAGTCCTACTTTTAGTTTAGTTTGCCAGCGCACTCTTGCAGTTGCAGTGTGAGAACCATCCACCATAAGGGATTAGGAGTGCTTTTATTTGGTACATCAGAGAAAAAAAAACAAAACAGTATAACAAACCATAAACTGCAACTTTTCTGGACTTCGGATATTTTATTGTAAGAGCAGTTTGAAAATTGATGAAGGTTTTGGTATCTCTACAAGAGGGCTGAGGAAATTTCTCATAATTCTTAACTAAAAATTTTAGTAATTAAAGAAACCCAACAGCTTGAAACTCAAATAATTAGCTGGCAAAAAGTCCACACATTTTAGAACCAATAGATAAATGATCTGCTTCCATGAATGAAGGTCATTAGGTAGATAACTATCTACCTGAGGATTTTCAACAAAACTCGGGAGACGTACACAGTTGCTAGCACAAGGTGTTGCACGTTCTGTATCAGCTAATATGTGTTCTTTCTTTCTGTGGTTGGCATCCTTCTAAGGGAATGCCCCAGCTCATAGAGTCATGGAATCATAAAAGCTGGAAAAGACCTCTAAGATCATCTAGCCCAACCATCAGCCCATCACCACTGTGCCCACTAAACCATGTCCCTGATTGCCACATCTACGATGCATNCAGCAAACAGAACAACTAAGAGCTACTCCCTGCTCCTAAGACTAAGAAGGATAGCATGGAATGGTCTGTCACAACCATGGCTGAACTCTTCCCACCTCAAAACTGCATTTTTGCATTGAAAATAACCATTGGGAAGGGACCGTGTCCTCTGTCAAGCTCAGACCCATGCCAGAGTGTAAATTGGTAAGTCCTGTTTCATCTGTCTTTTAATAAAAGGAAGCAGTATTTCACAGAACCATAGCAAACAAAGCTGGAAAAGACCTCTAAGATCATCTAGCCCAACCATCAGCCCATCACCACTGTGCCCACTAAACCATGTCCCTGAGTGCCACATCTACGATGCATCTGCTGAAGAGACAGCCCTGCCTTTTACATGGCTCTTGTTACTCAAGACCCAGAAATACAAAGGGCTACTCAATGCAGAAGCAAAGGCTGCTAAGATGAGCGCTTCGGAGCTCTACATGGGGAAAACAATGTATAGAACTCGGTATTTCAATTTAAAATCTATGTTTGTGTGTTACCGGGTACGATACTCATACACAGAGGGTCATAATGGCTGCCGATCATTGGAAAGGACCTGATAGTACTTACATGGAAACGAATGGGAAATTTGAAGTTTGAAGCTGATAAATTATAAATCGCTAAGATGTTCTCATAGGTAAATCTCTATTCAGTTATATGATTGTTGTCACTAATACGAGGAACGCGTGAAATCTGATGCCGTATGGAGAGGGGCAGTCCGTCTGAATCTCCTTTCTTCATTAAAGGAGACTGTGCTTCGCAAAAGCAGCACTGGAAAATAAGGTGAAAGTTGCCATGTGACACTTGAAGGACGCCAAAGAAGACACAAACACAATGAGCTTGCTTCTGAGGCAGGTGTCATTCCGAGGTAGAGAAGGAAAAGACTGCACACAACAAAATTAGATGGATTTATGTGATTTAGCAGTAACTACATTGGATAAGAAGCAGGAAAATACAAAACAGATGAATCATTGTCACTGGAGCTACACCTGATCTATTATCACTGATGTTCTTTCTGCTCCTTAGGCTGAGGTTTGTAAATGCCACAAATTACAGACCAGGCTCTTTTCTTCCTTGGTACCAGCACCCTCCAGGCAGTTCTGCCTTTGCTAAGTAACAGGCAGAAACAAACTCTTTTTTCTTTTGCCTGTTAAAACCATACACATTCCCTTCCATCTTGGAGAAGAGCCCAGGAGAAAACTATCAGAATAAGGAAATCTCTCTCCAATTTTTTACATGCTTTCATAACATGTTCTGGGAAAAGGCAATACCCTCCCTTCCAGACACGCTGTCTCCGTACAGATCCATCGCGGATCAGGTTCATCTCTGTGCCCGGCTGCGTTACTCCCAGCTCTTTGGCAGCAGTCACTGTGCCAG
>VXAV01011809.1:57287-73081 GCA_013399715.1 Alectura lathami
GTCACTGTGCCAGGATCTCTTCATGGCCACTACCACCCTTGGGATCTTTGGATGAGCCTGTCCAGAGATGTCCTGTGATCCGTTCTCTTTAAAAACAAATTTCTACTGAACGAACGGGGAATAATTGTTATCTCTAAGTCCACCTGGACACTTTCTTCCCTTTCTCCAAAGGGCCTCCTCTCCTCAGGATCTAGAAGGATAAGTTTTGGATGAGAACTGATTCACACTTTTTTACACAATTTGTTATTTTCAGCTTTGCTTTCTTACACATCTTGGAAATCATCAGGAAAAATGCATTCCAAATGCAGGACGGCTGGCATACAACGAAGTTGACAGTAAAAACTTCAAACCACTCTTTCAGAAACTTGGTCACCTACATGTCCACAGCCCTTTGTTCCTTCACAAGGTCTCAGCTTCAGAGTCAGTTTGCAAAACAGTGGCTTTAGCCCTAGTGACCACATGGCATCTTCACCTCAGACCAAAAGTGCCTTGAACTGAAATAAACTCTCCAAATCAGCCCTACACACCTGCTGTATTTCTAAAGTGATTTTTACTTCATCATCACCAGACTCTCCGCTCTTGCTCCTTGTTGTTCAAAACCGAAACAACTAAACATCAAGTGAGAATCATTTTATAAGGATTTTTTAAAATACTGATTCTTTTAAATACTCTTGCTGTCCAGTATGCTGAAATAACTCCGCGCTGTTTTGTGTGCACATTGTTGAAGCGTTCAAGGAACACTGCTTTACTTCAACACTTCTTATGAATTTGAAAGTGTCAGTCTCTCAGCATTAAGCTTTTTGTCTAGATAGAACATTGTTTACAGGATCAGCATTTGAAGGAGTGTGAGAATATTTCAAGAGAGGAGAACAACACTGTTGTCTTTCTTTTATTAAATTGACTCACTCTATCTAGCCTTTTTACAGGGTTAGTGCTACCTGACAGCACTCTTGTGCCTTTCAAGTCTGTGGAATAATTGCTATACTAATACCAGGACAATATGCCGAAATTAATGTCACACGTATCTAGAATAAATACACAGTATTGATCCTGCTTTCGCTGTGTACTCAGCCTTGACATTTGTCCTTGATCTAACAAGGAAAGTGAAAGATTAGGGATTAAACTGTAACTGAAAACAAAAGATTAGTCAAGATTTACTCAAAATAGTCATCGTAGTGTATGGTGCAGCTTTGAAATCAATGTTTCATGTTTCATCTTACAAAACAAATGCTAATCGTCAGTTGTTCCATCAATAACAGTTTGCCTTCAGAGAACACCCTCCATCTGAGGACGCTAAGCTGCTGCACAGACAACTAACGACTCAAACCAGAATTACTGGCAAGCAAATGCTATTGCATCCACAACATCTGTAAAAAGCTTCAATATAGACCAGTCACAGTTTTTCTGAAGAGAGGTAACTCTTGGAGTCAGGAGACATCAGCAACGCAGATGAGTTTGTGATGTGAAAATCCTATCTTGACACATACCGAAAGTATGCATTTGTACTAGAGGTCTGCTCCTGTAGGATGGCACCTGTGGCTGTTTTCACAACTGTAGACTGTTCATATTTTAGTAGGAACTTTACTTTCCTCTAATCAACCTCCTGAACTTGCATGTGAAGCCAGTGAGTTCTCCCCGATTGCCTTCTGCCTGTCAGTAGTGCACTCTTAACTAGCTGGCTTTTTTTTTTTTTTTTTTTTGGCAAAGCCTTCTTTCTCCACTTCATTTAGAAATGTTGAATTGCTAAGACTTACCAGATGCCCCTGTCATGCTGCTGTGAATAACACAGCTGACTTCAGCAGGGTTTTTCTTGTTAAACCAACAGAAGCAGATACCTTTCATTAAACAGGTGTTAGTAGGCTGTGTCTGGAGAAAAATATTTGTTAACCGTGTAAGAAATCACTAGGGGCAGGTAACTTTGTAGGCTAGGACCAAAGCAAGTCTGGCCCCTTAGGGCTGGAGGGACCTTTGGGAGAGGGCAGTGAGGGTAACTGAGGGGGTGGCGTTGTCCATATACATTTTCTGACAAGACTGGTGAGAAATCCGTTTTATTGTATTGTAACTATAGCTTGCAGTTTGCCTCATGGGCACAGTTTTGCTGTCTTCCCTTTAACCTGCGTCTCAAAGGTTAACGTTGCTTTATCAGTACTTTCAAAGACAGACCTTGAACAAATGTTACCAGTATGACCTTAGAAACCATACACAACTGATACATAAAATTTCACAAACTCTAATTCCGCAGTACTCCTGAGCTTAACCAGATATCTACCTGACATCAGGCCATTTCTTTTTCAAGCTGTCAAGGCTGTGCATTTCTAGATAAATTAACTGAATCTATTGTCAAATGTGAGCAATGCTGTTTGGCTGAGTAATGATGGCAGTCTAACTCTGCACTGTCAGCGTTTCACAATGCTTCTCAATGTTTTTTTCTGGGTGCAAAAAGTCATTTTCTTTCCAGCTTAACATATAGAGCCACACACACTTCAGAGGCAATGTAGACCCTGACAATTTGACAGTTTGTTGGCTGGGGAGGAGTCAGCCCTCGCTCTGTGTCACATGCTCCTCCAAAGGATCCAGAGCCAGCCTTCCCTGACATCCTAACTCTTGTTTCCCTATAGAGGATTCAGGACAATGGTAGTGGTCCCCAAATCTCTCATGTCCTCCTTTTAATGCATAGGCCATGGCAATTTTGACTTACGTGATCTCTTATTTAAGTAATCAGCAATGTGACGTTTGAAGGCAATTCTGTTGTGCGACAATGCTAAGCCTTCTGAAACGTGATGATGATCTCAAAATTTGAATTACAATGTGATATAGGGTATGTTTTCATTGTCAATTAACACACTTAACAAAACAAAACTTCGTCTGTCTTAGAGAAGTCAGTATTTGGCCTAGCCTGAGTGCTGAAACATGCCATAACCAATAAAGCCTAGGAGATGTGGCTGCCAGATTTCCTTCTAAAACCAAAGACAGCATGAATACGTAAAAGGAATAAGCTTCATTCTGTTCTGTTTCATATACTGTCAGGAAAATTATAATTATAGCAATCTCAAAGAAGAAAAGAACTAAAAGCCTGGATCCTCCAGGAGGACTTGATAGCGGCCTTCCAGTACCTGAAGGGGGCCTACAGGAGAGCTGGGGAGGGACTCTTCAGAAGGGCATGTAGCGATAGGACAAGGGGTAATAGCCATAAACTGAAAAAAGGGAGATTTAGGCTAGATATTAGGAAGAAATTCTTTACTGCGAGGGTGGTGAGACACTGGCACAGGTTGCCCAGAGAGGCTGTGGATGCCCCCTCCCTGGCAGTGTTCAAGGCCAGGCTGGATGGGGCTCTGAGCAACCTGGTCTAGTGGGAGGTGTCCCTGCCCATGGCAGGGGGATTGGAACTAGGTGATCTTTGAGGTCCCTTCCAACCCAAACCATTCTATGATTCTGTGATTCTATGATTTTAAATCTTACAGCTGCAGCTTACATCTTCTTCCAAATTTTGTACGTAGGATACTTAAAAGTTGAACACTTGTATGGTTAGTCCAAATTCAAACACATGAAATATATCCCAAGAACAGTATGGAGTGGACGTGGTCTGATCAGAGCAGATCCAGGTAGCCCCCACAGCACAGATCAGCTGATAGCACTGAGCCAACATTGAGAAAGGAAATACAGTTTGAGATCCATAATTAATGTAAAAATTGTAATGACAGCTTAAAATGTTAACCATATCAGCAACCACTGCTTTACAAAGAAAGAACGCGCTGGGACTGTCACCAGGTTCAGATCCCACCATCAGGAGCTGTTCAGTGTCTGTAAGAGCTGTTCCGCACACCTGCTGACACATCTCTCAAACTCCAGAGCTATGTCAAAAGGCAGAAAACCACAACCCTGTTGCATCACAGGAACAGCACGCAGGAGACGCTGAGCATTACCATCACCTGAAGACCTTGCTTACAGCCGCCATTGCCCATTGCAGCTGCGCACTGTGATTACTGCACCTTAAACCCCTAATATTGCCACAGAAGTCTGCAGCAAATCAGATCTGGCTACCTGTCTGCCTAGCTGCCTACATGGAGATTTATTAAAAAGCAACAATTTAATCTTATTTTTCTCTTACCAGGCTCATGCAAAAGTTTGGCATAACTACAAGAAGCACTTTCAACCACATCAGAAGGGGCTGATGTCCATAGTCTTGGGATCCCACTGGATCGAACCCAACAGATCAGAAGATGCTTTGGACATTTCTAAATGCCAGCAGTCTGTGGAGAGAGTACTGGGATGGTTTGCTAAGCCCATCCACGGGGACGGCGATTATCCAGAAGAACTGAAAAATGAATTATCTTTTTTGCCACGCTTTACTGAGGATGAAAAAAAGTACATAAAAGGAACAGCCGACTTCTTTGCGTTTTCCTTTGGCCCTAATAACTTCAAACCTCCAAACACTCTACCAAAAATGGGACAAAATTTGTCACTCAATTTGAGGGAAGTGCTGAACTGGATTAAACTGGAATACGACAGTCCTCGGATCTTGATTGCGGAGAACGGCTGGTTCACTGACAGCCACGTGAAAACCGACGACACCACTGCCATCTACATGATGAAAAACTTCCTAAATAAGGTTTTACAAGGTTTGTGCACAAGTTAGCTGGTGGGGTTCTGGGGGAGTTTGTTAAGATCATTATTAAGATAATTTAGCTTTTTCATTATTTAATCTTTTTTAAAAGACACGATGGCAGCTAAGTTAATTATTAATTATTTCTACTGCATAAATACAAGTCATGGATCAGGATCCACTGGTGCTGGGTGTTGTACAAACAGAAGACACGTAGTCCCTGTCCCAGAAAGCTAAAGTCCAACATCTGGGTACAAAACTGAGTCAGAAATGAGTATAAACAAATACACTGTGTATCAATGCTCACCGATGGCAGCCCAACTGTAAAACCTTTGTGTGGGCACATACTTTGACAACAGGAGAACGGGGCAGTGACAACAGGCTGTCATCATCGTGCTGAGGTCCTATACCATGCCAAAAGCACAAAGTTAACTAGCAGGAGAACAGCGATCGTTCTTCAGGATTACAGCATGCCAGGCAGAGATAATGTGTTTTAAACACAGAGCTTGAATCTTGGTATTTTCCCTTTGTGAAGCCAGAGTGCAAGGTTTGCTCTCTGAAGGCAAAAGATTTAATTTTGTCTGAACATAAACACTGCAGCTACCTGAAGCCTCTGCAAAACCAGTATTTTTTCCACTTCGGTGCTGAGGAGTGCGGAGGACACCTGCCGGTTTGGGTGCCAGCCTCAATGTAGGGCTGTGCCCCCTGCACCGTGCACCATGCTGCTGTGGGGGTGGCTCGGATCCCTCACGGACACCTTTCCTGTCCTCAGAAAAGGGAAAACATGAAATCAGGAAGTCAGGAAATAATGTATCACTAACAAACATGATTGAGCGCCTGGCGAAGGCTGTCCAGATGCCGTTAATGTTGGTCCAAACTCTAACTTCACATAGCCCAACATATATGGCTGATTTTTCCAGATTTTGAGGTTACATTCCAGTATTTGGATTATGATGTTTTAAGTACTGCATGGACACAGCAGGTCTGTTCAAAGGGAAGAGACCTTTCTCATCAATCTCTTCGTATGTTAGAGTGCTGATCATGAATGTTCATTTCTCTTACACAGCTATTAAATACGACAGCATAGATGTGTTCGGTTACACAGCCTGGTCACTCCTCGATGGCTTCGAATGGCAACATGCTTACAACATCCGGCGTGGATTGTTTTATGTAGATTTCAAAAGTGAAAAAAAGGAAAGGATTCCCAAGTCATCTGCACTTTATTATAAACAAATCATACAAGAAAATGGCTTCTTCCCAAGAGAGTCCACCCCAAGTTTGCAAGCGCAGTTTTCCTGTGACTTCTCCTGGGGTATCACTGAGTCTGTTCTTAAGGTAAGCGTAAAATTCCGAAAAGACTACTGGAGGCAGAGCAAGTAAGGGTTCACTTTGCGAGTAAAAGACTGGGTACAGCACCTTTCATTCAGGAATCTCAGTGCACACTGCACACCATCTTTTTTCCCAGCTGTTTCCTACAGTATCTGTTCTGCTTTAAATTTGGTAGATAAGATGACCAATGTGTACAGCAGTGTTGAGATACCCTGTTATCACATACAGCGAGGTAGTCCAATGAAAAACATCAGCCCCCAAAAATACCGACAGAACTCCGTAATTTAACCTATTTACTGACAACCGTAGGAAAGCAAAAACAAAAACAAAAGTAAAGCTTCATTATATTATACTACAAATTGTACAAATAAGTGTTAAAAACTGCTAAAAAAATTCCTGTGCTGCACAGAAGCTCGTTAACTGGCAGAAGATAGCAAAGATGGAACTCATACTAAGCACTACCAGTTGGGTCAGGTATTTGCACGGCAGAGGGACTGCTGGTAAGAACAGGGACCGTTGTGCCAGGGTTGCACAAGACTGACCCCAGTAGCAGTGCCAGAACAGTCTGTGCCTGCTTCCTACATCCCCTGCTGCCTCTTCTTGCACCCTGTGGTCCTGTCAGCACCATCAGAACCACTCTGTGTGTGACCTAGGAGTGAACCCATCGGGGGATTTATCTGTGTGAAAACGTACATAGTGTAGGCTGGTGGTGGGGGCAATGTTTCCCCATTTTAACATCCTGCTTTTGATTCCCCAGGCGGAGTCTGTGGCTTCCTCGCCCCAGTTCTGCGACCCAAACCTCTACCTGTGGAACGTCACGGGAGATGGGCTCCTGCACAAAGTGGAAGGGGTGAAGCTAAAAACCCGCCCGGCACAGTGTACAGATTTTGTCAGTATTAAAAAGCAGCTTGACCTCCTGGAAAAAATGAAAGTCACCCACTACAGATTTGCACTTGACTGGTCGCTAATTTTACCCAACGGAGATTTGTCAGTGGTCAACAGACAAGTGCTGAGGTATTACAGGTGTGTGATCAGCGAAGTGCTAAAGCTCAACGTCCAGTCCATGGTCACCCTGTACTACCCGACACATGCCTACCTGGGCCTGCCAGGCCCTCTGCTGCAGGCAGGAGGGTGGCTCAACCAGTCGACGGCGTTCGCTTTCCGAGACTACGCAGCTTTATGTTTCCAGGAACTGGGGGATTTGGTTAAGCTTTGGATTACAATAAACGAGCCTAACCGACTCAGCGACGTCTACAACAGGAGCAGCAGCGACACGTACCAGGCAGCACACAACTTACTGATAGCGCATGCCATGGCCTGGAGAGCATACGATGAGCAGTACCGGTCCTTCCAGCACGGCAAAGTGTCCCTGTCCCTGCACTCGGACTGGGCCGAACCTGCCAACCCCTACTTTGAATCCCACGCCAAGGCTGCCAACAGGTTCCTTCAGTTTGAAATAGGCTGGTTTGCCAACCCCATATTTAAGACTGGGGACTATCCAGCTACGATGAGGGAATACATCCGCTTTAAAAACAGAAAAGGCCTCTCGCACTCTTCACTGCCGTCTTTCACAAGCGAGGAAAAGAAGCTCGTTAAAGGTGCGGCCGACTTCTACGCGCTGAATCACTTCACCACACGGTTTGTGATTCATGAGCCCCAGAACGGCAGCCAGTATGAGTTTGACCGGGACATCCAGTTTCTGCAGGACATCACCTGCCTGAGCTCCCCTTCCCGGCTGGCAGTGGTGCCCTGGGGAGTGCGCAAGGTTCTCAAGTGGATTAAAAAAAACTACGGTGACATAGATATCTACATCACGGCAAATGGAATAGATGACCAGTCCCTAGACAATGACGAGCTTCGGAACTATTACTTAGGAAAATACATACAGGAGGTTTTAAAAGGTGAGTCTACAGTACATTCAAGTTGGCACAGAGCCAGGCACCCAAGCCTTGCCTCCAGCAAAGTGAGCAGCTCTGGCTGAGCTGTCGGAAGGGGCCTGCATCAACAGAGCAGATAGTTACTCGGAAGTCAGTAGAAGATACCATTTGAGATCAACAAACACCAAGAGACAACTCTAATTTCTGCTCTGCAAAGAAAAGCAGGAGCCTCCTTGCTCGCTTGCAGATCTGGAGTCACTGGACTGTCCAGCAAAGCAAGTCCAAGGAAACCTGGAGGGACATGCAGAGGAAAGATGGCAGGTCATCAGAGTTTAAGGGGCTGCCACTGAAGGAAGAGTTCTAGTTCGTACTTCACTGCTTGCCCTTTGCTCTGCTCCTACAGAAATCTAGTTCTCTGCTTTAGAGAAAAATAGGTAGTTGTGGAGGTAGAGGACAAAGCCCAGGACTCCCTTCTTGCCAAAGGCAATGATCTTCAGCAGTAGCTTACTGTATGAGAGGGAGGCCATGGAAGCCTCATCCCCCCCTGCCCTCCTCCTCCAACCAAATATTAAGAGGGAGCAGCGAGCTCTGCTCAGCTTTTCAGGAGAAACGCAGCAGTGCTCTGCTGTTAGGCTGGGACCCAGGCAGCCACGGAAAGGTACCTGAAAGGCAGGGGTACCTGAACCACACAGCCAAAGCAAGACTTGCAGCACATCCCTGCGCTATTTCCTACTGGTGGTCACTGGAGGCTTCCCTGACCAGGACACATGGGGCGTCTGAAAGCTCTTCTGAGGCACCTGTCCCCAGACATAGCCTGCACATCCTGGCTCTCTAGGAGCTTGCTATGTGAAAAATGAGGCAGGTCTTAGTCACGGCCAAGCATGGCTTCAGATTGCTTCTGGACAGTAACAATAACCAGAGCATTCCCGCTGCAGTGCTTAGCTCTGTCTCAAGTACTACAGGACTGATGAGTATTTGCTGATGTACTTTTCATGCGGACTTCACATTACAAGTAAGAGGACAGTAAGTTATTCTGCTGGTACCCAAAGGAAACGGTCATTTAAAGGTCACTCATCACAGTGTTCCCATTTCAGTTTTCAGACAGCATGATGCTGCAGAGTACTCATAGAAGGGTTTCCCTAGTTGACAATGTTTCTTCTGAGCCTGGCTTACATCCAGTGCAAGTTGTAGGGAAGCGGGAAAGCACCAGCCCCGAGTCTGGCTGGTACTCAACAACAGCTCCCAGCTGTAGGCGTGGTCCCGCTGCCCGACTCAATGCAGAAGGTGGGAGCGCCGCTGGCAGGCACTTACCGAGACCTTCCCAAGTCCCATCTGCAAATGCAGGCATCCAGAGAGACAGGCTAGGTATCTTTGCAAATCCACCTTTCACGGGGTAGGTCCACAAAATTCCCAAATTCTAACTTTTTTTTTGAACAATGACACATTGTTTCTCATTAAGACAGTGGAAGCCAAGTATTATTAGAAGCAGTAAGTGTTTTGTGATGCAGTTATACTTTTTAAACTGATAATCATTTGAAAACTTAACTCAGTACCAGAAAGTCTGTAAGTCATACAAGGTTCTGTTAACACTTTTTTTTTTTTTTTTCTTCAGCATACCACATTGATAAAGTCAAGATTAGAGGCTACTATGCTTTTAAACTGACTGAAGAAAAATCTAAGCCCCGATTTGGATTCTTCACTTCTGATTCAAAGGGAAAACCTTCAATAAAATTCTACAATAACCTGATCAGCAGTAATGGCTTTCCTGCCAGCTATTCAGCCTGTGATCCATCCAGCAAAGACAAGCAGTGTAGCTTCTGCGTGTTCATTTCTCAGAAGAAGCCATTAATATTCTTTGCCTGCTGTCTTTTCTCCACCCTTATCTTGCTTTTAACTATTATTGTTTTTCACAAAAGAAAAAGAAGAAAACGTTTTAAGGCAAAGAACATCCAGCGCATCTGTGTGCCGCTTTAGAAAGGAGGCACAAGCCCACTTTCAACAAGATTCGTGGCTGTGTGCATTCTACAGAGGACCGCACAGAACAGACAGGTGCAGAAAAGCACTTACGTGAGTCACTCCAGTTACACACCAAATGTTTCTTCAGAAGACAGAAGGTAGCTGTATGCACAGAAGAGGAGCTATGATGACATTTGTTTCTGGTGAAATTATTTTTCTCCACCTTCTGTACACAGAAGATAAATTCATCTATTTAAAAAAAAAAAAAAAGAAAAGGTTATGACTTGCCTGTGCCTTGGAATAACCTTACCAAGAGTTTGACTTGAAAAGAGAGACGAGGCTGTGAGAGCTGATACGCACTTTTATACAAACCTCTTTGGACCAAAACCTCCCATGATGTCTGTTCACGTTATTAATGTTGTTGAGCATGAGACTGCAGTTGGTAGAGTTTATAAATAAATGTGTTACTGAACACAGAACAAACAGACGCAATCTCCGTCTGTAACCCCACGCTTCCGGGAGAGGCATCCAGTGTTGCCCTGCTGCACCTACACACTCAGAATAGCATCAGGCACAAGATAAGTGACGGGATTTCACTAGCTGCAGTTAGAGGAGCACATGGAACCTCAGCAGACCTGAGGTGTTTACCTCCACGTTGCAGAAACAATGCTATCCACAGAGCATCCCACCCAAAGCAGCCACCGCTGGCAGCTGTTAGCTTCAAGGTCAGCACACCCAGGGAGAACTGCCCAACGTGCACTCTGACACAGAACTATGGCAGCCCGCTGTTATGGCCCCTGACGCACAGCCTGCTGGACACTTGGCACGCACCCTTGAACTAGCACTTGCACAACAGACTGACCCCCCAGCGCCCTCTGCTTGACCCAGCCCCGAGTCTCAGTTCAGAAATGCACGCAACTGTTCCTCCAGTGCATTTCAACTATTGGCCACCAACACAGAAGGTTCATTTATTGGAAAGAACCACTAAAACAAGTGTGGATTCTGACTTATTTTGCACACTGAAACACTCCAGTGCAGCAAATGGCAGGAGTAATAAGGTGCATGCACCCTGGGTGTAATCTGCAGACGACACAAATCACATATTGAAACTCTGCTTAGCTGAATTCTGAGGTAGAGGCTTTGGTTTTCTTAATTCAGTATGGCTCAAGTCATGTTTCCAGACTTTCTCTCTGCACCAGGTTAGACAGCCTTGTGAGTTGGGTTTTATCAATTCCAGATTGTTTTCAACACATTTCACATTTGGCATTCCCCTCCAGATCTGTACACATAATTTGCCATCATGGGTTTGAGGTCCTGATACAGTACAAAAGGACACTGCTTTCTGTGAAAACAATGCTTTTGCCATTTCTTAACACTGTGGTCTGAAACTAGCGCCTCACGGCTTTACGTGGCATGGGGACTCCAGCCCACCGGGCTCCCTTCAGTCTGAATGTTCTCAGAGAGCAGTGAGCAACAAGTGAAGACTCAAATGTGTACACAGCACCAAGTTATTTTCCATGACCCTGTGATGATCTGTGTCTCCAGAAGAGAAAGATCTCGAGCAGGCTCACACCGTCACCATTTAGTTCTTAAAAGATGAGGCCAAGATATGAAATATATTTTATTTTATTAAACCTCTGATCTCGTTCAGTTCCCGTATCAGATGCTCAACTCCAATACTTGCTGATATGCCGTCTCATGGTGTTTTTTTTTCAGGATGCAGACAACTGTAAATAAAAAGTTACAGAGCTTTTAGAAAAGCTTTAGCTAGCACTGCAACGGAGAAATCCCACGCTTATGGACATACAACAAGTTAATTTATCTGTGAGTCCTAAGGCAAGACTAAAATGCATAGCTCCAAGAACTCAACTTTACTCAGACCAGACTACCTGAAAATGAGTAACGGCTCAAAACCACCTAACGAAGAGGGAAGCAGTTCTGTCTCTTAAGAAATTCTGAGCACACAAAGTCATTTTTTTTCAGCAGCCTGTAAGCACCCAGTATCTGGCTGCTAAGAATATTTAGTCTATGAAACTCACTTTGTCAGGATCCTCTGCCTCAAGCTTTGGTTCTGAAGGCACGCGATGTTTACTTTAAATGCCACTCAGCCTGTCTCATCCTACACAAGTTATTTATTTTATACTGTGTATGGACCATACATAGCTGAAAAGCATCAAATTCCTCTAGCAGTTACAGCTCTTAGAGTAACCCCAAATCCTTACACCCAACCTCAGTAACAAGTTTACACTATTTAGCAATGTGTAACTGGCTTTTGTTTACAAGCGTTTACCCAAACTACAGAGAAGACCCTTACACATAGTGCCATTCTTTTTGCATGATTACTGTTTTATGCAAGTCAAGTCAGTGTACAACCAGGAGGAACCTAAGTCTAAGAAAGTCTTCTCTGTAAATAACTGGAAATTGGTCTTTCATCCCAGGTCAGCTAGTTTTCAATTCTCAGTTGCCACCAGAGCTAGCATTCACAGCCCAGAAACGCACTTCGGTTAGATGTTTATCCCTACAGTAGCTTAAGACCAAGTTATTACAAGATACAAAGTTACTGTCAGACCTTGCAGAAGCTTCACACAACTGCATCCCTGCAGCGAATGCAGTAAACTAGTGCCTTGCTGAAGCAGGAAGGCTTTGGCAAGCCCCAAGTAACTATGTCTTGATGTTGGTTTCCCAAGCACAGCATCTTGCATCCCTCCTGCTCCCAGCTCTCACATTCCCTAAGTCACAGACTTGAAAATGCCACCCTTATCCTCAGAGAGGACTGCACACACCTGACAAACACAGCGTACTGATTTACAAACTAACGCTGGTCTGCACAGGATGACACCAACCTGTTCCCGAGTTCTACTCATCTGCCTGCTGTACTGTTCCTTTCTCGGAGACATAGATACCATCCAAGAACTTCCTGATATCCTTGTTCTTGACTGTAGTGGCTTGCTGGATCAAGGCAGCTGTGAACAAAGCAAAACCATCAGCACACAACAAGGTCCACACACGTAGCCTCTCTCAATATTTCAACTATCACCAGGAGAAGGGAGTTAACGACTTGAAATCCTGTCAGTTCTAATGGAAAACATTTCCTGGCAACCTGGGGCAGGGGCAGTCTATTATTACTGCATGCTCATAAACTGAGAAGCTGAGCAGCTTTGTGCTCAAGAGGCAATCAATACTGACTAGAAAAAAGGCCCTGGGAACTTTCAAAAACATCTCTAACTTTTGAAAAAGCATAACAAACAATGAAAAAAAAATGATACTGACCAGAAGAAAAAGAAAAAGCAACACCTAAGCTGTCACTTACTTCAGTGTTGGAGAAGGAGGACAAAAAATAGTTTGCTAAGCTGACATCTTCAGATAAAAGTGATCGCATCATTACATCTTCCCCTGCATCTACTTCACAAACCTGAATTGGAGACCAGTTCAATGTCGTTCCCTTCAAGGATCAGCTCATCTTTCTGGGCTTGAGATACTGCACAGGAAACGCCTACAGAAAAGAAAATGCACCAACTCGTTAACCACCAGAGACACTGAAGACGTACTAAAGACGCAGCACTCCTGTCCTGTCCCACTGTATGGATCTAGACAGTATTACTCCAGGCAATAACGAGCTCCTGTGACTTAAAAATGGTCCCCCCAGAGCTCCTCCAGCGGTGTCCTCTCCCAGCAGTTCCAGCACACAAACATCAGTTGCTTTCAGACCAGAGCATGACTTGCACAAAGCGATGCTCCTCCGTAAAAGTGACTGCACTGCAGCACTGATAGATCTCCAGCACAGCATGAGGTAGGATCTGCCAGCACGCTGTTGTCAGCTAGGTGGTGCCATTTTCTTCATTCTTGTGTTCACAAAGACAAACCCAGATTCACCCCGAGCAAGTAACAGAAGAAAACCTCTGACATGTGAAGCCCCAGGTTTATCCTAGAGACACTGCAAACGTCTGTAGGGGCTAAGCACTACCACGCTCAAGAATCTAACAGGAAACTTTCACTTGTGGAGTACCACGAGTAAGATTCTACAGCTTGATATATTTAGTTAATAGATCTTAAGCTAGCACTTCACTAACGTCTACCTTTGAAGTAAATGCTGATTTTAAAAAATCAAGTACAGTAGTTGAGCTCACCCTTAATAACCCACTGTAAATAGAAGTCTAAATCAAACCAACTCCACACTGCATCTACCAGCGCTTTCAGAGAACTTGGTATTTTCACCTACAGCCACCCTAAAATGCCATCTGTCACACACACACACACACCCCTTCATCAGTAGCAAAACTACAAAAAATTTTGATCCAGAAAATGTTAACATAACTGTGTTTTCGAAATGCGTCGTCTCCTCCTTCTGGAAGCCTAGCAAGGCCCTTCAAATGTCTGCCCTGTTAAGACACCCTGCTAGGAAACCTCCATGCATGCAGAACTAAGGGGTGAGATGAAAACTGCAGTGCTCCTAGCTCATCAGGAGATTCAAAATGCAGCACCAGAGATGTGTGAAACCAGCTGGCTTACAGAAACACCAACATAAAACTGCGCACCAGCAATCTTCCGCTAACGAACACCGCCAAGATCTATCAACGATGAAATTAAGCACCGGGATCCCTGTAGCTCCTATCACAATAAATAGCTTTAGACCTTCTCGCTACTACATTACAAAGCTGTTATTAACTATAAACCTGAACTGCGACAAACGTATCGTAAAATTACACAAATTCAGACTGAAAAGTGCCACTTGCAGCAATTTGCCGTCTCTCGCTGTCAGCAGCAGTACTGTAAGACGACAGTTTAGAAACAGCGCAGGACAGCACCTCGGGCACGCTCACCTGGCCTCATGCGCACCCTGCGGATGTACTTCTCTCCCAAGAAGTTTCGGATCTCCACGAGCGAGCCGTTCTCCTGTATTACCACGTTGATTGGGAAGTGAGCGTACACCGACCTCATCTTGTACCGGAAGCCCTAGGACAGAGGACACCGTTAGGCGCTGAAATCGGGAAATCAGAATACATCCAGGAAGAACAATAGATGCATAAAGCTTACCAGACAGATTTAAGAACAAAATACATTGCAGACAGTTTCCCAGAAAGAACAGGGCACTCTCAGCTCTCAACTGCTGTAACAAAAATGACCAGTTATCCTATTTCAACACAAGGCTTACCAGCGTAACACCCTTTATCATGTTCTGTACATGGCTGCAAATGGTGCGAACTGTTGCCAGCTCCTTTCTGTTACCCCACCACTTGTCAACACGCAGCTATGGGAAAAAACAACAACAACAACAAAACTTTAAGGCACATTTCAACGCAAAAGATAAAGTGGTTTTTGTGACAAACTAGAAATGAGCTGTTCAGGCAAACTACTAAACACAGACGCATATTTTCTTCCTTTGAACGACTGTTAAAGGCCCACGCAGCTCACATGTCACGTCCTCACCCCCACACGTATGAGAATTTTTGTCATCTTCTTTCTGTCCCCATTACCACCAAGCTTCCAGAGAAGCTAGAGCAGCTAGTGGGTATAACCAAGTTCTGCCACCTCAAGCGGAAGGAAGTGCCAACTAGCCGTGCTGAGCTCAGTCTCCTACATATAAGACATGCTGTGTAAGGATCCCATGCTTTTATAAGACACTGAATGCTTGCCAAAAGTTACTGAAATCATCCACTCTTCCTCTTTTTTTTTTTATAAGTCCCTAAGACCACATGAAAATATTTTGCACTTATTTAGAGAGCACGAAGTAGGCCCCAGCATTCCACTAGCCCACCTTCACAAACAACAAAACAAACACAAAGTAATTTACATGTACAAAACCAAAAGATCGCATCCCAGCTCCCAGCCTCCCCGCCTCCACGCCAACGCTGCACCACCCTCCGTCCAAGCGCATCACCCACCTTCTTGCGCTTCTTTCCCAAGAGGGACAGCTCCACGTTGATGTGGTTGAAGTCCCTGCGCAGGGTTCCCCGGGGGCCCTTCACGATGACGGTGCGGCCCTTCAGCGCCACGCTGACTGCAAGCCAAGCACAGCCGCGTCACCCCGC
>VXAV01011809.1:81197-101687 GCA_013399715.1 Alectura lathami
GGCGGCCCGGGGCTGCCGGGGCAGCGTTCAGCCGGCGGGGAGCTGCAGAGCTGCGGCCTCGCGGCTGCGACGTTCGTAGCGCCTCTAACTGACACGCGCTCTTCCCCTCGCGCTGCGCTGGGAACGCCGGCAGGAAGGTGCGCGATCCCCGAGCCGACTTCGAGCAGTCCCTGCGCGTGCTGAGGCACGCCAAGGAGGTGCGGCCTGGCGTTGTCTCCAAAACCTCCATCATGCTGGGGCTCGGCGAGACGGACGAGCAGGTGCACGCGGCGATGAGACGTGAGTGGGCGCTGAGGTGCGCGGCCCTGGGTGCGCGGGTGTCGCTGTGCCGGGGAACAGCCCGGAGCGCCCCTGCGGGTACCTGCACCTGGCTTTGCTGGAGGAGGAAGGTGTTGGCAGGGCTGCGTGGGGAAAAAAACTGTGCTTAAATAAGGGTGAACTCCTGGGGTATTTTGCTTTCATGCTGCTTTCGGGTTTTCAGAAACAATTTGATGTGTACATCCATTTCCCGTTGACTTCAGTGGCAGTTATGATGAAATTTGGTGATTTTAATATCCATAAGCAGTAATCAATTGGCTTGCAACGTACTTGCCTTGCTGGGCATTCCATTTTAGAAATAGAAGGCATTCTTGTTTGATTTATTTGGCTGGCTTAGACATAAAATCCGTGGCATTGTAACATTTTCTTATGTTTTCTTTGTGATTTACTTTTAAGAGGAGAATAGTTCACAGTGGTAAGTGCGTATAATGCACTTTTAAGAAGATATTCATAAATCCTGTGTCATTTCTCCCATAGCCAGCTGAAGGAATGGCTGCCTGGTACTTCATTCTGTGTACAATAACCCACATCTAGAATGCAGTGCTACGGTCTAGGTTTTCTGCAGCTGTGCCACATCTGGACCATATACTTACAGTTCCTGATTTTCCCATCCCTCCTGCCTAGCGTTTTCTAGCCACAACAGTATGGAAGTTCAGGTTTGGGGCTATTAGATGTATATCTCTTCAGAAAAGTACACATGATTTCAGCATGAAGGCTTTGAAACAGGGGAGAAGCGCCAAGTGTATGTGCAGGCACCCATTTTTTGTCAAACGAAGGCGCTGACCTGAAGGTACAGCGAAAAGCAGTGAAACAAATGGGATGTTGTCTCTGCAGCGAGACAAGCGGCTGCAGTGCAGTGCAGTGATGTTCTCTCTAGCTCTGAACTGCAGTGTGGATCCCAGAACGAGGTGCATGGCGACGGCTCACGGAGCAGCACGTGACTCCTGCAGGGTGCTGCGGAGCGACCCTGGTTCAGCCCTGCAAGCAGGGCGCTGGCCGGTTGCTGACAGTCCCCTGTGATGCTTTTGCCACTAACAAGGAAATTTATTTTTACAGGACTGCGTGAAGCCGATGTAGATTGTTTGACCCTAGGACAATACATGCAACCAACGAAGCGTCACCTGAAGGTAAATATGCCTTTACTTTACAGGCAGCGTGACGGTCTGTACCTTGCAGTAAAGCTGCTGCCTTCTAAAATGAGTCTTGATATGTGTCCTTCCTTAACTGTGGATGTCAAGAAAAATTTCCTCCCTCGTTTAACTTGATTTTCATCTGTTGTGGGCCCCTCAGCTATCTTCCATCTTCTGCAGACTTCCCACTGCTACTTGCTGCTATGAGCTGGGGAGGCAGCTGGGGCTGAGGCGTGATTCTGCAGAACAGAAGTCACAGTGTGTGCCTGACACAGAATGGCTCAGGCCAGCTCTCCTTCGCTGTCTGAAAGGCTGGCCCTTCGTGGTGCCATTTTCTCCTTCTGCACTCTGTCCAGAGCTGGGGTCTCTGCTCTCTTACTGTGTTCCACTGAAATAACTCTTAGTGAGGAGATTTGTAGGACTATTGTATTTTATTTACTAACTTGGACAAAAAAAGGTTTGTGCAAAAGGAGCATTTTAAAACAGAATAAAAAGAACGGTGAAGCAGCAGCTAGAAATTACATTCTGAACCTTTCAGCTAAGTCTGTTTTGGAATGTAAGTGTTTGAAATGGAGATATAACAGTGTTTCTTGTCACTGCATGCTGTCTGTATCTATTTCCTTTACTTTAAGACCTGATGAAAATGAATTCTTTTCCCTCAGGTTGAGGAATATGTGACTCCTGAAAAATTTAAATACTGGGAAAAAGTAGGAAATGATCTCGGATTCCATTACACAGCTAGCGGGCCGTTGGTGCGCTCCTCCTATAAAGCAGGTAAGCCACTAAAAAGTATCAGGTCATTTAGGATGACCTATAGTTATAGTTTGCTATAATAAAGCTAAAACTTCGAAGTAATAGGCAACAAAGCTCATCTTTGCTCAAAGGCAAATGATCTAGTCATGCTTTGTTTTATTATTTACACTTAGTGTCTTCTCTGGTTCATCCAGCTGCATCAGTAAGGCACTATTTGGTGTTTGTACAGTTGCTGAGCAGCTTAAGCTAATTTTTTGCCAGCCAAGTTTGCAGTACATTTAATGCACAAGGCAGGACTCTGAGAGAGGGCACACAGCCTTCGAGTTTTCCATCACATCCCGCCCCTTGGACACGTCAGGCTTTAATGGAGCCTCTTGTTGGCTGTGGTGCAGTTCTGTTGCTGTAGTCAGAATTTATTTGCAGGGTCCCAGGAATACTGGCTAGACACACCTGTGGCAGTGCTTCTTGTGTCACAGCACTGGGCGTGAAGTGGCAGCTGATCTTGGTGGGACTGCTGTGTAGGTCCAGCATCCTGCTTTTTCCTGAGGAGAGAGCAAGGAGGGATCGTCTGGGGCACCTTGCTTCTCAGGCTATTTCAAGCAAGATTTATAGCAGGTTTCAGTATGAGTTGCAGATACTTTATAAAATGGGAATTAATTTTTAATTAAATTAGTTCACCTCAGCCTGTTCAAAAGCACAAAGCAGCAGAGCTTTTTCATAAAACTGGGCATGAAGAAAGCCGTGATTTCTAAGGGGTGGGAGGTATTGCTTGTTGGGTTAAGGGTGTGTTTCTAACGCATCCCTGCTGTATATATTGAGAGAGCTGTCGTGTAGAATTGAGTTGCTATAGAACGCTGGCAGGAACAATTGCACCGCAGAACGCAATACTCATTAAATAAGAACAGGCGTGGTTTTGCTTCATGTTGTGGAAACACCTGCAAATGACTTTTGGTGCTTTTTTGCCTTTTGATTAGGTGAATTCTTCTTGAAGAACTTAGTAGAAAAAAGAAAGACAAAAGCTGTCTCAAAGTGAGAGTGAACCAATTTCAAGCAGCCAGTTTTAAGGATCCTCTTTCAGCACATAATTACACTCAGTTCCAGAAATACAGAAGACCAGATGGTAGAGGCATGAACAAACTTACTATCCTTCTAGAACATTTTACTCTTGCCAAAACCCTTAACGTTACTTTACCTCCTTCCTCATGGTAGTGCTACAACTGTGTAGTACTTCTAGTGTTAAGCAACACATCAGAAGACAGAACTCGGTTTGAAAGAGCAAAGGAACCGGGGTGGAAGAAACGTAAGCTGAAAAATAATCGGAGGGGTTTGAGTGAACAGGTTTGATACTACCATCAATGTTGCTGCAGTTAGATACTTGCTAGCAACAGGTAATCTGACAGGTAGCAGCATCTTGATGCATCTTACCGTCATCGCGTAACACAAGCTTGCAGGGACTCTGGGAAATAAAGGGTTCTGAAGATGTGTCCATGGCAAAGGAGCACGTTAGGGCTATTGACCCACACCAGAGAAGGCGCTGTTAAACCTCTGTCAAGAAGTGGTGTCTGCATCTTAAGAAAATGGACTGTGCCATGCTGATAGCTGATGCTTTTCAGGTGCTTGTGTGTCTCACAGGGTGAGCCTGCTGTGTAGACAACGAACCTTGTACAGATAACTTAAAACATGAGGGTTCCTCACCGCATGAACAGGGCCGCCCCTCACGGGGTATGGGACTGTAACAAACCCCGCTGCTTCCAAACCCTGGATGTTCTGTACTGTGCTCCTGCTCCCCTGGTGTCCTGGCATTGAGGGAGCGTTCTGTTCCCAGCCTAAGGGTGTGGTGAGTGTGCGGTCTGGGTCTCCGCCCCTGGCAGATTTGATCTGTCTTAAACCTGAATGGAGAGAAGTGCACTGCACTGTGGCTGAAATGTGAAATCTGTTATACACTGTACTGAGCTCAAGTGGAAATAAAAGTGTGGCTTACAGGATACTAGCAGCTGTGCATTGTCTGGTTTCAGTCATGATAGCCTCTCCCTAATATTTATTTGTCGTGTGCTCTAAACAGTAGATAAAGTTTTTAAACTGCCTTAAGCTGTTATCATCTTCATGAGATTGTTGGGAAAAAAGCCAGGAATCTGTTGTTTAGTCACAAACTCCTCGTTTGAGCCATCCTGGAGCTGGCTGCGATACTTAAGTAGGCTGCTGTGGTCTGTAGGCAGGGGAGAGGACCCTCCTGCTCAGCCAGATGTTAGCTAATGACAGCAGATGACAGCTAATTAGCGAGTCAGAACGGGAATCTTGGTATTGTCACAAACAACAGAAGTCAAAGGTACCGCAGAGGTCAGCGATGCACATCTGACACCTCACAAGGTGGAGCGTGTAGCCTAGTGATGCCGAGGCACCTCCTGAAGAGAGAGAACCGTAGGCTAGCGGGAATGTATTAATGACAGTGTAGTGGTGGTGTAAAGCAGGGGGAGACGATGCGCTCGCTGTGGCTCAGGTTTAACAGCTTTACCTTGAAAAGGCAAGAATCTAAAGTTGTAAAGGACCAGGTACAAGGGCACCAAACCCCACAGCAGGGGAAGGCTGGCACTAGGGCAGGGGAACTCAGC
Source organism: Alectura lathami (assembly GCA_013399715.1). Lineage (NCBI taxonomy): Eukaryota > Metazoa > Chordata > Aves > Galliformes > Megapodiidae > Alectura > Alectura lathami. The sequence goes on from VXAV01011809.1 coordinate 86,008, forward strand.
ACTCCCTCCACAACAGCGGCCCAGGAGGGGTGCGGTGCTGATGCCCACAGTTGGCAGCTGCCAGCCTTTATCGGGGCCCTGCTATAACTAGTGGGCTTTGATTTGCCTGCAGAGCAGATTCAAGAGCCTAGGGCTGTAGCTTTTGCCGAGTTGCTGCTCTTTCAGTACATTGACACCAGCAAAACAGAAAAATGAATTCTGGGTCACACAGCCATTTTAAAACTGGTAACAGGACAGTCAGTACACAGTAACTACCTGTGGCTGTTTTCTAGTGAGAGAAGTAATGCTCCCATAAACACAGCCTAATATTATTTCACATTAGAAGTATTTCATGAAGTGCTGCTGGGTGGATCAGATGATCTCATGCTCCTACACAGCTGTCTGACAGCAGGCACTAAGTACACAAGCTACGTAAGCTATTTTCTGATCCTGTGTTTTGCTGTGGTTTCTATGGAAGGCAGTCACATTTTGACTTCATGGATGTGTGTGTTTTTTGTTTTCATTTAAGGAGTCTTTGAGGACCTCTGACAGTCTCTACAACAAAAATTACAGGTCTTAAAATTATTTTCCTAGTTGAAAAACTGCTCATACAACCTTCTTGCTTCCCTGTTCCCATTTTTCCTGTATGCTAAAGGCACCAGCCACTCACAGAGGTTATAGCTGTAAATTCAGCACAGATTTCATGACTTTCCTGATCTTGTTTCCAATGAAATTTTACATTTAGTGACATTTTGTATATCAATCACTCCATTTTGTCTGTCTGTGAAGTACTATAAGAAACAATTTCCCTTGCAACCAGGAAAACACATCCTTTAAGAGAAGGGCTTTTTTTTTTTCTGAAGCATCACTATTTCAACCAATGACAAAGTATGAAGCATGATTAAATGTTATGCAGCTGAACAGACTTGCTGCATCTTCCAGTGACTCAGAAAGGCATTAGGTTAAACCAACAAAATCAGAGCATTCATTTAAGAAGAGCGCTTTTTTTTTTCCCCTTATTTGATCAGTGTCCCCTTTTTGCACTACATGTGGCAAGTTAAAGGTGACATTCAACTTGCAGTAGAAATTCTCGGCTCAGACTAGGAAAAAAAAGGCAAGTAATAAAAGCTGACAGCAGTACCCCTAGAGCAATCGTAGATAACCCACTATGATTATTTCCTGCACCCTCTGACAATCCATTTCAAATAGCTGTTGTTGAGTGGGATTACAGCAGGTGATCAATTCTAGATCATCCCCACCAGAATTTCAGGGGATGGAGGGGTATAAACTTGTTAGGCACTGTGAAGTCTCTTCTCCCTTCCATTAATCTTGGTCCAAAATGTTCTTGTTTTATTCACTTGCGGTGTTCTTGGCTATCTCATTCTGAGACCCAGACTAGATTCAGCTGGACCAGGAGTTAAAGGCACATACAAAGAGGCAGAAATAGTACCTCTAGTACATGGGTAAAGCCAAGTAAAGCCAAGTGCCAGACATCTCAAGTAAGACAATTTATGCAGCCCATATGCTCCTCTGGCTTGTATGAAGCTGTATGCGCTTTGCTGTTGCATTCACACTTTTGCAAGGAAAAGTGGCTCTACTGTGGGTTCACATTGTATTAAAAACATTAAAAAAGTCAGAGCACAGAAATCCACTGCTCATATTACACGGTTCTCATCAGGAACTGCATGCTGTAAGATCCCACAGACACAAACTCAATAGCACCAAGACCCACCTCTTCCATGCATTTCTTTGCAAGCACAAGCCCTCAAGGCAGGAGTGCAAGTCATCTCCAACTATATTTCCCTGGCAACTGCCCTCTGAAGAGGATGACTGGTGATTCACAGTGCTACAGAAGCTTCTGAAGGTCTCTTCTGGCCTGTGGTAAGGTTCTCTTGCATATTTGCAGGTAAGCACTTGGTATCCTGAAGGCATGCATTGCCAGCTGTTCAGAAGTCACACCACTTACTGCTTGGAAAAGGATGTGCTGCTCCCCTGTCAGTGATCCACTGTAATGAACTTTTCCAGGATTTATTGCCTTGGTGATTAAGACAAGTCACAATGCAGGCTTTGGCCAGGTCCAGAGGAGAAACAGAACAGGAATGGAGGCATTCCTCACTCCTCAGCCTCCTTGGGAGCTCGAGGAGCAGTTCGTGTTTCGCTTCAAACAGATGAGAATGGGTCCCACGCAGAGAGGCCACTGTTAGAGCCACATGCAAGTTTCTGAAAAGCTCCTGGTTCTCTGGGGCCTCTACTCACCTCCCTGTGGAGACAAGCCCTGAAACAGTGCTGTGCTACCTTGAGTGCAGCACAGGGCAGAGCCTTCCCGCATCGCTTGTCAGTACCCGTCCAGCTCCCAGGGAGAAGCTACCAGCTCGCTCTCTGGTACTGCTGGGGCAGCCCAGAAAAACAGCTGCCTGCATGCAGGGCACAATCCACCAGTTTTGGATTTCAGTGCTTACACTGACCACAACTGTACCACAGGGCTGTCTGTGCTCTCTAGGTGTTGTAGGAAAGTGGAGCCAATGAATTGGGAAGAGGAGACGTCACGATGGAGGATGAAAGTTGGGAGTTCAAGCCCCCATACCTTCCTGTCATTTAGACAAGCTTCCAATGCATTCCTTGCAGAACAATCTTGTGATACAGCAAAAAAAAACTGAGGCACACTTGCCCAAAGAGTCAAAAGATTGCAGCACAGCATGTCCTCATGTAGAAGCCGCTAAAGTGCGGGATCTGAAAGCATCCAGCTCAGGAATACAGGTAGTAAAGCCAAGCAGATAACTGCCTTGCATTGCCTCCCTACATTGTTATGCAAGTTGCTTAAATCATCCAGGACCTGCCCTAAAGCTCACATCGCACCTGCATTTCCATGGGTGAACAGTTACAGTGACTGTCCTCATTACCAGGACATGGATCTTGTGCTGGCAGTACAGCTACTGATACAGCATCCTTGAAGGCACATCTGCACACATTCAGAAAGTATTCTGTGACTTGTTACAGGATTTATTTTCTAAACATCCCCACACCATTATTATTCATCTAAGACTTCTATGCCTTCTAGTCTGAAACCTATTTGTGGTCATCCTCCTCTAGCCTCCCCTCTGTGTCACAGTCCCATGCAAGAAGCCAGACACAAACTTTGTAATCAAGGATTTTAATAGCACTGGCCAATTGAGAAGAATAAAAACACATAGAAATAAGTATCAAGATAACATTGAAAAATTAATTCCCGCTGATTAAATGAGGTAGCAAGCTGACTAATGTATGGGGCTGAGATTTTATTTTTATTCTTTTCTGAACAGCAGAGAACAGTTTTTGCAGATTCATTAAGAAAGCTGCTTTTATTCAAAGGATGTGAACAGAAAGGACGGTAACAATGTGTCAGACAGCTTTGAAGCCAACTTTTGCTTTCTACTTGGACTGACACTGAATTAAGTTAATTCTGCCTAAATTCAATGTTCAAGAAAGCAGCAAGCAGAATGCTCCTCTGCTGAAGGTGAGTTGTGCTGTGGCAACTTAGGAAAAACTTGCCCCAGGAATCTGATCAAATCAACAATGTATGTGCTGCACATGGAATGTAGGCAAGAACCAAGAATCAAATATGTGTTTTGCCAGTGGATTGGTTTGGAGCAGCCAGTCCACTGTCCATCATGCACTTGGTGACATCCGCAGGACCCAGCCGGCCCCCCAACAGACACAGTTCAGGCTGTGCCAGCGCCCACTGATCCCAGTCAGGATCAGGGCAATATGGTTGCCATTGGGTCTGTTTTAGGGCTCAGACCAAATCTACCAAATTCACTTAGAACTTATCTTCTGACTCCATTGCCAGTTAAAGCAGGTATTTAAGAGGGGAAAGAATTACCCCAAAGGAAAATATTACAAAAATTGAGACCAACTAAGTTCCTGATCACTGTCTGTAACTGGACTAAAGTTCTGTTTTTGTCTCATATCACTTGAAACATTTAAAGTGCAGTTTATGAACATTTCCAGAAGCAGAAATTTGCAGTTTGAAGGAAGCTTTTCCACTTAGAGGATGATTCATTATTAAAAACAGGTCTGTACCTTCTTCAGTAATCAAAAAAATTGCTATAAAAATAGAGATTTGAAAATAGACTGAATTCACATGTACCAGGTACCACTTCTAGTGTAAAACTGATTTGTAGTTTATGAAAAATATCTTTCCTTAAAAAAAGCCTAGGCTTACAGCTATCATCACTACAAAGGTGACAGGATTCCCTTGGTACCTACTGGGCATTATACTCTCGGCTTTTTGACAGGTGGGTCCTGCAGGCTGAACTTGGGGATTTCACAAGAAGAAGCAAAAGGGATTCTTTTGGCTGACACCTTCTTCCCAATTGTTTCAATCTGAAAGAGAAAGCACATTCAGCAGGTGAGCACAGCAAATGGGCAGCGTCGTGTAGGCAGTCACCAGGCATTTACAAACTACACCCAGGGCCACAACATCATATGGTGAACACCAGAACAACAGGAGCTATGAAGTGTAGCATGTCCAGGGACAATTTATGGGAGTACGGGTGCAAAGAATTTTACAGACCAGCCTTTACTGTGTTCCCACCTCACATATTTAAAGAGCTGCATGGGCATTAAATTTAAGTTTTCATGTGCCTCAGTTTCCATGGGACTACCAGTACAAATAATGCCTTAGAATGCTACTGGGTATTCAGAAAGTGAGTTCAAGCCTCCTCTGTTTTAAGTTCTATTTCCAGTAAATTAAAATAGCAAAAGCTCCCCCTCCTCCTTGACAGGGTGTTGTTTCTGAAGTAATGCAACTCTGTAAGGCTAGAGGCAGCTAGCTATGTAAGGGAAAACACGCACAAAGTCAAGACACACACACACCAGATACTGCAAAATTCAGAGTGAGATTTCCCTGAAATTCTAGGTCAGACTAATGTAATTTTGTCCTCTGCAAGCTCTGTCCTTAAAAACATCAACCAGCAAAACATTGTTTAAGCAGTCATTTCACATCTGCCTGTAAGAGCTTCACTGCATGACCACAGCAGCTGACTGGTTAAAGCAACTCAGATTGTTTGTAAGCAAGCTTCCATTGTTCAAGCAGGGAGGCTAAGGTGGTATGGAGAGGGAAAGTCTGTGGCCGTTCTGAAAGTAATCAGTGTGCTTGGGAGTACAGATGCAAAAAAACTGGAACACACATCCAAACTGCCTGGTTGAGCTGGCTGTAGTAGTGACTGGCTGAGATGCTTTATCAGATTATTCAAAGATTTGGTGATTTTTTGCATTAGTCAAATTATTTTCCCGCTACAGGTGTTTCAAGGCATACTTACACTGCTGGATATTGATGTCATAACTGAATGTAGCTTTTTTTTTTTTTTTTTAAAAAGAGCATGAGTTTTCAAAACAGGAAGGTTTGAAGGAAGAATGTGCTAGTGAAGAGAGACTGAAGTAAGGATTGGTTTAGATTTAAAGCCTTGCCTAAACAAAACAGTTCTCCCCTCCTTGCTACTCAATCACTGCAGTGAACAAAAGCAGAAGAATCCCCAGCAGAAGCATCACCCAGCTGGTTACCTGGAAGCCAATGACTTGTAGCTCGTTATGAAGATCGTCAAGAACTCTCCGACCATCGAAGATAAATGCAGGCTTCAGCATCTTCTTGTGAATACGCTCATAATCCAGCTCCTGTGAAGGGCAATTAAAGCAGACAGAATGAATAAGTAGCCTAACATTTTTTTGTTTTCCAGTTAAATTAACATGGGTAAAGACAATGTTTTTACCTTAAACATGTCCCATTCAGTGCAAATTACAAGGGCATGAGCTCCATCACAGGCTTCGTATGGATCTTGACTTATCGTGACCAGCCGAGACACTGTAATAGAAGGAAATCAATTGTGTTCTGCATGCATCTTTGGCATCAGCCTGGTGCACCCCAGCAAGAGAGTCTCCTTTGTCACACTACTCAAACAAGGAGAGTTCTGGCTCACTCATCTAGAGATGTCTTCTGTCAACGCATTTGTCACTTGGATTCTGTTTGATGAAAGCAGCTTGTATCTGGCATCTGAATAGAACCTGGACACTTGTGTTTGCAGCTACACATTCAAATTTAAACTAAACAGTCAAGAGCATCTCTGGAACTGGAAGTTGCTATCAACAGGTCAAATGCCAGCTCTCACAAAGCTCACTGCGTGCACAACACCAGCACACAGCAGTTATTTAACGCTCAGCTCACGCTGCAGAAAATGCACGTCTCACTGCGTGCATTGAGGGCTGCCCTTACCCTTGGGCTCCATTGATTTGCCTCAGGAGCTGCCTGCAGGCAGCCCTCCCATCTTCCCCCGACTCAAAGGCATGTCAAATAATGTACATCTTCCTCATCACAGGCCGTTTTCCTACATTCTCTCCACCTCTTGAAATAACCTGATCTATTCTTCTCTCCCATCCATACACCATCTCCACTCTGTCCCTTCCAAATAAGGAAAGGGATCCCAAATACCTCCTGCTTCTCCAAGAAATTTCTAGTCATAGATAGCTACTTTAAAGCCTTCAATTCAAAGGAACAGAAGAATCAGGAAGTAGTACATGGTAGGGATGCTCTACAGTGAATCCCAGAATCACTTCTTTACACAGGCAGACAAGGTAGGGCTCAGGGCACAAATGAGCGCACAGAACAACACCAGTCCCTTTTACTGTGGGACAGTCTTGTTCCTCTTCCTTTAATTTATGCAGAGAGAAAATTCTTTTCCATGAATTCAAGTGAGTGTTGCCAAAGAAAAATATACAATAGTACAAAATTAGCATTAGCCTGTAAAAGCTAAGGAGAAAGAATTGCAGTCCTCTTCTGAGCTATGGCAAACTTCTACCGTAATAACTGTCACTAACAGCACACCATTGCCATGGTGAAAAATAACACACAGTATTTAATCAGACCTCCTGTATTCTGAGAGCAGAGCAGGGGGTTCTTCTGGCTGTGAGGTGACACAGAAGTTGTACACGAGCGTCCTTACCTTGGTCATCTTCTGAGACACCTGGATGCGAGAGATCCAAGATGATTTGTTCCTTCAGTACTTTAGGATCGTAGATATGGAGCTTTGCTCCTTCATCCATTAAATACTTGCTAATGTAGATGCTGGACGACTCTCTAGGGAAGCAAATAAAACAGCTGAAGAACCAGATGCAAGTCTTCAAGTGCCACAATATGCAGTGTCAGAGCTTTTATACTGGTTTTACATGGAACATCTCAGTTATAATCCATGCCAGCAGCAACACAAAAATCTTGAGGGAGGTCAAGAAGAGTAATACAAAAAACAAGTTTACATAGAATCATAGAATGATTGGGGTTGGAAGGGACCTTAAAGTTCATCTAGTGCCAACCCCACCCCTGCCATGGCCACATCTCTTTTGTGGAGTCATGCAAGAGATCGATACTGAGCCCCAGCGCTGCGATTGGCCTCAGGGAGCACGGCACCACTCCTGTGAGCCTGCCATGCAGACTGCGGTCAGAGAGGCAGGTATCAAGGCTGCCCTTTACAGAAAAACAGAATTAACCATCTTTGGGGAAACTACGCTGAAGCCTGGGCTTCAAACAGCCATTTAGAGTCAGCTGCAAAAATGTTTGCATTCTTTACTGTGAAGAAGGGAAGGACTCCAAGTAATTGTTGCTTATGCAAGTTATGGACTAAACACGGTGAGTGATCTGCTCTAGCTGCTGAAAAATTCAGGTACGTTGTGGAGATCAAGAACTAACTGTCTCACCCATTTAAGCAGCACTATCCATACTGCAAAGCAATTGATTCAGAAGAGGTTAGGGATCCCATGTCTAACCTGTTTTCATCAACAGAACAGAACTGGTGGGTTTAGCTGCACAGCTGTAACAGGTGTTACAACAAACTGAATTCACTTTCTTACCTTGTGTCCCCAGTATCTTTTTTGAATGCAAACCCTAAAATAGCGATCTTCTTATCAGTGACAGTATTGAACAAGCTGTCAATGATACGGGAAGCAAATCTTCGCCTCTGATAATCATTCATGTCTATTACCTGAAATCACAGAAAGCATTATGGCTTAGAAAACCACTATAAACAGATTCTGCTGATGTTCAAGCCAAACTAGCCACACAAGTTTAATAAAGGCTTGAGAAAGGAAAACAAGTACTTTTACTCAGTATCACAAATAATCAAAAGATAAGTTTAGTTAATTTATCAGCTTGAGACAGATGCTATTTTAATTAGTGGCTGCAGACACATTTACAAAAACACACCCCATCCAGTCCAAAGGCTAGAGCTTGGGGTTTTTAATTTTTAAACACAAAAAAAGTAATTATAAGTAATAAAAAAAAAATCACACAACACATTCTGTTCTAGCAGAAATATGGAAAGCAGTTTCAGGGTCAGTGCCTGGTGTTCCATGGACATCCCTCTGCTAGGCCTGCTCATCCCATCTCACCATACCTGGCTGCTAGAACACTAGGGTTCTACAACCCACTGTAACAGGTTTCAGTGCACAGAGCTGGTATGGCCAAAGCAGACTTGTAAGGTGCCTTGCTTTTGATATTCCATGGAAATGTGTTCACTCAGCGCAATTTTTCCCGTGCTCTCCTCCCAGCCTGACAGACACTTTGATCCCCAGCTTTCAACACAGGGCGTCAGATCATGAGTGCAACAGGGAGGGCAGGTTCCTCACCCAGTCATTTACCACAGACCAAACAGAACTGTATTTCCCTATCGATTTTGAGATTTTTCTGCCCAAAGCAGGAACTGACAGCAGCTGCCAGTGAAACTTAAGGTGTAAACAATACAGTTGAAGGATATTGGTGAACCAAGTTTCTTTGAGGAAAAGAAATGAAAGCAGTGAGATTACATAATTCAACAGGGTGGCGATGGGGAACATAAGGACAACAGGTGACACAGTACATGGGACATTTCTGTAGGTGTGTTCAAGTGATGAGAAGTATCAGAGATCCCTGCTCTGCCTAAAGGCCAGCTAGAATCAAAGTTAGGATTCTGGGACTGCTCTGATCAAGATAACGTGGTTAATCCCTGCAGCTCTTGCTGCTCGGGAACTGTCTGTTCACTTCTTACAGTGAGTAAAAGCAATACTGAAGCAAATCTCAGGACTGAGGGCTCCTTCTCTGCCACACCAATGCATTCAAGTCCCACATTAAATCAAACCCTTCCTCAATGCTTGCACAAGGCTCATACAACACATTAGTACCAGCTTCAGTTAAAAAAAGGTATATTAGGGACCTTTGGGGAATAGACTCCTGCAAGGCCAGAGGCAGGATATGGTTGTATTTCACATTTCTGTTGCTGCTTCTACACAACTTCAACCCATTTGGTACAGAGAAGTCAATTCACTCCAAACAACGCCTAAGATCCCATGAGTATCACATTACATTTTTAGGGCTCTCAGCCCAACCCTGTCAACATGATCAGTGTTTTTACGGTATCCATGCCTTAACATTGAGGCACAGAGAATACATGTGGACAATGCTCAAAAGCTGAACGCTGAAGGATTTCCACCCTGCCAAAAACAAATGAAAATAATTAAACTTGTACCTGTTGCCAGTAGCGGGCTACTTCAGGTAAGTTCAGCGCCTCACAAAGGTACACTAAATTCAAGACATCTTTCTGAAAACAGCTACCTCCAAACCCTGAAAAATAAGATTGTTATTTTATAGGCGGCTTGCATTAAGGCACTACTCTAATCCAATCTTTGCAATCAAGTAGCTTTCGGCAATCTTTGACAGTCATCATTATAGTTTTGCCCACCGTATCATTGCTAACAAGTGAAAAACCTTAAGAATCTTCCAGAACCCAACTCCTGGACCTGCTTTTTGTCAGTCTGCTTCAGATCCCACTGAAGTCAAAGTTTCAAAACCAGTCTCAGGGAAACATAAGAGTCTCCAAATCACAGAATCTTTTTGTAGTTGTAGAAGGGGGGGAACAAGCTCTCAGGTATGCCCACCCTCCACCTGGAGATTTCTGAGTGTTTCTCAGAATAAGCATGCAAAGACAAGGTTCTTTCCTCCCCTTCCCCCAGATGGCTGCCTAATCATAGGCAAAAACCAAAAATCACCACAGCTAAGGCAGATTTGAAACAATTCATAGGTGGGTCCTTGACCCTTAGAACTCTTTTGAGTGTCCCAGAAGCAACGCATCATAGGCTGAATTATAATAACCTCATGGGAATTTTGGTAATGTGTTTACTGTCTACTTTCGCTCTTGCATGGACTTCTAAAAGAGGCTGTATTTACCAAGGTTATTTCCAGGTCACACTGTCAAGCATGAAGGCTGCAGCTATACAGAAAGAACTTCATCTTGTTCCATAAATCTGGAAGTTTTGTACTGTTCACCACCTTCACATCTTATTCTCTAGTAGGTCTAGACAAGTGAAGTCATTCTGGAAGTTAGAACCTGCAACATCCCACTTTCTGACCAGAGACCTCCCCTTCCCTCAGGCTACAAGCAGCTGCTCCCAAACAAAGCTTGAGCAGTTACGATTGGGCAGACATCTTGCAGAGCACCACTGTCTGCAATGCTTCAGAGAAACAGAACTGCAGCCTTCCTTTCCAGTGTCCCAGGCAGTACAAGCCATGTGCTTCACATTACCTGAGTCTAGAACCTTAGTCCTAGACATTTCAACAGGAAAAAAAGTGTGCTGTAGAGTACTAGCATAAATGTTTTTCCTAGGAAGGTTTTCGGTTAGCAGATCACATACTTCGAAACACTACTAGTAGATCTACTACTGAATGGAAGCCCAGGAGAAAGGGAGGGGGGAAAAAGGATCTTTCACTCACCAACACTGGCTTTCAGAAACTTATTTCCAATTCTTTGGTCTGTTCCAATAGCTCTTGCTACTTCTTCAACATCTGCTCCTGTAGCTTCACACAGAGCACTGATCGAGTTAATGCTGCTGATTCTTTGGGCAAGGAAAGCATTAGCTGCCTGTAAATAAAATAAATAAAACAAACAAACATAGTACAGAGGACTTGGATCTTCCAGAAACCAGGATGCCCACAGATCAACAAGGAGTTAGATGCTAAAGTAATTCCTCCTCCAATACTGTGTAGCTCTGTTGAGGTACTAAGGGTTGTAAGTAATTGCACAGATCTCATTAGCTGGCATTTACGGAAGTGCAATAACGTAACACCTAAATTGCAGACTTGGAAGCCTTTTATGAAGGTAGCCAGTTTCTGCAGCACTGGCAGCTTACTCTTAGTTAAGAACAGCGATAAAAGTGAGGCAAGGATCTCATGGAGAGTTGATATCATCCATTAGCTCAACCAAGATCACTGGAAAATATGAACAACCTCTGACACATACTGGGTCCTCCAAACCCTGTCCATCTTTCCTAGCCGCTTTGCTTGGTTTCAGAGAACATCTGCTTAAGAGCTTTGTGACACTTGCCTCCTTCCAGGCACTGCAGTGACAGTGGTAACACTAACCAGTTTGGAAAGTTCTGATGACCAGGTGTTGGTTGTGAGGATTTTTTCTTTAGGCACCCAGTGCTCATACACAGCGCAGAGAGCACGGACAGCTTTCTGTCCCTCCGGGGAATCGTCGCCACCAATAAGCACCCTGTCCGGGTTCTTCAAGTCTTTGATTGCTGTTCCTTCTGCAAGGAACTCTGGGTTGGACAGCACCTGCAGGCATGGAAGTAAAGTGTGAAATAAAGAACTAGAAATAAATCTAAGAGTAACAACCAGCTCCTAAATCCACAACTGAGATCATGCTCACCTGCAAATCCAAGTTTGGCTTGGTATTAGCGTCAAATATTCGACGAATGCTCTCTGCAGCACGTACTGGAACTGTGCTCTTCTCAGTGACAATTTTGTAGCCATTTGAGTTCTGCACAATCCGTCTAGCACAAGCTTCAATGTATTTCAGATCAGCTGCTCGGCCTTTTCCCATGCCATAAGTCTTCGTGGGAGTGTTAACCTGGTTACAGACACATGGAGGGGGAAGAAATGTTGCAAGTCTGTTATCAATGTCACCTATTCAGTAGGCCTTGTGCTATGACAGCCACTGTGCCGCCCTGAGCCCAGCCTGGTTCTACCCCACAATCACTCTGGTTGCTATATCAGATAAACAGCTATTAGCTTTCTCAGTTGCCCATTTTGTCTTCTGAAGAAAGCTCACTGGCCTCTGTCCAAACAGAATTTGAACAAGAGCAATTCATCGCAGCTCTGCAGGCTGTTGTGAATTGCTTAGGTCTTACTCTGGACACAGCAGCAATCTCTTTATGCTTACAGACAGTCATCTTTTGTTCCCTGTCCCATGCTGGAAGTGCAGAAATTTCACATAAGAGTCTTGCAGCAAGTGAGGCAGTTATGCTTTAAACCTAACCACAGAGCTCCTGAAAATTGCTATAGTGAAGTATACAGAAGAGGAAACATGCAGGAAAACATTTAGATTAAGATGGAGGGTTCTTTTCATTACAGAAATAACAACAACATGCAAGACACAACAGCAATTTTTATTTTTATTTTTGAAGCCAGTGAGGAACCCAGGTGGCAATGCAAGGGCTGTATTAGTGGCAATCATCCAGCCAAGCAGCACTCACTCTAGACTTCTTCAATGGAGAAAAATACTGCCAGAAAGAGAACTCTGTACTGAGGTGCCCTAACAAAGAGCGACTCAAGAGAAGAGGATTTAAGTAACAAAACTCAGCTGCAGCCTACTGAGATTAATAGAAAGCAGTGCTTTTGGGCTCTGCATTACAAACAACCTTCTATATTAAGAAGGTGACACTGCTTATATTTGACTGAACCTGCTGCTTAGTGCTTGTTAGTGCTGCTTCCTTCAACAGCCCAGAAATATTAAAGTCTCATGGAGGATGTTAAGGCGAAATCCTGCCAGCTCCTATTCCATCAATACACTGGATTTTGAAGTCTTCTAGAAGTCACTTACTTCTGCAACCAGTGATCAGACTCGGATTTTGCATCCCAATCTAGGAACCATATCAATGTTAAACTGCCACCGACTTCAGCACACCGCAGTGACAGATCAGCACTGCGCCCTGCTCTGAGGCCCCCTGTACCTAACCGCACTAAACACCAGCACTGTCATTTTGACTTAGGGCCTGTTGGTCTGCCAAGTGCTCTACTGGCTAGAAGAAACAAATTGCACGACAAAGCTAATATAAAAAGCTTATTTACTACTTTCCCCACAATACAGAGAAAAAAAAAAAAAACAAGGAGAAGTTTTTGCCACAGTGACAAGGACAAGGCTAGATGAAGTCATATGAAGAAGCAAAGGACTCTTCCTAACATGAAGGAACACAACAAAACTAACAAAGACAAACAAACTTACAGAAATAAATACAAGATCAGCTTCCCTGATGGCATCATCAATACTGGTGGAAAAGAAGAGATTTTTTCCTCGGCAGGATTCCACCACTTCTTTTAACCCTGGCTGAAAAATAAGCATAAAAAAAAAAAGCACTTAGGTTTAGAGCAGTACAGTAGTCATTCGGGGCACGTAGAACAGTGAAACTGCATGCCCAAACAGACAGCACATATTTTCAGATACAGAGACCATTTCGCTTGATGTTGCATGTTCTCAGTCTGCCAGATGTAAAGTAAAGATTCTGAAGCTTTATATAGGGAGGGAAAAAAAAAAAAACAGTAGTAAAACCCTTTCGTGGACAAGACACTCACACTGTAGTCTCAAAGACTTCGGCCACACTGAGCTGCTACTCACAACAGGTTCTGGCTCCAGTTATTCACATTCTGAACTCTATTACCAGGAGCAGCCATTAACATTGCTCTACAGGTAGTCCTTTGAAGTAGATTCAGGAATAAAGTCATACATCGTTCCCGAGGCTGCAGGCAAAAAAGGATGCTTGCAGCTCTCCTTGGCCCTCTGCTACACAGTCCATGAGCTCCCAAACTATTGGGCTCAGATCTGATGAACTGATTCAGCATTTAAAAACAATAATAAAAGTCTTCCACCAAATTAGCAAGCTCAAGTCCAGCCAAAGGCAGGAGAGAGACACAGGAGAGAAAGACATCTCCTTTTGTCAACAACTACCCATGTTTGGACAAGATTAAATTCATCATGGAACCACACCTGCAGCACAGAAGAATCACAGTCTGATAAGATTCTTCCCAGGGGCATGGGAACACTTTTCCTTCCCTTCACACCTCCAATCAGACAAGAGGAGCAGGAGGTCATGTGTACACAAACAATCCTCTGTAGTAGAATGGACTACAGGATGTTTTGATCTGTGACAAATGACTCTTTACATTTTATTTGAAGACAAAGTCACACCCTGTAACCTGGTAATCAGGACTCCAACTTGTGAGATGCCAGTCATGTGTGTGAGGGATTGCCAGGAAGGCAAAGGTTCAGCATAGGACAACAAAGAGGAAAATGAAGTAGAAGCTTTCTTATGCAATACATTTCTGCTGTCTCACTTTATGTCAGCAATCTGACTGAAAGGAAAGACAGAAGGCCAACACAGGCAGAACAACTCTAACATTTCAGCTACAGTCTTGCCGGAATGTTAATAGAAAGGTAGCTCACTAGAAAGTGAAAAAGTTTCCTTGCGACTTCTGACAGTGGGAAAAAAAAAATCTGAAACAGAAAACCTCTGTGTGCAATGAGTCAAATTTATAACTGTCTGAACTAATTCTTGGCAGTTTTTGTACATTCTTTGTAAGCAAAGGACGTCATTCCAGGAAACAGATGTGTTGTTTTTTTGTGTGTGCATGTGTGCACTTTTGGCTTAAAAAAAAAAACAAAACCAACAACAAAAAACAAGATTAGTTTTAGTTAAACTCATTCAGTCTAAGTGTTCATAAAAAACAGTACTTCCTTTCATGATCTTTAGCAGGCAAGAACTGAAGAATCTGAGCATTATTGACATTTTCCCTTGAACATATGACAAAGGAAGTCTACTCATCTCTCCAGAGTCACACTGTAGGCTTGTGGCTTTTTCCTCTTACAAATGAAGTCCTACAGCACAGACAGGATTCAGAGGACTACATCATGATTAAACAGGGTCCCAAGAGAAAGTCAGTATGATTTAGCACAACTCACTAGAAAACTAGTTACATTTTTCCATCACTAGGTTCTGAGTACAGAATCTTTAAGCACCTTCCCACACCAGACATATCAATATCTGTTTCAAAAATCTGGTTTAGCGAGTTGCTGTGACACGCAGCTGTTCCAGAACACTCCCTCCGAAGGAGATCACAGTGCCGCACTTATCAGGCTTCGGAAGTGGGCCATGTGGAAGCGCCATGTGGCAGGAGGGAAGCAAAGGCAGCGCTGGCTAGAAGAGGAAACAGGGAGACATGGTTACCTCGTAGATGGGAAGCGTGTCTGAATTCCAGGCGTTGATTCTAGCCTCGTTGACATCCACAACAGTGACTTGGATTTCAGGGCACATCTGTGCGATAACACTGCACGTTGGGCCACCGACATAGCCAGCACCAATGCAGCAGATCTTCTTAATCTCAAACATGATTGCTCTAGCAAATGGGGGAGGAAAGAGAGTCAAGAGTCAAAAATGAAAGCCACTGGCCAGCTATTCGAGTTAAAAACGGATCTCGGGTCACTAGTGCCCTTCTAGCAGGCTGCCAAAACGCAACGTTTTCAAGAGATCAGCTGTGAGCAGTGAATTACAGCTAGCCGGGAGGGCTTCCGGACCTGCCCGCGCCAGCGCGCCCGACCCGTGATGGAGGGAGCATTTCTGCGGCCGCTCCGAGACCCGCCAGCACCAACGCC
>VXAV01011809.1:102252-126516 GCA_013399715.1 Alectura lathami
AGGGTGCCCGGGCCCGCCTGGGGTCTCGGCGGCCTGGGCCGGGCCCCGTTGGGCCCCGCCGCCGTTGCCTCTGTCAGCCACCGGCTCCGGGGAAGGGCAAGCGGTGCCGGTGCCCTGGCGGGCGTGAGCTGCAGTTCAGCCGGGTTCGCGGTGCGCGGGCCGGGAGGCTGCCGGGCTGAATTCTGGTGGGCAGAGATGCTGTGGGTAGATCGGTTTGGGCCTTTCAGCTATGTCTGCTGGAAAGTAAAATTCATCCTCGCTTCTCTCTGGGACAGAAAAGAGCACTCAGCAAAGACAGGCGGTTACAGGAGTGGGTAGATAACAGCAAAAATAAAATGTTTAAAGTCCAGATTGCAAACAGTGCCGCAATAAGGCAGTGCAGTGATCTCGCCCTTCATTGCCCTCGTGATCTGGGTGCTGCCCAGCAATCTGATGCCTCTTTGTGTTAAAGTTCTTAGCTGTTACCCTTACCTCTTGTAAAAATATCATGTGCTTTTATTATACTTCATCTGACCGTGGGTCCAGGAAGACTGTGAGAAATCTCCTGCCTTCTCCATTCGCTTAAAAGCTGTTTCTTTGTTTTGCTTAATGCTGCATCTGGAATACTGTAGCCATTTATGCTTTCACAATCCCTGTATCCAATGTTTTCGAACTGGATGGGTGATACATGCAAGCCCTAGCTAACAGTGCTAATACAGCATTGCCTTGTTCTCACCTGGTGGTTCCGCTCATAGATATTAAGTATGTTAAGACTGGAATAACTGTTTCTGTTTCATACTTCACTGCGTTACTACTTTTCTCCAGCAGATCTCATCTTTCCCTAGAAGATTCTGAACGCATACAGTGAGAACTCTGCTCCTCCAGCGATGGGTCCACAAAACACACGTGTTTGAACTGAAAGAACTGACTCAAAGTGCAGTCCCAGCACAGCACCCTGCTGGGGTCGGTGCGGTTCGCCAGAGCTCCCTGGCAGAGCTGTCGAGTTCACCGTGTTTATCCTGACGTGGAAACAAGTGATGCCTTGTCCCAGTGCTGACTTGCACAGATGAACACATCCTTTTTTTTTTTTTTTTTTCCCCCCAGGGAATGCAGGGCATAGGCAAATCATGTAAGATCATGGTGAGTCAGTCCAACAGCCTTATCTATTCCATCCTCTTCAAAAAGCCTGGCCATCTCCTGAGGTCTCAGAATAGCCACAAATGCATGAATTTGACCAGACTTCATCTGGTCTCCACACACTCAGTGTGCAGTCCTTGGAGCAGGTAATGGAGCCCAGTCTCTTCCTCTTAGCAAAGGGCCTTTTTGGTAGCCCACGCTGTCACACTCCCTGCCTGGGACATGGATTTGAATTCCCTTTGCCAGAACTGCATGGTCCTAGGAAGAACCCAGCAAGGTGCTGCTTCTGCTGTTTCCCCAATACCTCTGCTGTAGTGGTGAGGGCACTGCTGGGAGAGGAAAATGAAGTCACTGGAATGAAAAGGGCAAGGGGCTTGTCTCATTACTGAATAATCTAACTTTTACATTACTGTGTTTTTTTCCTTTAGTTTTTCATTTACAAGTACATGGAGTGTTCTACAATACTGCACAGAGGCAATGAAGTTTCTGTAAGGCCTTGGGCTGTACCTCTGAACCTTCTGAAGAGCTTGCTGTTGGCAAGCACAGTCTCAGCCTACAGGCAAAACAGATGAGGCCAGTTTTAAAATTCATGCGTGAATTCTGCTGTTTTTGGAAGTCCCAGTGCAACCTGTGACTCTTTCTGCAGGACAAGAGTAGTAACTCAAAATGAAGAATGAGATTGCGGGTGTGTTTTAACTTAGCATTCCCTGATGGCTAGGTGATACGGCTCCCCCTTCCCACACACTGGCCAGCCCAGACCTCACTCTGAGACCGCTTTTCCTTCTCACCATATGGGCAGCTGGTGCACCCAACCTGTGGCTACAGATCCCTACTGGGAGGCAGTCTCAAGTGAGGTAAAATGAAGGTTTGCAGTGGCCATTTCTTGTGGGAACAGAGATTTGGTAATCATTCCTTCAAATTAACAAAATACAATGTAAAAAACTTGAAGCTTGGCAAATTCTGGTTCGAGACAGATGGTCTCTAATAGCAAACATAAATAAGTGCTGAAACAATTCAGGCATTGTCCATCTCTGCAAAGCTTTTCTAAAATACATTTTTCTAGTGCAAAAAATAAATAATCAATGTAAAACCTGTGTTCTGTGCTACACTGGATGTCAAAACAGACGTTCACAGTAGCCCAGTTTGCCTTTACAATTTATGAGTTTAATATGTGTATTACTCAACATTTAAACTAAAACACTCCCATAACTGATTGCCGAAAGGTATCTTGGCAGGGCACACATTCAGCTGGGGCTGTGAATGGGCGCTGTGAAAGACTGCCACCATCCTAAACAAGTAAGGTTCTTGCAAACTGGGTCAGAATTCTCCCCAGAAGATTCATCTTTTTTTTGGGGGGGAGAGGGAGAGGAATCAAAACAGAGAAAGCTACTGATAGGACTGGTGAGTCACTGCTCATTCATCCAGGATTTTACATTTTAGAGACGTTATTTGCATAGTAATTTAACTATAACTGATCTATACTTCTGAGAGAGAGCACTGCTCACACATATATCCTGCTAGGAGATCGTCTCTTCGGATCCTGGGGTAACAGCCCACGCTGCACATCGTGGGGCACCCATGCCCAAGAAGGTTAGGTGACTTCTGTGAGTCACACACATCCTCCTGAGGAGAACGAGCATTTTTAGAGGTCTTTGTGAGCTTTAGGATACAGATACACATTGGACAGAGTCAATAACCTAGTGCTGGGGGACGGTCTCTGAAAGGTATCCAAAATGAAAAGATACTCAAGTTTTAACAATGCATCCCCTTGGGTACCCAAAGGTACATCTGCATATGCTCAGATCTGCGTCCATCTCATCAGGCCTGAGTCGGTCCAACTGCCTCCAGCAGGACCGAGCTGCACACGAGCAAAAGATTTCAGATTGCTTCATTCAGAAAGCTTGGCCAAGGCAAGCGCTGGCGCTGTTTTAACGTAACAGCGTTGTGGCCAGAGCACGTACGGGCGGCAGCACTGCTTGTGTGCTCTCTCTGTGCGAGGAGCAGGCCAGAGGCCATGTCCCCGCCTCTCCGTCAGCGGTGGAGCTGAGGCGATCCCAATGGCGGATGTGGGCGGAGAGGCCACCCTCTGCCTCTCATATACAAGAGAAGTCATGATTTATGAAGAATTGTGGGATGAGGGGAGGAGAAGGGAAGAAAAAAGAGTGCGTGACTGTGTAATCTCCAGGTCAGCACCCTGACATCCAGAGGTATGAGGAAAGGCAGGAGAGGAGCCCTGGGTACAAAGGAAATTTTGTGTCAGTCTAGCGAGCGTCTAATGTCAGCTTAATCCCCTGCCAGGTGGAGCTGATCATTAACCAAAGGCAGCTGTGTTTGCGCAGGCCGTTTGTCACTCCGGCACCTGACACAGATTCAGCGCCCGCCCGGCCTTGTTTGGCACAGCCCGCAGGCCGTCCCACGTGTAAGTGTGACGGAACCTGAGCTGCAGGCAGGTCCTGGAGCCAGGGACAGCAGCACCCCGAGGGCCTGCCCACAAACCAATGCCTGAATCCCCGCTTCGTGCTGTACGATGCCGAGGGGAAGGAAGGCGATGCAGCTGAACACAGGGGTACGTGGGGTTGGCCCTGTGCGCTCCTCTAGAAAAGGCTTGCGTGGCTGCCTCACGAAAACGGCACGGCAGCCTCGGGCACTGCAAGGAGGGCACGCAGCCGAGTGCCAGCGCTCCTGCGCTCTGTTTAGGGGCAGCCGCACGCAGCAGCTCCGGTGCGGAGGTGCAGCCTCACTCCCGCTCCTGCGCACGCACTCGTCTCACCTCTACCTCTGCTTCTCGCCAGAACCTTGGCTCTGCTGCTGGGCCTGACCCTTTACAAGTTCTAGCGGTTTAGCATTAATTTCATGTGATGTTTTTGTTAGCTACAGCCAGCACTCCCAGCGGCAGTTACAGGCAACATCCACGCCAAAATGCAGCGAGTTTTCAGTCGGGGTCAGCATACATTTTCACAGGGCCTAGAACATCTGGACAACAATTTCAGTTGGACTCACAGAGAGTCCTGTGATATCAAACAAACCCCAAAGCCACGTGGGCTAGAAATAACCTTTAAAAATCAAAGAAAGACCGCCCTGAAAACTCTGATGAGAATCTCCTTTCAAAACTTATGCTTTTATTTCTTGCACGACAAAGTTTTGTTTTCCAGTAGCTGACCTTCCTCTGATTAGATTATTTAAAACTCTCAGTACAAACAGAAATTATTCACACTTCCTCCCAGGCATGATTATGGTTGAAGGCCTTAACTATTGTTTAGCAAACACCTCTTTTTTTTTTTTTTTTCCCTCCTTCTGATGTTCTTCTGAAAACCACACACATTATACCAGACATCAAAGCTCTTCTGTGGGCAGCAGAACTGCTGTTACAAATACGGAGCAGACTAAATCTCCCAACAGGAGAGACAGTTCAGCGACGACGACTGTTTCAATACAACACTAAGGGAGCCTGCAATGCTGAAAGTAACACGATGGATGTAAGAACAGCCAGACAGGGAACTGCTTCTCATCACAGCCCCACTGCAAATCAGCTTGTGACATGACTTCTTTGAAGGGTTTTTCTCATCTGAGTTCTCCCCGTGCTCTAACAGTTTTCATGTATAACAGGTGAAGGTTTGATCCACTGTTTTAGAATAGCTAAAAGCAAATTTGGTTTAACCTTTTCCCCTGCATTCTGAAGCTCAAAAGGAGCAAAACAGCCAAGGCTGGTGTTAGACACAAGAGGCATTTGTGACTCAATTTACAAGCTAATCTTTGATGAAGTGGGAACAACAGTTATTTGGAAATGGAAAACAAGGCTGCACAAAATCACTAAGAATGCGGAAGAAACCAGATTTTTACTCACCACCATAACGAAAAAGCAGATCTCCATGTGTTACACAGGGTGCTTGGTGTTGTTCCCAGTCTTCTGGGGGCTCCCGTGGATCATTTCCTTGCCAATCTTCAGTCTATCATTTACCATTTCATCTACAAGCTCTTCTTTTAACTGAGCTCCTGTACTTTTTCTAATATTTATTTTTTACATTGAACCTATGGCTGTGACGTTCAAAATGGTGAGGGCTACTTCTTCTTGCTGTTAGCATTTCTTCTTATTTCTCTTAGCCTGCCTAAGAAGCATATTTTCTTGGCTCTAGCACCTTCTCTTAAATTTTAAGGGTATTTTTTGCATCAGAAGAAATTAATAAACTTTAAGAATTTTAAAATAGGCACAAGTGAAAACTACAGTCACAGAAAATTATTGCTCCATTTCACCATTTGTAGCTTGGAGGACATAATAAAACCTGTAAATGCAAAAGGCTTTTTTAAAGCT
Source organism: Alectura lathami (assembly GCA_013399715.1). Taxonomy (NCBI): domain Eukaryota; kingdom Metazoa; phylum Chordata; class Aves; order Galliformes; family Megapodiidae; genus Alectura; species Alectura lathami. Next base: position 107,678 of record VXAV01011809.1, read on the forward strand.
TGCTACTTGCCATCTTTGATTATAAATTATTGCTGTATTAATATAGTGTATTTTATAACTTCCCATACATGCAAGAAGAACAAAACCTTTAAAACGTTGGGTATGATGGTGTGTTAATATTTATTGCCATGCATTGAAATACATTTCTTTCTGGAACCTATTTTAAGTTAAGAGAATACTTTGCTGTAATGGTTTGATGTATTTCTCCCAGACATCCTACACAGGATACACTTTTTTCTTGCTCTGAGGCAGAGTAATTTTCTCTACTTACCTGGTGGTCTTGAGCAGCCAGGCTCATGCAGATCCACTCAACACAGAGAATTTAAATTTGTGGCTTTTTCTCATTTCCTTTCTGCATGGCTTTTCATAATAGGCACATGTGTTCTTGGCAAACATTTTAACAAGTGTATTTGTAACCAGAATTGGAAATAGGAAGTTTAGCTTTAGTTTCAGGGGCTATCCATGTTTCTAATTTCATGTTCGAGTAAGAGAGTAAATTGATGAGCAAATATTAACAATTCCTGATTAAGGTCATATTGTTTCTAAATCTATTGAAATGCCTAAAACATGTTATTAAATTGTTGTTTTCTTACTACTAAAAATAAATCCAAATTTTGCTTCTGATTCTCTGGTATTTATTATCACAGTCTCTGGACAGCTGTATACAAGGTCCCTTCCAACCCAAGCCATTCTATGATCCTATGATTCTTTTAAACCCTAATGCTCCCTGGCATGTTCCTTTTTTTTTTTTTTTTTCTTTTTTTTTCCCCCTTGGACTAAGGCAGAAATCCCCATCATGGGACTCGAGATGCTGCAGAGGCAGAGCTCAGCATTTCTGTGTCCTGCTGCCAGAGGGAGCAGGAGCAGCAGTGCAGCACCCCACGGGTGCAGTGAGCACGCAGCAGGTCTCCGCTGCTGCTAGGCGCTGCCTCGGGCCCAACCGAGCATCTCCTTGAAGATACATCCTTCCTTAGGGGAACTCTGGGTCCAAAGGACGAGCAAACTTTGGGGTCTGAATGCGTCACTGCTGAGAAGTGAGACTTGAAAACATTGCAGGTTCTAAAAGCAACAGGATTTGATCTGAAGTGAGAGAACCTAACTGGCCTATTTGGCCTCTGCTGTTACTTTTCTGACTTTCTAAGTTGCACAACTGCTATGAGGAGTAAAATGCAGCGGCATCTGCATTGGTCATCTGAACACCTCAAACCTTGGAAACTGCCTTATAATTCATTCTGACTTGCTTGAGACACATATAGAAGGCATGGGCCCATTAGAAAAGTCAGAGCGTACATTTTTAAAGTTATTCAAAGGCCATTCTGTTTTTACTGATACTTATTTTCAGATTATTTCAAATTACTTTAGAAATTGTTAGGCTGGTGCAGTCCTACATCTTATACAAAGTCTAACAGACCAAGACAAAAGGTTACTAATGATTGCTATTTATTTTGTTAAGTCAATAAAAAGTGCATAGTACAAGCCCTTTATCCCAATCCAAGTACTCAGTAAAAGATTACTAGGAAACCGCAGATGGCACAGATGATTTTTGTTTGGCATAATTCAGACATTTTGAACCACCGATTTGCACTGGATACATCACATCATCACTCTCCCGTTTTCAATAATAAACATTGCAAGGTTAAGTGATCTGCAGACAGTACGTGAATACATATGATTTCTCCTTTCAGAGTATAATAATTGTGTTAAGCAGACTCTAAAAATACTATGGTTTTAACAAAGTTCTAAGCTAAGGTATAATTGCAAACCATCCTCCGCATTTCCCAAGTTGCTACAACTTTTGTCGCTCACTAAGTGAGCTTAAAACCCTTACTGCAGAATTAATCATACCCTGAAGCTTCGCATCCCACTAATCTCTTCCACGCTTCTTTTCAACATCCACCACAAGCACCTGGAACCATGGCACAGTTATGCCATCGCACACTACAGCACTGAAGGCCAGATTTCTGCCACCCTTACTAAAGCTGCTACTAGTACATTATCTCAGAGTAGTCCCACAAACCTCAGTGCAACTACCGGATGAGTAAGGCACTATTTGACATGAATAAGAGTGGCAAAACACAGTCCTATCATTAGTTACTTTTCTTTTAATTAAGAGTGGTGATCTGGAGGTTATGTTGGGAGAAATTATCTGAATTTAAAGGCATACATTTTGATTTGGGATAGTGGCCTGGCTCCCTAGTAAAATACTTCACAATAAAGTATTTCCAATGCTTTTCTTTTACATAGAAAATTTAAAATAGCAATTTACCCAAGGAAAGCATACAGGTATAAAATCGCTGGGACGATTACTTGGAGGAATTTCAAGCAAAGACAGTTCATTTAAATGTAAAACACAACATTAATCTGAACAAAATGCTCATTCGCCAAGACCACTAGAGCTGGGAGCCCATGGTGAGCTTTATAAATACATCCAGAGACATTTCAGTAAACCAAGAATGATCCTCACAAGTGAGGAGCATCTGCTGCAAATCTCACCAACTTCCAGCAGGATGGGGAGTGGCTCGCTCTGGCTGAAATGAAGCCTCTCTCAGTCGTTTGTTTTTTTTAATCAATTGGAAGCCTGTTTTATGCATCCAATAGTGAAGGATTCTGGCCAAAAATTCTTGCAGAAAAGGCCAGTGTAGTAGATTATGCATGTTTCCTGGCTGGTTCGACAAAATGATGCCGTATTACTTGTTCTGTTCCAAACAGTATCCCAAACATGAATGCACAAGGAAGGCAAAGAGCAAGCACAGTCAGACTGACTGCTTGTCCCAGTGACATCTTCACACAGTGTTTGTGGCCTGGACACCATTAGACACAACAGGACAAAAACCCTCAGCTTCTCTGCTGCAACTCCTTTGCTCCATTCAAATGGCACTGCACGGATGTCACCGAGCGTGTTTATTTGTCTGGACTTTTTACACAAGCTCCTGTGCTCGGGAGCACACTATTCCACGGAAATTCAAAGGGCAATCACATCAAATTACAGAAGCCTTTCTTCAGGTCTGTGCTGTACCTCTGCAAGGAGGCTCAGCTGGCCCACCATGTGCGCTGAGGAGGAAAAACCTGTCCCTGCCAACCAAGAGATCTGACGTGAGGCTGTTGTTAGAGCCCACTGGCACAAACCTGCATGCACCTGAACAGTTAGTCTCTTCAGCTCCTCATGAAAGAAGGTTTCTAGAGTAAGGCTGGGAGTCCCTATCTGCCTTTTCTACTGACCTTTATGGAAAGAAGCTTCATGTTGGTAACATAAAAATGTTCTTTACATTATTCTCATCAATTTTTTTTATATTGATCAAGAAAAATATACAGTGTTGCTTCTCTGTACATCTTTAAAATGTTCTTAAATTAATGTACATAAAAAAGTCGTTCCCATTTGCTACAATGGGAGACGTGCACTGGTGTGTGCACGGCCACACATACACACACGGAAACACACCACACACTCACAAGTATTAGAGGGAAAAGACATGCCATACGTAGTCACCTGCAGATCTGTTATTCTACAATTACAACCAGTAGATGAGGACGAAATGCTAGGAACTGCTGATAACATACAGGTGAAAAACCTGAACATCCAGCACGTGTTGTATACCAGAAGCTGGGAAACTCTCGGTACGACTTCATCCTGCCCAACATACATTACATCATGGCTAAAAACGTAACATACTGGTTATTAAAAAACTATACCAGGACAGAAAATTCTACAAGGTTCTTCTCACTGAATTTCTCTTTTCATAAAGTCCATAAGTAAACAAATCTGGTTTTGGAATATATATTTTTGACAATATGTAGAATAAGATACACCATTTATTAACGAAAAAGATTAAATTAATTTTGGTTTTGGTGGTATCACATTTTGTGTACAGTTCTCAATATATATGTCTTGGCTTTGACAGTGGCAATTCTCACTTTCACTTCTTTGCACGCACACACACAGATAGTTTAATTCTAGCGGAAAATCCGAGCTTTTGCCAATAACCCTGAAAACTATGTTAGCAGTCCGAAGATCAGGCTAAAAGCCGCTCTGAACCCAGGGCAAATAAAAAATAATTTCATTTTTTCACCATGTAACTAAAATAATTGTTGCAATCATAATATAACTCTCAAAAGTATATTGGAGAAAAAATATGGATTAGTCTGAAGAAAAATCAGTAATTGTTTCCATTATCATAGATGCACAGGGATTTTCATTTTCTTCCAACGCATATCAAAAACCACTGCAAAGAAATTAAGATCACTGTAACAGAAAGAGGCTGAGTGGAATGTCCACAGTTATGATAACAACCAAAAAACCCTGCAACGCCTTATCATTATTCAAATTATAGTCTACTAGGAATTGAAGTAACAGACAAAGCAAAAATTAACTTCAAATTGACGTAGCTAAAAGCAGTTCATGAAGATAACTGCTGAATGATAATTCTGCTTTATATAAATGAGAAAACAATAGTACTGAATGGGGTTTTGGAGTAATCTGGTCACTCTGCTCATTTGGTCGTGCAAGGTTTTAGCTGCTGAACTTTTCCGATACTGACAGCTCTAGTCCAGTGGTGGGGCTGGTGGTTCTTGTCCCTAGGGAAGGAAGGAGGAGAAGAGAAAAAGCACACACAGCATTAGGAACAGTGCCTAACAGCAATAAAAAGAACTCAGGAGAGTTCCACTGTGCTTCAGGATCTTTCAATATCTCCAGAGTAAATGAGCATCAGACAACAATACTGTTTCCTGCCTCAACAGCGATTTTTCCAAGATCCTGCGTCTAGGACAAAGCTCAGCTTCCCAAAGCTTTATGCTGTAGTTTTGTTGGCTTACTTCTCTAAACTGCGACACATAAGAAGGCAGCAGGCATTTCCAGCCAGAGACAGCGTCGAGAGAACATCATTACCTGCCCTCTGGCACCTACATCTACCTGCTCCATCTCATGGCAGACCTCACAGTTGGCCTTTGCAATTCTACATTCACTTTGTTTTACTTATTTTCATTGTTAATAGAGTTCCAAGAAAATGGAGGAAAAAATACAGGAAAAACAATGTACAGGAACCAAATGTCTGCAACATGGTCTATATTAGAAGCAAACACATTTGAACTATTCCAGCCACTTACATTGTGTGGGCTGGTGGGCTTTCCGGCTGTGCTGGAATCTCTCAGATTTCTAGGTCTCAGTAAGAACAAGACAAATGCAATCACAACCCAGGCCATCACTACCATGGCAAAGCTGACGGCGTTGTCACCGGAGAAATTTGGTCCTGGCACTACAGACAAGAAAAACTCAAGTTATAAAACAGAGTGACAATGGAGTTCTTTCCTCAGAATGAAAACAAAAACACAACATTTACAAATCTCAGAAAAAAAAGGCAAATATTTTTCAATCAAATTTTCTAATTAGCCCTTCCTTTGCTCTTAAGGCAAGCAGTTCTCGTTAGTGTTACCATTCTTTATTAATCACGTTTCTTATCTCTTTGAAAAGAATCTATTTCATAAGATTTCACTGGGGTTCCTAGAAGTAGTATGAATACTTTTAGTTTACATCAACTCTTAATGAACTGGAGATGATAACCACATTCTATTACAGAGGTGTTCAATTTTAAGAAACCAGACTTGGTGAAAAAAGCCAAATAGCAATATACTTCTGTGGAAAAAAAAAATCAAAAACATCTGTATGTTGGTATTTGTTTTTTGCTTCACACAAACACAAAAATAACACAGATAACATGATAATTCTAGCAAGAAGGGAGTAAACAAGTGGCTATAATTTTGTTAGCTATTCTGAGTTATTCATTGAGAGCTTGTCTGAAGATGTGTCAATGTAAATATGACAGACCTCCTTGAGTGGTCATCCAGGTCATGTGGTATTTCTGACAGTGTCAAGGAACACTTATCTGTCAGAAATGGACAAAATGCTGAAGACAAAGACAAAAAAGTGAAGGCAAGGAGTACAACATACAAATGTCACACCTAACTCCCACACAGAATGGCTGAGACATCAGAACATGGAAATAAAACAGAGAAAATCCCCTCAGACTGGCGATGGCTGATTGGTCTTTTTGGATCAAGAAGGTCTTGCAAATATCTGCACATCTGAAACTATCAACTGAATATCATCTGAAACATCATTTCAACTAATCAAATTATAGCTAATGTTGTCAGGTGAAGTGTAAAGCAATGTAGAGGTAACTACTTTCGGTACTTACGTGGCTCTATTTACACTAGTATTTAAGGACCTAACATCTTCATTAATGATCTGGATGATGGGGCAGAGCCCCGGGTGGGACTGTTCAGTCTAAAGAAGAGAAGTCTCTGGGGGATGTCACCAGTCTGTACAAATAACTGAAGGGAGAGTGCAAAGAGCACAGATCCAGGCCCCTTTCAGTCATACGCAGTGACAGGACAAGAGGCAATGGAGGCAAACTGGAACATGGGAGGTTGAGCATCAGGAGACAACTGTGAGGGTCACTGAGCGCTGGCACAGGCTGCCCAGAGGCTGTGGAGTCTCCTCCTTGCAGATATTCACAAGACACCTGGACGTGGGCCTGGGCACCCTGCTCTGGGTGTCCCTGCTGGAGCAGGGGTTGGGCCAGACAAGTCGAGAGGCCCCTGCCAGCCTCAGCCTAACACTATTCACACAGCAGACCAATAATACTAGCCTCTGTTAGACCTTGTAGCGTGACCACCGCAGATCTGTGGCACAGCATGGAATTCAACTTGATTCTCAAGATCAGCATCTTCATCTCTATAGTAGCTTTCCTTTCATGGTGCCAATAAAGCAAGTAACATCTGAGTTCGTAAATACGCCAGAATCAAAGCACTTTGTTTAGTACCTAATAATAAAGGTAACTTTATTTTCCTGCTTCCTGAAAATGCACTTTCTGAAACCACAGGAAAACGTCTTACTGATTTTAAGTGTTAACTGTGTGTTTTCAAAGGCAGTTAATACAAAATACATTTGTATACATATACAAGGCTATAACGAATAGCCTTCAGAAGGTCTGTTCTACTTTATCATTCCACTTGAACACATGAGGACACTTGTATCCATCAGATTTTCCAGTTGTCTCATCACCTCCTTTGGATGACCTCATTATGGAGTCAAGGCTGGATGCACTATTGCTTGGAAGCTGCTATTATTTAACATTTGTTAGATAACTTATACCTGGTGAGCTGCTGAAGCCAGCCATTTCCTTGAAGGCTAATGTTGGTACCAAAGAACCATCCTCATCACTGTCACACTGGGTAGCAGGGATATCAGAGGTTCTTCTATGAGAGCGGTTTTTCACAGCACAGCTCAGAAACAGCAGTGGGGCACTGTGGGGAAGCTTACAGGTACCCCACGCACAACACCGCTGTTCTGTGACTCACAAACTGGGGCTGTTGGACTGATGTCCTTTACTGACATAATATACACTCAAAAATGTCAAATAATAAAAAAAATGCATTTTGGAAGTTCATACTTCTCATAGCACCTACAAAAACATTAACATGTTCGGGCAAATTAAACTGCCATACAGCTCCTGCCCTTTGAATGTCCAAAATACAGACAATTAAAAACTCAGGAAGCTGCCAATGTACAGGAATTTTGTTATAAGTATATCCAATTAAAAGTGACAATTCTGTTGGAGATCTGAGACCATAAAAAGTGCTGTAGACGAGGAGTAGTGCAAAAACAATGAATGAGAATGTTACAGGCTTAAAGTCCTTACATTCTAACACAAATCTGACTCAGAAAGCATATACATGATGTATCAGTATTCCAAATCATAGAATCGTAGAATGGCTTGGGTTGGAAGGGACCCTAAACATCTTTTAATTCCAGTCCACCTGCCGTGGGCACGGTTGCCATCCGCTAGACCAGGCTGCCCAGGGCCCATCCAGCCTGGCCTTGAACACCTCCAGGGACGAGGCATCCACACCTTCTCCAGGCACCCTGTGCCAGTGGCTTACCACCCTCTAAGTAAAGAACGTCCTCCTAACATCTAATCTAAATCTCCCCTCCTTAAGTTTAAAACCATTCCGCCTTGTCCTATCACTATCAACCCATGTAAAAAGTCAGTCTCCCTCCTGTTTATAAGCTCCCTTTCAGTACTGGGAGGCCAGTGAGGTCTCCCTGGAGCCTTCTTTTCTCAAAGCTGAACAAGCCCAACTCCCTCAGCCTTTCTCCATAGGAGAGGTGCTCCAGCCCTCTGAGCATCTTCATGGCCTCCTCTGGACCTGCTCCAGCAGCTCCATATCTTATTTGTGCTGGGGACCCCAGGCTTGGATGCAGCACTGCAGCTAGGATCTCATGAGAACAGAGGAGGACAATCTTGGATGACCTTTATTATATATGCAGTCCAGCACAGTAGCATACAGTTTGGCATGAAAAGAACAACTGCTGTATTTTAGGGCTTCCAATCAACATTAACAGCCACCCTGGCCCACCTTCAGCAGCACATAGGACAGCTTTAGGTACCTGCTTTGGCATGCACCCTCAAGAGAGCACTGGAAATTCAGATCACTTGTTAAGACTTGGTTCCACATACGATGAAAGGAAATGGGGACTACTCAGGCTGTCTTATTAGCAGTTGCTGGATCTTCTGCTGAATCACAGTGCACTTATCATCCATGGTTAAACAAGACTTAAGGTAAGTAAATGCTGCTAGGTCAGCTCACGCTACAGGTCAAGGAAGGGAGCAGAAGGAACCACAGTGGGAAACCACAGGCATTTCTACAAGGCACCTCTTCGACCCAGCCTGCGTTGTAATACAGTTTGGTTGGAGGCAAATGTGCCAAAATATGTTCTAGACCAAGTAAGACAACAGCTGATCTGATGCAGCTTGGCCCTGTCTGCCTAACCGAAGCATGCCAGATCCTAAAACAGCCACAACACTGTGTGCGCTATTTGAGTACTGCTAGAGATGCTTCATTTACAAATGACCATGTGTTTTAATAAGGATGTGAGATATTTCAGAATCTGCTACTTTAATCTCTTGACATAAGGAGATGAGGATCAGCAAAGTCTTCCATAGCTGGGGTGAATTACGCTTCTCCAAGCTTTGCACCACAAATCAAAAGAACAGACAAGAAGCTGTTACAGCTACTGGGAGAAATAGTATGTAGGAGCTGTGAACCTTTCACTATGAAAAGTTCCATTACAAAGATCACAAAATAATGAGACCAGCTTATGGATAAAGAACAGTTGAGTGAAGCTGAAACCAAGTGGGGTGGAATTCATGCTGACAGGCAGAAGAAAACGTTTTGAGAGTTCACAGACAAAGTGGTTTTAACTATAATCAGTATCTGGTGGATAATTTTGGGGTGGTCTTTTGATTTCTTGAAGATTAAAGGTTATCCTATAAGAGTACCTCTGGGTGATATTTTCTAATATCCCCAGAAAACTAGAAAATTGTCCTGACCTGACCTCACAGATGAATGCCCCTGCCACCGCTCATTTTGATTACTGTAAGATCTAGTTATCAATCTTCAGTGCTTGGGAGACACCAACTGCTACAGAATGTTGCAGTACATTTCCCCCTTGTGACCCGTGTCACTGGGTGAAATGAAGCTTGTAGTCTCCAGCCTGGCTTTTCACAGAACACCAAATCCAGCCCAAGGTCTTTATTTTCAGAGTATCTGGTTCCTTGGGCTCAGCACGCCCACCTGCCCTGTAACTCTTAATGAAGCCTGGGAGCAGTTCTGCCCCCAGTATTTTTTACACTATGGCTGAATTTTCTCTGTGCAGGAGAAAGCTTTATGAGGGACTGGCCCCAGACTGTGGGATGAACTCCCATGGAAGCTGATGACTATGGTGAGCCATAACTGCTGTTCCACGTATATGATGTGTTTGGCTTGTTTTTTCCTAAAGAAACAGAGCAACACTAGGCCATATAAACTGGTCTTCTCTCAGAAAAAGACAGAAAGGCAAAAAGTCTTACGTGGCAAATGTTCGTCACCTTATTTAATGTTCTACTATGAGGCAGTCAAAGCTACTAAAATGATGAGTTTGGGAAAAATAATTTCTAAAGATTGAAGGTCAACCACCTCATGATCATGCAGCTGAAGTCTCAAGAATTAAAATGAGTAAATGTCCTTGTTAAGTACTCCTTACAAGAGATTAGGTCTCTTCTTAAAGTGCTATTTTTCATTCAAAGTGAGGTTGTACTCTAGAGAAAAAGAACAAAGACTGCATTTCTTCTACTGTAAAAGCATAATCCATGTGGTGCTTTTAGTCTGCCATCTCATGGTAGCACTATTTCCTTTTGGATCTTCAGCTTTTAACTGTTTAACATCTGCATGTGGAAAGGCAACAGTATGCTCTCTGACTTACACCTTCTTCCAATAGCGTTTTCAGCCTTGCCAGTTCTGTGGAAGGAAAGCATGAAACCATATGAAGAGAGGTATTTTACAGATGAATCATCAGGGAAGAAAAAGAGCCTGTGGGATCTCCAGCAGATAAACCCTGCAAGCTGACAGACTCAAAGGAAGAGATAAGGAAACTGAAGAGAGCCAAAGAGGACTCGAGCAGAGGATGGGAGAAGGGAATTACCAGAACAGGGAGGGAAGAGCTGGCTGACATTTTACGCCATTAGGTTGGGCTGCTATGACTCCCCTAGAGGAATACAACTCAAGATGAGTCACAGATTCATTTTAAAATACATAAAAATTTGGAAGTAGGGTAGACAACATTTCAGACAGTCATCTCTGACTGTTCACATTACAAAGAAGTAGAGCACTGAGAAGAGCAGTGTTGAAAATATGAATGTGGTAAATCACAGCATCTGGGAATTGCTAAAACACAGAGAAGAAACTCCCTAATTTCCTTCCACAGGGTAGGATGACTTTGAAGGGCCACTAGTTGTCAGAGTAGCCCAGTTCCAGCTGGGGCTCCTCCCTGGGCTGGATGAACCACTGATGCTGCAAATGGAAAATGCTTCAGAGAAATCCTCCCCACTCTACTACCCTACATTTGCATTAGGCAGAATTCAGAAAAGAATTATCACTTCTATTCCTTATTTTTAGGGAAAATGTAAGATCTTCAGATTTGCTGAGCATGAAGAATCCCAACAGAATATTAAATGTGTTGCATATTCAACATTTACAGCCTTCTTTCTCCAAGGCACCCACTGAAATGGAGAAAACAGCTATCAGGCTGTGATGCATGGTTCACACCACCACAGCAAATATCCTGATGGAGAACCGCCATCAAGCAGAGTGCCCAAATGCTCTCTGAAGTGGTGCTCATTTCCTTCTATATGTAGGAGTGCAAACGTGAAAGCACTGATCCGATCCTGGCAGGAAACTTTCTGCAAGGTAGTTAACACAATGTAACAGTGCTAGCAACCCTAAACACAAATTTAGAGCTATTGGCACAAAAATGTTAGTAAGGGAGTCTTGTACTGCAGCTGGTGCTACTGTTTTGATCTGGCTCCAAAAATCTAAAAAAGATCTGACATCAAGAGTTGAAGAAACAAAGTGTACCCGGGAAGGAGCAACGCAGGGCGTTTCTGATAATTTCCAGCTGGTAGCAACAGCACAAGCACAACACATGATGCTGCTGTGACACAGGCTGAACCACAGCCCTGACGTTTCCCAAAACAAAACCACATACATTTCATCAGTTATTCCACAATCTTGCAACTTAAGAATCTGTCTATGACAACATTCCCAGCCGCATTTCCAAAAGGAAGACTAAATCCAGGGAATGAGCAAATGGGTGGGAGTGAAGTTTCTTCATATCAAGGCTGAAATGAGGAATGAAAGGCAGCATGTAACACAAAATGGAGCCTAGGGATGAGGAGATCCACCTCAAACACAAGCTCATCATGATGCAGCTCAAAAGAAAGGGAATGAAGCAATGGACAGAAGATTGGCCCAGAATCTGTCTCTGAAAATATCTCTAGAAGCTTCTCCAGGCTCAATTTGTCTATTTTTGCCTTTGACTCCTGGGAGTCTCACACAGCTCATCTTGGCCTGATCACAGAACCACAGAAGCATCATGTGACAAATAGGCAGTCACTGTCATTGCATCAGCAGAAAAATACCTTTGCTGGAACTAAATTTAAGGCAGTATAATAACACAGAAGTGGATTTACTCTATAATTTTTGTGTTGGTTTTTGAAACAAACCACTGGTTTGGAACAATTGCTGCCAAATTGCTTGCATCTGCACAGACAGTTATTGCAAGGATCTCTCTCCGGATGGAACGCTGTTTACCACAAACTGTTCACATCTCCACTGCACTATGACTTTGTAGCATGAAAGCTATCCCACAAGCTTTGTGCCCAAATGTAACAGAACTTACTCATTTATACAGCCTTTAGCCTGAGAGCTTCATAAATATTGATGAGCCAAGACTCCTAAGGCTAAAGTGAGAATGACCTATCATTGCTTGGTTTCAACAGCTCACAAGGCTGCGCACAGCCTACCTCCTGTCACCTGCCCCTCCCCCTCTCCTAGATTCACAAAAAAAAAAATTGAGATTCAAGGAAAAACTAGACATAGAAGTCTAAGGTCTAGGAGACTAAAGTATCTGCCCTAGGATGGGCGCATGAGGGAAAGGAGTGGTGCTGGAGGTCCCAGACATAGAGCTAATTTCAAAAGCCCATAAGGAAAAAGTAAAGCCAGCAGCTCTGTTATGGCAGATGTGCTTCCCACTCTTTTTTCCCAGGTGACATCTGGCAGAGATCACAGCTCTTCCCCTTCAGCCCATCATGGCAATGAATCTAGGGGTGTTTCACGCTGGGAGGACACAATGCAAGTATAAGCTAGATGCCCATTTCTAAACAAGATGTACTGGGAGGGGGAGGAACATGAGAGTGAAGGAAGTCATGCACTCTCCCCAGGATGCTGGAAACTTTGACTGTTCTGCTCCTGACCTGTAAGAGACACAAGCACCTCTTGTAGAGGAGCACCAGCCACTCCTACTTCCAGGAGCACTGTTCAAGAGCTCCCTGGGAGCCTTGGAGTAGTCCTGATGCAAGCTAATTGAGTGAGCTCATATGCTGAACTAGTAAAGCAATATAGCAAAAACAGATCCACTTCATTTTTATTTATAAGCATTTGGCAATGTTCCCTCTAGACCATGAAAAGTGTAAACAGAGCACCTCAGCGCAAGCTTATATTACTGCATAACCTCTGCAGAGCCATAGCTCCCTGCAGAAGCTGGTAACGCTTGATTATCCCAGTCACGCTCATTGTTTCAGAGTTTTTTTGATGTGTTTCACAGCATATTTGAGGGAAGCGTACATATCAGTACTCTGCTTCACTAATTATACAGCCACCAAGTCAAACAGCAGTGCAGTTGTGGTATATGTCATCTTATCAGCCAAAGCTGCCTTAGCTGAATACCCAGGCTTTACTGCCATGACAATAAGGAGGAAAAATAAAGCCCTCCTCCAAATTCTCTCCTTAAGGGAATTTTAAGTCATCTTGCTTGGAAGTCAGTGGTCAGACACCGTAGTGCTTGGGGCCTGATCATCAGTAGTGCTCACGTACTAATACTCCCACTTGCTCACCATCGCCCCTTCCATACAATGCTTCTAATGTACAAACGCTAACCAGATTCACAGGTTCTCAGAAATTACCTCCCCCACACCATGATTTCAGTATTGCAGTGTTTGATTTCATTTAATATGTCCCTATAACTGTTTATCTTACTTCCATGCACTCGATCTCAACAGTTACTCACATTCCTGAAGGCATTCTGTGTCTGTGCAGTACGACTGTGATTGTCTCAGCTGGAACAGAGAAAAAGAAAGACATGATAGTTAGCAATGAGACTTGGTCAGCTTGTACCAAAATTGTGATTCAGCGTAGTATCAGAGTGTGAGTTCAAGACAAGGAAGATTGTAACCCATCTTTTACTGCATCACACAGCTTACGGTATGTGAAGAATCCCAGGTATTGAGGTAGTTTCTGAACACGATTTACATAAGGACTTTAGATTATATGACTGAAGTGTTATTGCTTCCATGGAGGTGGCAGCCACTACACTTCGTGGCTTTTAAAATCCAAGTTAAAAATTGATAGTGATATACTCATTTGTACAGTCTTTACAGGTACAGACACACATTTGGGATTTGAAATGGATAGGTGTTACTACTATTATCTAAATCAAGAACCATTAAAATACTCTGTGATTACCTAACAACAAGTGATCAGACTGTGATCAACAGTTATGTATAGAGACACAGAATTAAAGTTTTACATTTAAACTTATCAATTACAATCTTTTCCATGTAAGATTTTCTTTTAAAAACAGACTTTAATTTGTATTTTGCTGTTTTTCCTGCTTGTGGATGGATAAAAACTAAAACACTTTTACCATGCACAACTGTAATGACTGCATTTACAGACTAGGTAAGCTTGCTAACTCAAGAAAAGTCACCATTGGACAATATGCCTGCACTGTAACTATTTTTGTTTTTCTTTTTATGTTTTATTTCACAGTGGCATCACAAATCCCAATACTTCTTGTCACAATAAGCTAATCTGTTTGTTATCAGTGTAAATACTCAAATGCACAATCGAAGAGATGTTCCTTATGAAAGAAACATGTGAATAATCTCTACAAACCCAATTTCCCCTTGTACTGGCATCACTGGTATGCTTATTTGCTGTATGTAGTCATACTATTATACAAAGCATACCAAAGGAGCAGCTGAGCAACTGCAGGAGGAAAACACTTGAAAAACTTCAAACTCCTTTAATTGCAATGAACTTCAATGACTGGCAAATTTGAGAAAGAAAAAAAACATGTAATTAGAGATTGGCAATATTCATTCTTTGATCAATATATTAAGATCTGCTAGCAAATTTACTGAGACTACCATGAAGTTTCTTAGGAAGTTCTGGGAATATTGGGTCTCATCTTCCAGCTATTTCTATAGCTAAACACAGCAGCAGAGGAAATTCAAGCAAAAGCCTTCTACTTACCTTACCAAAAAAGTGTTATCAAAGCACACATACTCCCTGGCCTTCTTACGTAACAACAAAACCTCATTTTATTTTCAACCTTTGGAAATCCTTCCCAAGGTGGAGGTTTTACACAAGGAGACAGTACCAATGTGGAATATCTGACACTGAGAGATTCCTGAACTGAGCAGACTGGATGTTGCTATGCCCACATTTTAAAGAGATGAGCAACATCATCACCGTCTGCTCTTATAAGGGATTAATCTTGGAAGGGGCTTAATTTATAATCCGTGATTTGTAAAATGGAGTATGCAGGTATTCTTCAACACAGAATCATGCTCAGTCTTAAAAAAGGTAACAAGGGTATGATCACAGAATCACAGAATGTTAGAGATTGGAAGGGACCTCGAAAGATCATCTAGTCCAATCCCCCTGCCGAAGCAGGAACACCTAGAGCAGATTGCACAGGAGGAATGATCAGAATCATCAGAATCAGATCTATGATCAGAAACATAGCACAGGTGAACCAGCATATAGCATCCACCTGTCCCTGCCATGTCCCCAGGATGGCTACGGGCAGCGTTGCCTTGTTTGCCCAGATAGGCAACACTGCCCTGGGGTTCTCTAGCCACAATGTTATCTGCCTCCCTTTCCAAATGTTACACCTGTCCAAACACAACTTTTAAACCCATATGTTTCTATAAAAGCCATCTCAAAAGCAGTACATGCACTTTGCATTGTTGTTAACAACCCTTCAGCACTCCTCCAGCAGCCTACCAGACAGGCCTCCGCTGCTATCACAATAGCTGCTACCGCAACAACCATGACAGAGTGCGTGCTTTGACTGACGTGAGTATGTCAACCACCAGAGAAGCCTGTTCAACAACAGCAGGAAGGCATACTGGCTACAGCTACGACTTCCCCCAGGAGCGGTCTCAGGGGCATTCAGAGCGTGGGCATCTCAGACATCTCTTCACGAAAAGCCCACTCGCTGACTGGAAATGCCTGCTGATGCAGTAGGACACCTGCTCAAGACACCAGAAGCATCAAAGCCCTGAGACTGTGTGCCCAGAGGGTGTCGTTTGATGTTGGGACTTTGCTTGTTGTCTGTAAGATACAGAGTTTTATCTCATGGGCACCCTTGGGGATTTCTTAAAAGTCAGAACAGGCTCCAAGACCCCAGAAAGACAAGAACTACTGGAAACACCAATGACAGAAATATTTCAGTAAGTGAAGAAGGAGTCTTAACAGAAATACCGTAAGGACTTGCTCTACAGACCTCTGCTGGAAAAAAAAAAAAAAAAAGGTTCTTACGTTAGACAATATCCTGCCAATATGGAAAAAAGTATGCTTATGTAGGGAGGAAAAGTGTACAAAGGAACCTTTATCAAGTACAATCACCTGCACTTTGTCTGACAATAGGGCTGTGTTTCCAAATGACTGGGACAACAAATATTCCATTTTTTTCCACAGTGATTGAGAAACTAACTGTACAAGATAGGTTTAGAAACCCCAATTTATTATGTGAAACAGTTACAGAAGGAAATATGAAAAAACTGCATTTATATATATTTTTTATGATTTATATAAAATTCCTCTAAACTGAAAACAATACACAACCATATAATCATGAAGATTTAAAGATCTCAGCTAAAAAAAATGCACTGCATAGCCTCTGCTGCATTCATGTCCAGTAATCAAAATATTTATTAGAAAGTTAACTATTCCAGTTAATTCCAAAATTTCTCACAAAAACTGATGCAATAGCACCGGACCACTACTCACAGAGTCAGCTAGGCTTTGAGAAGCCAAAGATGACAAGATAAAAACTCACTCAAACAACCCCTCACGCTCCCTTCCCCTCCTGACTACCAGCACGTGTAAACCTCACCATCCTACAAGCACAGGCTGTAGGAGAGCTCTGTTTACCAGCTAACAATTTGTCTTCAACAGCTCAGTGACAGGCTGCGTGCCGCTCTCCAGGGATGAAACATGGCAGATGACTGAAAATGAGCAGCAGTAAAAACAGGTTTTTCTCCATTCTCTCAGGTAAAGCAGGTTGTAACTCTGTAACCCAGTACAAATCTGATCCTTTACGGTCACTAAATTAGTCAAAAGACGAGAAGACTCTGGCACATACATGAAAAGCTTATGTAAGGTGAACAGTTGGGAAAGGTAATACCTTCTGCGGAAACAAGACTGCTCCTTCGCCTACCAATTAGCTCTCTTTCCTAACAACTGCACCCTTAAGGGACATAGCAACTGCTGGAAAAAAATAAAACATTATATACTTCAATTGTCAGATAATCAAAAAAAGAACAATTATCAGGGACTGGAAACAAACCATCCTCTGTACTCAGGTCTTCTATTCTGACATGGAGGGGGAGTTTGGATGAACGTTTGTGCAGTAACAGTAAAAAAGCTGAACCAGACTTCCCTTCTGCTCAACAAAACCCACAAAAAGACTTCCCCAAAACACTCAACATTTTCACATAAACAGTTGCTCAAACAGTTCTAGTGGTGATGCTTGATCACAAGATGCTCACAGGGATGCTAGAGGCAGAGGACTACAGAGCTGATGAGAAAAACCTGAACAGAGAAGTGGCTCTTAGGATATGTTAACGCTGACATATTCAAAGACGTCCAATATTATTGATGGTGGTTTTGTTCGTATTTCAAAGATCCTAGAGTTTTCAAATGTGTGAATTTAGCGAGTGACGGATAGCTGCCTGCCTGGTCTGACACCCACTACAGTCAGTAACAGCCTTTTCATATTTTTCAGTATATTTTGGATCAGGTCCTTAAAAAGAATACAGAAATTAGGTGATTGAAACATCAGAGCTGACTCAACAAAAGAAGAAAGAGTGACAAGTGTTACAAAACTAAATATTTACAGAAACCATCATTCCACTGAAATTAAGAGTTTTATATCTGAATTTTAACATTCTCTACGCAGTTCGTCATCCAGATACAATAAATGTCTTGGTGCATGTGAGCCAAAAAATGAACTAATTTATTGTTTACCATCCAAAGTGAACTTTGCACAAACTGTAAACAGCATGAAAATGAAAGAGGCTCCATATTTGTTAGTTTTAGTGCAGCGTAGACTTGCAGGCAGTACAAGTAAAAATACTAGTCACAAATGTATGCATATTACTTAAAATACAACTGTGAGCTTTAATTGCTTCAAAGTACACTTAAAATCTTCAAAAGTTTACAATGATTTAAATTAATAATCCCCACACCACAAGAACTCTTTTTGAGCAAGGTGTCTATCTTTTTCTCATGGAAGCCTAATCCATGAACAGACAAACATGTCGCTGTGTGGTGAAATCAGGGCGTGAACTTTCCCTGCATACTAGCTGTTTCACAAAATCACTTAAGTACAAGTGAAATAGTGAGCCCAGTCAACAGGCTTCATCTAGCTAAACAGAGAACTTGTTTTTCCAATACAGTGACCTCAGCCACTGGGATCACTCCAGCCTTCCCATGAAAGACACTCAGCTACTTTGCATTTCCCACTCAGCACAGACGGCTACTGTGGAGGACTCAGGCATCTGCACACCTTCACAGTAACTTTTTCTTGTGCCAACTCCCTCGCTTCCTCTTCAGAGGAGTTTTCTGAAACTCTTCACATGACTTCTCAGAATTTGCTGCTCCAGAGTACCACAACTCCTGGGACTGGTCCTGCAATCTCTGCTCAGACAAATTGTGTTTTTCATTGAAGTAAACAGCAAAAGATTGAGAAAAAAAAAAAATCTTTCTAAGGTTTATGTATATTAATTAAAAAAAAAAAAGACAAAGTGTAAGGTTGACAAATATCAGGAAGACACCAATGATCACACAGCTCACAAGCATGTCATTTTCCAGAAGAAATAATGGCATAACCCCTGTCCAAAAGCACTTTCCAACTCTTGAAACTGTGCAAATATAGAGGTAAAGAAACAGAAGGAACA
>VXAV01011809.1:126574-148137 GCA_013399715.1 Alectura lathami
CCACTGCCAGAGGCAGATGAGCTGAAAATAAATTGTGTATGTAGTGACAATTAAAACAATTGCCTTTTAGAGTAACTATTGAGATGACTCAAAGCAGAAATAAGACCTCAGAAAAGACAGGGCTGAAAAATTAGCAAGTTCATGACCCCGGTCAGGAAAAAATTTCCATACAAAAGATTGTGGTGGAAGAAAGTCCAGAGAAATGTGTGAAAGAAACAGATAAATTAGGCACCAAGATAAGAGAGCAGAAATGGACATACTGGTGGCAAGCAAAAGGATGCATGAGCAGGGAATTAAGGACAGATAATGAACTTGATGTGGTCATTTATCCTATGCATAAAAGTAAATTTATAATGGAACCATAAGGACTGCTGATAGAAAATTTTGTGTGATACCAAGGGAAAAATATCACCCCTTGTGAAAATACTTCTTCGCAATCCAGACTAGTTGTAAGCTCCGCCTTTTCTTCCCACCTGTGCCAGAAGATGACAACCCCATGGCATAATCCTGATTGAGATCTGATGCTTCTGGGTAATGAAATCGCTGTTTAAACTTTGTGGCAGCCACATCTGTCCTGTCTAAGGTATATAAACGATTTAATAAACAACATGGTAAATAAATTGCTGTGGTATGATAGGCCAGTCCTGAACACAAGCCAGGCTGCCAACTGAATTGTAGCATTATCCACAGAGTCCAGATTTAAGGATGCAAAAAATTGACACCTACATGCATTGTTCTGCTACAAGCTGGTCAAGAGAAAAGCAAGGAGGAAAGAAGGGCGTACTGGTGGAATTAAATTGTCTCTTAAACTACTTTAGCTTCTCTTAGAGAAGTAAAAAAGGAAAAAGTGAAAGTTACCATATTTTTAATGAGCAAGTGCAGAATTAAGATAAAAAAAGTGCTTGCTCATTCCAGGACAGAGTCACAGTCTGCTACAGAATTACAGTTTGGTCCTGGGAGGTGACAAATCATCTTCTCTCCCACAGCAAAACTGAGAGAAGGACGGCTGGCACATTTTCAAGCAGTATTCCTAGCTTATAAACCATCACTTGAGACCCAGAACCACCAGCCAGTTATGTCAGAGAGGAAACATTACACAGACTCTCATGCTGAAAGAAAGGACACTTTATGGAGGATGATGTAGCAGGTGAGTATGAATGACCAGTGTACAAACTGGAGCCCTGATCTGAGCAGAGCTTGTTCCTCTCTGGCCTTCTCACTTCTCCCAGGACTGCTGTTCCACCCAGATCCACCTTTTCAACTCTTCCCTCATTTTACTCCAATTGTGTAACTTTTGTTGGCGCCTCATTTTATAACTTGGCTGGCCTTGAGGACCTGGGATATGACCGACATCCTACTCTTGGTGAATGTGAAGCAGAATGAATTAGCAGAACGTTAGAGTCGGGCAAAAGAAGATGAAGCAGTGTGGAAGTCTGGGTCACCATAAAGAGCTCACAGTGCCTCTGACTGCATAAAAAACTAGACAACAAGAGACAAAACTAGACAACTAGAGCCAGTTCAGCCACCCATAACATAGGTCGTAGCTATGAACTACTGCTGGAATATCAAGCAGCCAGAATTTTCAATGCATAACCTTCCACCTGCTTGTGATACTGACACACCATGCAAGCTTTATTTTGAGACAGTCATGAGGGATGCCTGAGACATTATATTTTTACAAACACATATATTTAAATGTAATGTACTTACATATAGATCTATTATATTTAACTTTTTTTAATGTACTGGTTCTATATATTACCTAGATAGATAGATATAGCATTTTGTATATATATATGTATGTGTATGCACACAGAGGTTAAAAAGCAGCAGCTTCTACCATTTTACTAAACTCAGGAATGGGAAATACAACGAATGACAGACACCTTCAACTTTCAGTGAACCCATAAAACCTAATCCCTTGTAGGAAACAATGGTCTCCATGGGACTTAGACCCAAGTGGACACCATTTTTTATGGCTTCTTTTTTTTTTTAAACACTCATCTGTCTAGAAACATAGCCTTCATTCGTATTGCTGGATCTAGAACTAGTTATCAGTTTACAGACCATCAGCAGCACATGGTTTTGGGGACCTTAATCTGTGCAGTGACAGTACCTTGAGCACACAGTGACTGACGGAGAAAGGAAGTCAGTGGAGAAAAGGGTGCTCAGGACAGGCTCACATCCTGCCACTCTACCTTTGCATTTTATTCTTTTGGCCCGGTGCCTTAGGAGGTGCATCAAGTCTCTCTCCTGCACCTCAGAAGGATGACAGTTTCTCCTTTGTTCTATGGACCCTTGGGAAGGATCCTTTCTGAACCACCCTGGACTCCAAGAAACCAGGAACTGAAGGCACAGGTCTGGAAGAAAAGGGGACAGTGAGAGTAAAACGTGATTTCCTGCTCTCTGTCTGCTCAGCTGAGGGCTAAAGACTGGAAGCAGTAGCATCAGCTTTTAAAAAAAGAATTTAGAAGGCAAATGCCATGGAACATGTGTAACAAGTTTCCAGGGCAACCTCCATATTTAGAAGGTCACCTTAAATTATCACACATTCATTCAGTGTAGTTCTGCTCTGCTCTCAACAGAAGGCCACGTCAGTAGGGCAACTCGCTCTTGCTGGAAGCCTGAGGGACTATTTGAGTCACGCTTAGCTGCGCTGACATCTTGAGAGCTTTTCAACCATTTGAAGCAATCAACGCAGATCTATTTTAGTCATCTGTGTTTATTCTGTGCTGTTTGCACAAGGTCTCACCCAGCCAAGACTCATGGCTATGCTGGATACTATTTCAGACCATGCCCATTTATGATAGCAAGACTCTAAAATGACCTGACCAAGGGAACTGTGTGGAAATTTGGTTGACAGAAGAGTGTTTGAACCATATTTTTTTAAAAATAACTTGAAAATTTGCATCTTTTTGCTATAAAAATCAAATGACACCCCAAAATACAAGACAGATTAAAATAAAAAGTTATTTGCTCTGTATTCCCCAGAGTTTTCGAGACATTCAGACCTTCTGCTACAGCAACATAACTAGACATGGGCCATTACTTTGCAATTAGCTACAGAAGAACATAGCACAAGGTTGCAATTCCCACAGAGGTCTGTAAGGCCATCATATCTCAGCCGTAGAACTGCTGGCAGCTCGTCAGAATGGGTCCTTCTGTGTAGCAGAATTAGAAATGCTTTGGGTAAAGAACAGATTGCTCATTTTTGTAGAGCCTAGAATGAGAGAATTCCAAAGCAAATAATTCTGTAGCAGGGAAAGCAAAAAGTACTGTATCAGAGAAAAAAAAGAACAAAAAAAGGACCTTTATGTCACACAAAGTTATGAGTTACTGTCTCACTTTGACATTTCTGGCCACTCTAAGTAGTCATACACAGGTCTCAGGCGCCACAAAACATGCTCTGCACATGATTATCCCCCACACATACACTGTGCTTTCAACTCTGGTTTTCAGACTCGAGCTGAGCCTTGGGATCATGGATAACCCATGCTTACTCAGAGAGCGTGGAAGTCCAGAGGGGTAACGTAGTGCGACCAGATTTTTATTTTGCAGGAGAAATGAACAAAAGAGAAATACAAAGATTTCAATCTAACATCATTCTAATCCAGAGGTTTGCTGTCTTCTACCACAACTAAAACAGGAATAATTTCCTCAGGATACCACAGAATGTCCTTCGCTGCGACTCTCGAACAACTGGCCACCACAGAATATCCTTCACTGCGACTCTCAAACAACCGGCCCTTTGTCTGACCGAGTCCCCCCCATTAAAGTACACGATGCTGTTTGTTGTTCTTCAGTCTTGAACTTTGGCTCTTCTTGTCAAAATAAGTTTCGTAGATGGAGGAGACTGAACAGGAGATAAAGTCATACAAGCTAACAGATCTGTTCTTGTCTCTTAACAACTCTTATTTATCTCCAGAGGATGGAAAATCTGGTGATATTTTTCTTCTTTGCTCACTTCCTCTTATGGAAGTTCCAATTATCTGCTATATCCATGAGTAAACAGTGAGCCCAACGTACAATAGTCAAATTGTCAAACAACAAGTCCAAATCATAACAGATGGTGCCTTGGGAATTACATCCTGGAAATGATATTTGTGAAGTCACAGCCAAAGACTTTAGATTTCTGCTGTATGCTAGGAATACTTGGAAATCACAGTATTTGCTTGTTATTTATGGTGGCCGTGCTATAGAAGTTTATTACGTGCAAAATACCAGCGAGAACCCTGAAAAATCCACTTCAGGAAAAACAATAGAACATTTAACAGAAGATAATTCAATGCCACGTATGCATGTGTATCTAAGTTGTACAAACTGTGGGTATGAATAGTATCCTCCAGCCAGCCTAACAAGCAGCAAAAAATCTTTAAAATGCCATATGCATTAAAAATATTCAATCCATTGTCTATAAAACTTTCACGGTGTTATGAATTTAGAAGAAAAGGCAATTAAACAGATCCCCACTCAGCCAAGTAAAATGAAGGACAGAAAAATAATCAAGCCACATAGCTTAGCAATAGTTAGGCTTTTAAAAAACAATAGATTCAAACAACAAGCTATCTATACAAAACATAATGTACTCATCCTTAATTTATCATACGTGAAACACCAAACATATTTTATATGAGTTTCACAGTAAATGCACCAATTAACTTCGACATTAAAAGTCTCACTTTGGGAATTAAAAGGAGAACTTCAGAATGTAAACAGACTTTTTGACCTCCAGCTGACCTTGGCATAACCTTATCATTGAAATTTTTCATACAGTTAACTCTAACGGAAATCCTGTCTATTTGAATATGTCTCCTTTAACTCCACATGTAATAACCATAACTTCCTACGTCACAACTTCTTTATCAGCAGAAACCTTACCTCTTATCAGTGTTGGTCTATAGAGTTATAAATAAATTAGTCTGTAAAAATTCCTTTAACCCAAATATGAGTTATTAAAGTCCTTACATCAATCATGTCATTTTTGCACAATGTCACTACTGGACTGAAGAATTCTAAAGAACATTTCCACGCATGAGCACCTCTCATAACTACATTGTTATTCTAACAAATTTGATCTTAACTCTGAACCTCCAGATTTGGTCTGGAGGTAACTATAACCACCTGTTGAGTCCTGACAAGTACTCCCAAACTGTAACACCATTCCAATGTGCCCTCCTGTGTTTTACACCCATCAACAGGAACCAACAACTTAGCAGGCAATAGTAGGGAACCACCCTGTGTACACAGCATGGCTAGATTTCCTGCCTGCCATGCTGAAAAACTACTGATTGCCTAGCTTTCTTGCATTCCAGTGGTTTTGGAATAACGGTTTTGAGGAACCAACTTTCAGAGTTAGTAGGCACTCAGACTCCATTGAGACTTGTGGAGCTCAGCAGCCTTGAAAAACAATGCCCAAGGATTCCTTTTAAAACAAATTGTAAAATTCCTGTTTGCTCACACAGCGTACAATTGAGTGACAAAACAGAAGCTTAGAAAGCAAATTCTTACCGAAGCATAAAAATTACATATACAATAATGGAGGTTTAGCAAGTCTACTAAATCATGCAACAGGTCACTTGAGGATGATTCCCTGGCTGCTGACAGAGTTTGAGAATCTTCCTTTCCAGATTCTGCTGAATTATCCCAGCTAGTGATTTGCTACAAATATTTAGCAGCAGCTTCTTTGCCTTTTACGATAGATGAGATCTGGCATTTCCCATTACTCCTCACAGTTTCAAATGCTGATTCATATGATCTTTTTGGAAGCAGTACACTGAGCAATAACTCAATTTCTGCAGCTACACAGGAACACTGCTAGATTGGTCTTGGTGACTGCTGCACTGAGGCAGCCATCTGTGATTTGCTCTGCGTACATTCACAGCACAGGAACTAGTGTGCCACTTGCACCCACCTTCTACTGCTTGGGGCAGCCCAGGAACAAAATCTCACAGACTTTTGTGCCACTTCTAATTCTGGACACAACTCACCTACACCTAGAATCCTCCAGCCACAGCAAAAGAGTGCTGGCTGACTTGTGCCTTTGTCTATCAATATCTCCTAGCAAAAAAATAAAAGGTGCAAAATGCAAAACTGGGGGACAAAGGTCTGGACCATACATCTTCAGATTTGTATTTGACAAGCCAGCTCTGCCTTCCCTCAAAGCTTCCTGAGGCTTGGTCCTGGGGCTTCCTCTTAGACCTTAGGTCCTCTTAGGTCCTCTTAGGACCTTAGCATGTGTCCTGAGGCCTCAGGGCCCACAGTCAACACAAGTAATGCATGTGGGACAAATCTCATGATGACCAAAAGACAAGAATCCTTCTTAGGACAGAACGTGTGTGTTAAGTGTCCATATGGGGGCAGCAGGGAGGAAAGGGGAATTAGAACGCTAGTCTTCCACTCAGCAGGCAAGAGGTGATATTTCTTTTAGCAGAGGCCAAATGAATTATTACTGTTCAAGACAGGGTTGCCAACCACTAGATCAAACTGCCCAGGAATCCATCCAGCCTGGGCTTGAGCACATCCAGGGATGGGGCATCCACAGCTTCTCTGGGCAGCCTGTTCCAGTGCCTCACATGACGTGCTCATACTCAGCAGAGGGTCACCTGGAGGTGGAGCACTCACCCTGCGAGGGAAGGCAGAAGTAGCTGGGCTCTTACAGCCTGGAGGAGAGACCATTTTGAGTGAGTTTAACTGCAGTTCCAAGTACCTACAAGGAGGTTATTAAGAGGACAGGGATACGCTCATGACAGCGGTGTATGGCAGAGGGTATGATACATTAAACTAAAACAGTAGACAGAAAAAAATTCTTCCCCAAAAGGACTGTCAGACATTGGAGTAGGTTGCCCCAAGAGGCTGACAAATTGCTGTCCCTGAAGGTTTTCAAGACTCAGCTGAAATAAAAGCCCTGAATGATCTGGTCTAAATTCACTGCTGATTCTGCTTTGAGCAGGAGGTTGGCCTAGACCCTTCTAGCCTGGATGATTCTGCCAACACCAGCACACAGGTGCACATCCCTGTCAGTCCGTGCACCGACATCCCCCAAACAATCTGCTGCTTGTTCAGTAATAAGAAAGCAAGCCAACCTCTAATGACTTGTGAGACTCAGGTGAGCATTAGCTGCACCATACGTGGGAGCTACCAAAGCGAGATAATATCAGGCCCATAAAACACACAGAGCATGTCTGTATAGCCAGCTTCATTCATCTGGAGTCATTCTGGGCTTTTGTGCAGCTGGTCACTACACAGATTTGGGCTGTTTGGCAGCCTCAGACTTGATGCATAGCACAAGGGCTTCCATGGACATGTGAGACAAGTGCTTGGCATTTCCTCTTGTCCTTGTGGAGGATCAGTTTGCCTTCTGCTGCTAGTGATGTAGCCCTCCCACTGACAGAGCTGGGCTGATTTTTTTTGGCTTTGGTTTGTGTTTGTTTGTTTGTTTTCAGCTCTGCTGTGGCTCCCAGTGTGGTCTATATGCGATTTCCAGAAGGTATTCCTGGTGGTCTTCTGCCTGGCTTTAGGTTCTTCCCCTGGTACTCCAAACGATGCACTCCAAGGTCAAGAGAATGTGGATACTCAGGATTTTGTCTTCAGAGTGAAGCAGGGCTATATCAATTTGCAAGAACAAGCTATATATACATCTTGCAAAGTGCTGTTCAAAACAAGTTTGCTCTTCCTTAGATGTATGCAGGTGGAAGTGGTTTTATTTTAAGGGTAAGCACAAAAATTGATTCCTTATTCCCAGACATGCAACGGTTTGGGACTTGCCCATTATCCCTTCTCTTACCATAGGCTAATGGAGGCCATATTTTCCTGAGAATTTTCTTAAAGTACTGAAAAGGAATCCCTTGAAAAAGGATCTGATTATAGAGAGAATGCTTTACATACACACACTGCCTTAAGCACTCAGTAAACTCAGAAATTAATTTAGACCCTAATAAAGAAAATGAGATAAAAACAAATTTATGAATATCAACAAGTGGAAGTACATCAAACAGAACTCAGAACTCAAAATCATTGGATTCTCAAATTCAGTATTTTTTAAAGTTCAGTTCAAAAAATATGGATGGTGTTATCTTGTCATATGAGCAGGTGGAATTTCGTATGTGTAGCATCACTCTGAATTCAAAGAGATTCAAAGAAATTGCAGGAGAGTTTCTTTGTCTTTGTGCAGACTAATAAAGGGTTACACGGAAACATTTCAAAAGAAATAATGCCAGTGCTGTAAAAACACAGCCCTAGGAAATAAAGAGAAAGCTATCATCTTTATTAAGTACTCAAATGCTCATCAGAAAGTCAGATAGAGATTCTAGTTGTACATGCAACTGAATAAGCAAAATCAAAACCATCAGTAACTGCAAGTGTGCAAGTGCTGAAGCATGCCTGAATAACCACACTTCCAAATACTCTCGTGTTATCCTTACCAGATTAATCAGTCTCCTCATTGCATGTTCATGTGAGCAAATGCATTCACAAGGATCAAATCCACCTTCTGCCATGGTTCTCTGGGTAAACCTGAACTTCTCTGTGAATACCTAAGAAGAATAAGAATAAAAGTACAATGAACTCTTTTTTCCAACTGACCTTATTTTCCAGAGACTCTCACATCAAATTTCAGCTCATCTAATGCCAGGGTGAAAAAGCAAAACAAAGCAGAGTAATCCTATTATTCCTTTGGCAGCATGAATGAAGAAGTCTGGTATGCGCAGTTACATTCTGATGTCGCTGAAAGCAGTGTCTCACACGGGCTTCCTTAGAGAGCCAAATAATTTTTTGCAGAAATTCGTCAATCTCCCCTGGGTTTCCCCACATACACTATGAAATGTAGCCTGAAAAACAAGAACTACAAAGATTAAATCCTGGTCTCTCATCTGCATAGTGGAACTCTTAAGCGTGCAAATACAATTTGAAAAGACAGGGCAACCTGTCCACTCAAACCCCTTAAAACTGTTGGCATTCTCCCTCTGGATCACCGTACAGAGAAATCATTTTAAATACTGTAACTTCTTTGCCAGAGGGAGAAACAATCACCCTTATCATATAATGAAAGCAAACAGCAGGGGTGCAAAAGTGGATGTATTTGGAAACACTTTGGAAACGGAGATATACACACTAATTTTAGACCAAAGAAGTAGGTCATCCAGTGAGCAACACAGGAAAAGAAAGTTCAGAAGATGCTGTAATGGATACTGAATGCTGAAACCATTCCCAGCAAATGGAATGAAATTTTCCCAGCTGAAACACCAGCAATAGTACAAGCATACCTTTATTGTTTACCGATAGTTTTCTCAGTGACTTCACTGATAGTCAAGTGCAAGGCATTTCTAACCCTGTGGCCAGATCAGGGATTGTTTTCTCTCTAACGAGGACTCTTACGATGCACCAGCCCAGTTCCGCAGAATTATACTTTTGAAATATTGTTGTTTAATTAAGGCTAGTTCAGACTGTGTTTGTGCTGCATGCACTGGGGCCCTAGTGTGAGATAACCAGCAGGCTTAATAAAGGTGGGAGCACAGAGCAGATGCAAGCGGTCCATTTCCTAAAATAAGCAGTTTATGACAGTACCAGCCATCTGATGAGGGTGTGCTGAATAAGCAGATGTGCTCTGCAAACTTCACCTTCAAAAACATACAGTCTTGACTACACAAACATTTTGATGCTTTAGTCCCATTAGGAGGAAGAATAACAATCCGTATGGCTATAAGAGACCCCATACAAGAGGTCGTATCACCAGAGTAATTCTTCCCTCCTGGGGGCAAGACATGGGAGAAAGAAATGCATTTCAGAAGTCCTTCCTCGCCTCACCTTGAATGCTTGCCACTCTTCTATGTTATCCTCAGCCACAGTACAGAAGGCCAGATAGAAAAGAAGGTAAGAGATATCTGTATCTGCATTACAGAATCTCAGCTTTCAGTGCAGCTATCTGCCTAAGTCTCCATTTTTTAAGAATACTGAAAACTGACAAAGAGCAAAAAGAACATTGAAAGGATGGAAGAAAGACCATGTGCCTAGATACTAAGAAAGATTAATCTGACAATTTACTGAGAAGATGACTGAGAGATGAGGATTATGTAGTATAAAACGACCTTTGTGTAGAGAAACAAACCTAACGATGGAAAAGATCTTCAGTGAAGGGGTCGAAGCCCTAACAAGAACCACTGGCTGGAAGCTGTAATGAACCAAATTCAAAAGACAAGGCAGGAATATATTTTTAGCATTAGAGTAACTGATCAGAGTGGCAAATGCCAAAGGACGGGGCGATTTCCCATCGCTTGATGCATTCGGATGTGCTGCAGGTCTTTGGGTGAAGTACAGACCGCAATCAGGTGTAGATACAATGTGCTGCATTAGGCAGGAGATCAAAGCAGACGATCTAACAACTCTTACTGAGAGTTACAAAGTCACAAAGCCACTACACTAACATCCATGAAGTTATCTCAGAACTACTGGAACTGCAGGGCGACAGTAGAAGAAAGTTTGAAACACAAGCTCCCTGATGATGTCACTTTGGCCAGAGTAGCCTCAGTAAAGCTCTTTTGGTGCAAGGAACAGGTAAAAGCACTGATTGCTAAACAGTGCAGAATGGTTTCTCTGGACATAATGCTGACTTCCAAAACTAGGGACTTGAACCAGTAAAGCTGCAAAACATTATTTAATTCTAACTTGAAAGAATTGAGGAGTCAGTAACACAACAACAGCACAACAATTAAGAGAGCAGGGGGGTTAACCTGTATCCACCTAGGAGAAATCAGAACATCAAATAAGTATCTGCCCTGCTGAAACCAGGCTAGCATTCTTTGCAGAGCAAAAACTGAAAAGGATTAGACAGTAAATGAGGAAAAGAAATCTGTCGTAGAACATCACAGATGGAGGTAGAGATGCACTAGAAGGAATTTACCCCAAAGCACCTGAATTGTACACAATGAATTGCCTTAAGGAGCTGAAGTAAAGCAGAACACACGTCACCAACTAAAACGCCTTCGAAGCTTTTCAACACCATCTCCCTTACAAGCTTTCTCACCTTCAGATGACACAAAGGAATCATCCTTCATCTTCCAGTCCTCCAAGCCTGTAACAAACCCTTACTGACAAAGGAATGAAGATCTATTGTGAGAAGAGCACTATTTTTTCCTCTGATAAAAAAACGGGATGAAACAGATTCTACATGCAGGTGTCCACGTTTAAAGAACCACTCTGCACCATATGATGGTTTTCACTTGTAAAACGACACTCTGGTGCCTGCATCCCTCATTAAAACCTTACTGGCTGAGTAACTGTGTTACTGTAACACGCTCTGAATGCACACAGTGCTAGGTATCAGCTAAGCTCTGTGATTAGACCCCTGAGTTTATTAACGCTTCCTGACCCTGCGTGAGATTTGGTAGTAAGACCCGCGCATTTATCTATCCTGGAGCAGATTCCTTGGCTCCACCGTGTGCTCCCAGGCAGCCTGTTCATATCAAAATCCTGCTCCCAAACTGCAGCGTGCTTCCTGTCTGCCTCCTGGTCCTTGCGATCGTCCGATCCCACGTCAGCTGCTGGCTGGTTCTGCCCAGCTCTGACCTCCTCGCTGTGAGTCACGCCAGCTCTCCACCTTTTGCAAACACAGCTCTTTTACATACAATCTGCTACACACACAAAAAAAGGAGGATATGCTCCCTTCTTTTCTCCATGACCTGGAGAAAGAATAAGAAGCTTGTAGTTTTATTTGACTTTACTTCATTTTCTCTATGTTTTCCTATTTATTGTTTTTCTTGGTTTTCTTGGAATTTATGGAGTAACTGGTGAGACCACAGCAACCGGTAAGGTCACAACACCAACTACATGCAAGCACTCTGACAGAGTTACTTTTACCCTACTTAAAATTACTGTATTTTGGTTGGCTATACTATTGCTTACACAGTATTTAATTCTGGGTTTACAAACATTTGGAAGATATGTTTGGTAAATACACTGAGGCTCTCACTAGTAACAGCTGAGAAGGTATATTTTATGGCCCCTAGACTAGGCAAACTGACAGAAAACACAGTAAAGGAGAGATTCACTAAATGTGGATAAATATGAAGAGTCAGTGGGACATTTTCAGTGTGAAGAGGCCCACAGAGGCAATCACACACAGTACTACTGATATTAAAATACTGCAGTCAGAGCCAGGACGGCTGTAATTCAGGAGCAAAGTGGAGGATGGTCTCTGATGACTTAAGACAGAAATAAAAGCCCACCATTACCTTCTGACTTGAGCATCTATCTGAAACTGTAGGGAATGAAACCAAGCCGAAAAATATTTCTATGCAAGGTTTTAAATCCTGAGAGACTCCTCAGCTATAGTAATCTTTGTAAACTGTTTTTTCTTTTATCATCTTTCCCAACCCAAGCCCTACAGCTGCATATCATACTTTACACATCTTACTATCAAAAAAAAAAAAAAAAAAAAAANTTTTTTTTGGAGGGTACCTGGAGACTCTTCCGTACTTTAAATTGTTGTAATGACTATACATTGTTTCTCAGTTCAGCAACATTTCTCCTGAGCAAATAGCATGCAGCTGGCGAGCTCTGGGAAACAGAAATTATATGATACCCCTCTCTACCCTAATCTTTTCAAAACAAAATGCCTTTTTAGCGTGATGGAAAACAATAAGTTTTGTCGAGGTACAGGTGTTGGCGAGCTCCACGCCTTGGTAAAAAGGAGTGTGTAGAAATATCGTCTCGGTATTTGAAGGAACACTCACCATACACAGCACATACCCAGAGTTGCTGCAGATTTATCACAGGTCAAACCTGGCACCTTCAACATTGAAACTTCATGCCCATTAACTCTTACCTCTCCTGGATCCAAGCACTCTTAAAATCACACACACAACACATACAGTGACTGAACATCTCTTTTGCCAAGAACTATTTTTGTTCTGCTGCTATTTCCTTGAAGACTGAAGGCGAGAAGTCCCTGGGAGCAAAATGCCTCAGTACAGCAGACAAGTAACAGAACCTTTCCACGTTACTTTAAAGAGAAACAGAATTCCCCCTCTTCAGCTCCCTGCTGCTGTTTTCCAGACAACTGCAACAGCTCAGAGCACAATTGTCAAATATCTCTACCAAGCCACACAGTTAATTTTGCTGCTGGGCTCAGTTTTAGCACATCCACCCTCCCACAGAACCCTGTGTTTTGTTAGCCTTCCATGAACTACCTACATCCAACTCACTCCTTGGTTATTTAACTTCCTATTATTCCAGTTGTACAACTAAACTTTATGAGCAGGAAAGGGCCGGGCATTTTATCCACTGATGTCTGCAGCAAGTTTCTCTTCAAACTGGGTTAGAGCATGGAGTGGAAAAACAACAGACATGGATTTGGGGTTTCTCTCTTAAATAAACAAACCGAGATATGTGCGGATAGGACATGGCTGATTTCACCTTCACAAAACTTTGTGAAATTTCTGGCTACTCACTTACTACCATCAGTGCATTTCTTATCACCAGAGCGATACAAAGGAGGAACAAGGCAGAAATGATAACTGAGCTATTAAAAAAAAAGCAAAGGAAGCAAATAACTAAACACAGTATAAAGCCACAGGACAGTGTAAGAAAACAAAAGCATCTGTATTTGAATAGGGAAGAAACATCACAAAAGGAGCCTCAGAAATATGCAGAAAATAAGGAGAAAATAGCAGTGCTTTAAAATAAATGCATGCTGTTCTGCCTGAAGTTAGCGGCTGCTTATTCCCCATGCAACAGGAGGGGACACTGCACTAACAAACCAACATTAATCCAGAAGTCAGCAACCTAGTGTAGGTGCCCAATGGAGGTGGTCTGCACCCCTTAGGCACAAGTTTTCAGTTTTGGGGTTACAGGACCAGCAAAACGAGCCTGAAGATTCCTAAGGAGACTTCCTTAACAGAGCGACTTCTGCGGTTCACACAAGGCTAAAAATAGGTTCTGTAAAAAAAAGAAGAAATTCATATACAAATTGATACTAATTAAAACATTCCAGTGATCTGTTCTCCTCTATCACTGTAATATAAATAGTTAAGTAAATATTCCCTCACACAGCTGAAGCCTGAAGCAACTCTATGTGGCTATTTTTGTACCAGCATTTTTTTACTCCCTTTCACTAACAATGCAAGGGAAGCTCTGTCCCACCATCTCTGCCACACCAACAGCTCCATCCCACTTTTACTGAAGCAAATACTGGCACGCCCACTGCCTTCAGTGGACCAGGATCCAGCAGCCCAGGAAGGTCGCGGATCCCTGGAGGGCTACTGATGATTTTTTTTCTGCCAGGCCTACTCCTGGGCATTAAACTGAGTTTTCAGGACGAAAGAGAACCAGCTGGGTGCCTGGGCACAGCAGCAGAACAGCAGGATGCAGGTGTGGGTGCTGCCACTGTGACGAGTGGCTCCAGCTACAGCTTCCTCCAACCAACTGTTCCAGCCCAGATCCTCTGGTGAAAGGGCTGCCACAATTCTGATGGCTGCCACAATACCCAGAGAGAGTTCCTAGACACAGTGACACTTTCAAAGTACAAAGCAATTCTCTTCTGTCTCTTTCCTTACAATTCCAGGGGGCAGAAGGGGAATGAAGCTGATTTTGTACTTGAAAGCATCAGCACGTCTCCCTGGACTTCCAGCCATAGCCTAATGAGTTGGTAAGTGTATTCTTGTGCTGCAACTTTTCTGAGGATAATTAACAAGATGCAAGATGAACTTTTCAGTGCAGGTTAAGCTAAGCCAGTCCCTCTCCTCACAGAAAGGAGTGCTTTACCACACATACCGCTGGTGCTGATGCTGGTCTGGTTGGTTCCAACAGAGATGCCAAGACCAGCAGGAACCCCACAGAAGAACTACTCACACAACCGTGTCCTGCTCGAGGCAAAGTAATGGGTAGTTTACACACCACATGATTTGTGAGACAGTAGAGAAATAAATTAGGAATTAATTTTCCAGTGTCACCCATCTGGTGCTTCTTGCAAATGTTAATTTACTGTTGAGCAACTCCTTAAATGTAGGAGCAAACCCAAAGGAACGCTGATCCAGCCACTGAAGGATGCTACAGTGACGTGCCCAAACCAGGGGAGGGGCCCCTGAGCAGGGACAGGCTCAGAACTGAGGAGCAAGTGCTAAGCATCCTCCCAATGGCTTGGCAGTGGCCTCACAGGACTGCTGCGGCCGGGTGCGTCGCTCGTCCCCATGGGCCCACCACTGCATGACCACGGCAACGCGGTGAGCACCGTTAGGCCACCTGGGCTATGTTCGCTGGAACTTGCTCTGAGAAGCTCAGGAGAATAATTCTTCTGGTGACAGAAGACAGATGCTCCTTTGGGTTTAGTTAAAGCTAGCCAGTGCCAAGTACAAGCCTCAGAGGAGGAGAACCCACACGCCCGTCCCTGCCGTTCCAGTGCTCGTCTCCACTGTCCTTCTCACAGCCAGTTCCCAGCATTTGAGGGGAGGGAGATTTTAGGTTTCAGGGCTATCAGGCTGCTGCCAGTGATCAAAACTGAACCCCTCAAGGAAGCTAGGTAAGACCCAGCAAGATTTAAAAAGCCATTTACTTATTCCTGTGCAGGTGGCCTAACATTCCTTCTGGGCGGAACACTTGAAAAAAGCTAATTAATCCACATCCAGTCACGGACCAAAAAAGCAGCCCAGCTATTTTAGAATTCATTTACTGACATCTGATGCAGAACATTATTGCCAAACTCCAGCTGTCAGCATTTGGTCATCCTTTTGTTAAAATGATGACATTTTTCTGAAAGAAATCTCTCGCAATAGGAAAGTTAATTAAGAGAAGATGTCAGTGGCATAGAACATCGTCCAAGAATAATACTCTTTCTGCTTCAGTTTCACTTTTTATTTCTAAAGTAGAAACTGTGACAATGGTCTAAGACAACAAAATTATTTCTATTACACTGAATGACTAATGGAAATTTAATCATTGTGCCTGACATATGTTAATGCAAAAGGGCAAGCTACCCTCTGTAAAATTACTGAGCTGTTGCATTTAACCAGTTTACAGAGCAAACCGGGAGCCCTCTCCCAGGGTCCTCACCAAGGCAAGAGCTCCCATTGACTCTAACGGGATTTTCCGCTTGAGTGGTAACTAGAAGAGCCAGCTCCAAGGCAAATGTGCTTCCTCTCCTGCTTGTGGTTGTTTTCTCCAGCATTCAGCTGACATTCTGCCTCCCAGTCCCCAGCAACTATTGCCAGCCTCCTAAACGAGCCCTGTGCCACACCAGCCAGGGCTAACAGCTGGCACAGCTGGGCACAGGCAGCCCCATGCTGCACACAGGGAAAAGGAGCCGGCATTGCAGGGAGCAGGCTTCTGCAGGGAAGCAAGAAGGGGCATATGGAATCAGTTCCTCTAACAAACTATGTCACCAATTCATAAAACATCTCTTCTCGTGTTCCAGGATTTATGAATCAGGGTTCTGACTGCACGCTGATGGGGCTTTGCTGAGTCCATCAGGGACAAGAGGTGAGCAGAGATTTTGTTCACAGCTGCCGTGGGCACCCAGTCGGCCACTGCAGATCAGACAGGCTGCAAAAACTCATTAGTTTGAAGTAATTCTTTTGAGATGCTCAATAATTGAGAATTTTTCAGACATGTCATCTCTTTGCAAAAATAAGCATTAAAAAATTCTCTTATCCACTCCTTTACAAAAATGTAGCTTCAAAACAAGTAAAAATGATAGTGTTTCCTCTGTATTGAGGCAGAAAGTGTAGCCCTAAAGCATAAGCAATAAAGTTTGTTGAGATTCATTTATTAAGAGTACAATTATTTAGACTACAAAACACCTTGCTCAATCCTTAAAAACTGTAAAAATACACTATTCCTAGATGTTACTCCAATCCCATACAAACACAAAAATTATAATGAAAATATTCCAAAGAATTTTTTTTTTTTTTCTCCAGGGATGACATATGTTTCTAATAACCTGCCACTGAGAAAACAGATTTAGCAGGGCAGCAGCATGCTGAGAAAGATAGCAGGATTTTCAATTTTCGGATGAAAGCAGCTCTGTTCCCTGGCCGCCTCACTCCCAACCCCTTTAGGCCAGATCAAATTTTATCTGAAGCTAGCGGATGCCTGTCTTTGCCTTCAATAGAAGACAAATCAAGTTTTCTGCATACCTGCAGTAAACAACCTGAGCTTATCAGTTAGAGTATTTTTAATGAGTCCTTATACCAGAGGGAATCATTTGCAATTAACAGGATTTCTGGGCTTGGTTATCTACATACGTTTAGCTTGAAGGCCCAGTTTTTACCACAGAATAACACGCATTCAGCAGACTCGCCGCCTAGTTTAGATCATCAAAAGGAAAGTGCTATGCAAACGATACAAGTCTCCCCTGCACCCACTG
Organism: Alectura lathami; assembly: GCA_013399715.1. Classification (NCBI taxonomy): domain Eukaryota; kingdom Metazoa; phylum Chordata; class Aves; order Galliformes; family Megapodiidae; genus Alectura; species Alectura lathami. The sequence goes on from VXAV01011809.1 coordinate 143,925, forward strand.
GCAAGAGATTTTTAAATCTCTTACTTAGCATACGGAAAATCCGTGGCACTACTTGACGAGATCAGGATTAGTTGCTTTGAAACACGTATCGCATCGTCTGCAGAGTCCTCCTGCAGGTAAGGCGGCATGATTCACCTTCGGACATTTCTGCTCTACGTACGAACTCGAAACTAAAGCATCCAACAGCCTCTGTGTCTCGAGAAAAGTCTAGGTACAGGAATACTTCTAATTCAGGGACGTCTCTGACAAAAGCCTTATCTGGCATGTTCAAACAGGGAAGCCAAACGACAGGTGTCAGCACACCAGCTCCAGCTAGGTGTGAAAGCGGCGAGCCCCAGCCGCCCGGTAACCCCCGGCGGAGGTGTTCTTGTTGAAGCTGTGGTCTGCCACCAGGAAGCTTCAGTCCTCACTTGGGTTAGTCCAAGTATCTGAAGAGCTGCCACCTAACTGTTCTTCGCTTCTTCATGTAATTTTATTTGGACAGTGTTTTTTGTTTTTTTTTTTTTACAGAACTAACCTTTTTTATATACACAAACTGTCATACAATGCTTTATCAAATTATCTAAGAACATCACCCGGCTAAAAATAAAGCTTTCACGATTAACCAGCAAGACATATGAACACATACATATGAATATATGAACAAGAAAAGGCCAAAACTGTTACCACAGGGCTGCGTTTGGCAAAGTTGCGACAAATAAAGCATCGCAAATGCTTATATTGCGTTGATGGCTGGAGCTCTATTTTTTGTACAGCTTTTCAGTTCCTTTTGATAAAATCTTTTCTTCTCTAGGAGTGCTCAGTGCTTTGGATCTGCCATTTGTCTATCAGTTTTATAAAGTAAGAATGAAACTATATTTAGCTCCGCAAAGCCATGGGTTTTAATGCATGCAGAGCTGCAGGAAAATCAGAACTAATCTTAATGAGGAAAACTTTTATCAAGTGCAACTCTATCTGTTCCCACCCAGATGGGGCTAATTTGTTCCATTATCTCTAAAAATACCAGCTAGACACTTCAACTAAAGCCTCTGAAGCGTATTTGTTCGATTAACAAGCATGCAAATGTACAACCACTCAGTCATGCCAGGGGCTGCTCCCTGAGCATCTTCAGATCTTTCATAAAAAGCCACACCACTCGCTGCTGGGGAGCTTCTTCCTGCCCCTGCCAATGCCACGGGACAGGCCCAGGGATGGAAAGAGAAGACCACGAGCATCCACTGTACTGCTACTGAAATCTGGCAGGAACAAGCCCAACGCACAGCCTGATCCTCCTCATGTGCCTGAGCGTATCCCACATAACGAGGAGCTGAGTCTTCCTTCCAGCAAGGTTCCCTGGGAACTTGGGAAGCTAGCTGCTGGTGAGTCAAGGCTTGCAAGCTGAAGGAGCTATTCTGGGAAAATCATTCCTTTTTTTTTTTTTTTTTTTTTTTTTTTTTTTTTTTTTTTAAACATGAACANAGGAAGTATTTTTGGAAAATTATTTCTTTTTTTTTTTTTTTTTTTTTTTTTCTTTTTTTTTTTTTAAACCTGAACAAGCACTGCAAGATTTGGCTCTGTGCTATAACCTTAAGTTTGCTCAGCTTCCACTGCACTCAGAGGGGACCTGGGAGCACTTGGATCTTCCAAGAAGTGCTCAGCATCTTGCAGAACCAGGTGCCTCCTTAACAACAGGATAGGTCTTTATGTATTAAAAAGCCAAATCTGGGAAGTTAGAACAGAAAGCACGCTTAGCAGCAAGTGTGACAGTATAGAAGAGTATGCAAAGCAGGCTCTTGGGCTCGCTGATTTGCTTCTCAAGCAGAATATGGGCAGATGACATCGATTTGTCTATGCATAAGTGCATCTGCCAAAATATTTCTACATCTGTTGTGAAAAGAAGCCTGATAAATGTTCAAAACATACAGAGCAAGAATCTGATACTTGGTATTTTCAGAGCACCGTACACTCATATATTCATATGCACTAATAAAGAATAGAAATAAGATCTTGCAGCTTCCATAGCACTGGCTGGAATTTCTGCAAAGACTCCACTGTGATGAACTCAGCTGAGACAAAATTCAGCCTGTAAGGGTGTATGTCAAACACCTAAAATATCTAGGACGGAAAACTCTGAAACACAGACTTTGTTTTATGACATGTCTGTTATGCAAATAACATTCACACATCAGTAATTTCAAAGTCTAAATATATGAAAGCAGAAAAGAAGAAGGTAATAACGAAACAAGAAGTCAGTTTGAAACTAACTTTCTCCAAACCCAAATATTAAACTTTTGAGAGCAGATGGCTAGTTACAAGGGAATTAAAACTATAACACATTTTTATATTGTTAAAGAAGTAGTTTACATTAAAAAAGTGTATTTTCCTCACTTTTCCTTTAGAATGAAGGAACAACACAGACTGCAGAATGCAGCCCAGGTTTAGTCCAGTGTGTGGCTTAGTTACCTGTCGTTTCGGTAAGGTGCTGCAAAACCGCCACAGCAGCCACAGCGTATGAAACCCCCTAGAACCACGCTCATAACGCTTATTTCTTCAGCCAGCTAGGCTAAGCTGTGATCCAGCCAGGACGACAAAAAGGCTGCTGCTACAATCTCGGTTTGGAAATGTACCCTTCTGGCTTATGGCCCTGAGCAGCTCGGGGTCTTCCCTGCTTGTCAGAAACGCTCGTGCTCCAAAACCTTGTGCAGTGGCCAGTAACACACCCAGAAAGCCCTTGCACAAAATGATCTTAAGCCACTCAAAACATAGAAGTCCATGCTATGCTGGAGTTGGGCAAAAAAAAAAAGCTAATCTCACATTTTACAACAAGGGGCAACTGAACCAAAAAAAAGCTGGGACTTGCCTACCCCAGTAGCAGGGGAGGGAACCATGCTCACAACTGAGGCGACTGTCAGGCTGCCAGCCGTTACAGTCACCACTTCTTTTTGCCAGCTGCTTCTATTGTTTGGAGCCACACTGCCAGTGACAGGGTCACTTCTTAAAAAAAAAAAAAAGAAAAAAATCAATAATCAACAACAATAGCTTGATTTCTTTCATCTAGACAGGTCATAAGGACACGAAGACTGGGACGGAACTATCAGGGACTTTATTCCCTGTTGCTGCAGATAGGAAGAACTCAGAAGATCTTTACTCTCATTTTGAGTTTTTGAGCTATTGTCTGCTGTAACAGAAATGAGTAGAGGCCAATAGCACTCTAAGTGCTAAGCACAAAAGACCTTTAAGAAGTAAACCTGCTGACGCTCACTGCACCTTCCCCAGTGGGCACGCTAGTATTAACATAATGTGCTATAAAAAAAAAAAAAAAAAAAAAAAAAAAAACCCTTATGTTTAAAAACTGGAAATGAGTTTTCAAGACATATGTGCACACACAAGGATGTTTACCAGCACATAACACAAACACTCCCTGTACCAATAAACCTACAATCAGACAGACCTGAAGAGGGGCCAGGGAAACAGGTGTTTGCCGGCAAGGGATGTGTCTGGGGCAGGTCACACGCCACGCTCCCACGCTCACCCTGAGCAGTTCCTGGTGGAGGCCTCCGAGCTCTGGTGGAAGGCAGTGGCTGAGCCTGGGCAGGACACCTGGGAGCCAGCGCTGTGGACAGCCATGGAGGAATGGCCACGGATGCTCCCTGGGGTCTCCAAGGCCAGCATTCCCCTGCCTCACTCCAGCCTGCTGCAAACCGCATCTGGGTGCGCACACACAAGGGATTCCTGCCTGGATTCCTATCTTTAATAAGCTAACGGCAGCGTGACGCTGTCCCTGTGGGCGGCTAGGTTTTACAAGACCCCGTCCAGTTTCTCCCTTCCGCTGGATGTGCTTTTCAGCGAGCGAAGCACGTACCCTGCTGTCAGTGTGTTACTTCCAGCTTCTTTACAGGGGAATAAAAACAAACAACAACAACAAAAAAAAAAACAACAAAAAACCAACAACAACAAAAAAAAACAGAGCATTTGGCTAAAGTACCACCCTGAGATCCTTTAAAAAGACAGACGAAAGCGTGCGACTTCGCACTAAAATCCCCGGCAACCGAAGAAAGCCAAGCGAACGCGACCAGCTGTGCAGCCAAACGCCCGCCTGAGAAGGGCGAGCGCTGCCCGGTGACGGCGGCCCGGCTCCGGCTCCCCGGTGGCATTTCGCCGGCACCCAGCGACGCGCCCGGCAGCGCGGACGCCGCTGGGATCCACCGGGCTCGGAGCCACCGGGGCCGTCCAG
>VXAV01011809.1:148514-160407 GCA_013399715.1 Alectura lathami
CTCCCCTCCCCTCCCCGTCGCCTCAGGCCGAGCCGGCCCCCCCGCGGTCAATCCCGTCGTCTTTCGCCTCCCTGAAGTACGAGGGGATTTACGGCGTAGTTCGTCACCTAAAGCTTGGTTAGGAGCTCATGACTCAGAAGGCTTCCCTGCAATCATTCCCTCGAAATAACACGTTCAGAAGCCGTGGGACGCAGAAAGGGGAACTTCAGCTGGTGGTTTCTCACGTCAGCTGGTCGTGTTCCCCCACGCAGCCCAGGAGCTGCAACGCCATGCTGCCGTACAAAAGGGTGTCCTGGGGACAGTGATACGCGACACGATGCAGCGGGGATCTCGCAGGGAAGGAAAGCTTGTCCTCCAGTGTTTTCGGGGCTGGCTTCCTCCCTTCAAGCCGGCATGGTCTGATGAGGCCCACGCGAAGGGACAGCCTTGGCTGTTCTCATCACTCTTCTCTGCTCTCACGAGGCTCTCGCCTTCCTTCCTGGCTATAGGGGTGCCATTTGTTCTCATCAGAATTTTTTTTTTTTGTTACCCTTCTGCATCACTGCCCAGTCTCGGGTGCACTGCCAGCTGGCAGCCTTGCACCTCCAGCAAGCTCCAGTGTGCAAAGCCACGTTCTCCCTTGGACATGGTAAGCCTAAGTGCCCACACCCGCTGCAGGGCTGGCCCTGGCCATGATGGCCACTTCCTGAGAGGCAGCAGGCAGGCTCCCTACGTGTGGCCATGCCATGCAGCATCTTGCCTCTCCTTAGCCCCATTTCAGCCCTTTCTCTTGTGTTAGTGCCAGACTAAGCCGTGGCAACACTGAAAAGTAAACAGAGGCACAAAGCCAGGCCACCACACAAAAAGTCTCAGGTAGGAGCCATCCCAGAAGCAAGGAGAGGTAGCTTCCCAACACCATTAAGAGCCTTGCCTACCTATCTACCCCTCCATTCCTGGCACCTAGGGTTAGTCCTTGTGCTAGAAAACTGAGCTGAGATCCAACATCCCCAAGCCAGACACAGCTTGCCATGTCAGTCCTGGCCCAAACAAGAGAGGAGAGCAATGGCAACTCATAAATGGCAGAGAGGAACCACGCCATCCAGGAACTCAAATCACATTGTAATCTCTTGAAATTGTCCCTTGATAAGGCATGCATGCAGCATGCCAGCCAGGCAGCGTTCTGGGTGGGATGCACACCAAGATACTCCTCCCTCCCCACTCCTGTTCCTTCCCCTCATGTTGTTACTGCAAAGTCCTACATATCTGCAAATAGTTTGACATAACTGGTCTCAGCAAAACCTGACCTTTTCCAGTATTGCATTCTTTGTGACTTGTGCTGCCTTTTTGGCAGCAAAATCTGATTGTTTTTCTTTGTTTAACACACGTTTCCCTTGGCGTTCTTGAAGAGACGGGAAGCTTGGTGGACCTAGTGAAGGGTGGATTGTTGAAAGAGTGATCCTCATGGAATGAAACTTTGGAGTATGAACTGTCAAGGATGAGGGGCAGGCAACAGGAGCTACAGAAAGTAGAGACCAGGAGCAAGAGAAACAATGCATAAGCTTGTTGCTTCAAATCAGCGGGTACATGTACACATACATCCAGGCAGAAAGCAGCTAGGTATTTTGCATACAGCATTCTGTCAGCACCCCGCAGTGCATCCCTCAGAATGTGGCCCTCCTGGTTCCCACGGGCAAATGAACAAGCCATAGCAGGCACTGATTCCATCTCAGCTTCCCACTCCCGTGCTTCAGCCATCTGCTCTCCCTTACACTCACACATTTAGAGCACGACACAGCAATAAAACGAGATCCTGATGTGGAGGCTGTGTTCAGACTCACTCTGCAAAGTCTCCTTTCTGGCAGGAAAACTACGGTGAAAACAGCGATGACTTAGGCTACTGGTAATGACTTTACCAACAAAGCCGTGAGACGCTTTCGAAATCAGCTAGTAACAAGACAGAATAGTAAATCCATTGATTTTGTCTCACTAGAAAAATTGTACTCCTTCTTTTCCTTTATGCAGTCCAGATAATGCTCTTCCCAGAAGGAATCTGCTCTGCAAATTTTGATACTGAAGAGCCACTGGAAGATGTCTGAAGCATGGCCTGAAAATGGCATCCAAGAAGTGGAAAGAAAAAAGACTATAAAGTACCCTTGCACTAGAATCAAGGTATGAGTTGCCTTTTGGCAGCAACATCTCTTTTTAGCAACACTTGTAATTATAAAGAGACATCTAATTTTGGAAAAATAACTCAAATCCTCAGAAAAGTTGCTCACAGACATTCCTAGAGTTCAGCTGGCGTGGCGTCTGACAGCACACTGGAGAACTGCAAAGTACTCTGGGACATCGGGCAGCAAGCCTGAGACTTAGCTGGCACAGTCTGTGTTGTGTACTCAGGCTCATGTCAGAGAAATTTCGAGATCTGGTCACAATTGAACCAAATTTATACTGCTAGACTCCCTTAATGTACAGATACAAGCTTAATGATCAGCTGACCATAACCAAAGCTGTCAGGACTCACAGCAAAAATAAGGCTGTGTGGAACGAAGAAACTCCGCTGAAGCTGCCAGAGGAGGAGAGCTTTTGTGCTGTAGGAAGCACCGACACACCAACACAGATTTGGAGATATCAGTCAGGGGAAATGATCACAAAGGATTGCTGTAATGCTGCCAGATCACAGCTGGCCAGAGATGCTTTCCAAACCAGGAAACGGAGGAAGGAACTCTGAAACTGAGGGGACAAGGATTATTTTACACTGAACTAGAATGTTGACTAGTAGCTTTCAGTAACTAGGAAATGCAAGCAGACCAACTGGGATGTTTACAAGATGAGCCTGGCAAAAATATGTAACACTGGAAGATTAAGATCTGAACCACTGGGTTGTTAACAACAGCACTCACTGGTAAAGATACACCATCTGGGCTGAAAATTAGGTCCTCAGTAACCACACAAATTAACGGGACAAAGGTGCACTGAATTTCACTGTTTGCCTATTATGCAATCAGTGTCAGGAGCATATTTTGCAAATACTTTGGGAAATCCCCTCTAAAAATGCGGTCTAGGTGAACCAACACTAGTAAAACCATAACAAATTGGTTCTCCTCTGGGGCAGAAACCATAATAGCAGCTGCACAGTAGTGGTGGCTTTGTTGCAAAGAAAAGACGAAAAGCAGTGTGAACTGCTTCTTGAGCCACTGTAGTTCACAGCCATAAACCATCTGCAGCCACAAACTTACCAGCAGCTAATGCAGCTATAGTCATCTGACAACTGCTGCCACTTGGGAAAAACACGTATCGTTCTCCCTGTGTTCAGAGCCATTTCACCATTCTGCCTGAATCTGCCCCTGAATCAGAGTCAGAGCCCTCAGCTGTTACAGTTCTTACAGTCTTGGAATAAAGATGAATCCCTGTTCATTTTCCAGGGGGTCATCTAATAGAAGAAGCCATATCTAATACAGGAACCACAGGCACAAAATGCGAGCCAGTAGGTGTGATGAATGTTAGTGCAGAAGAAAATCTTAGAGAAGGAAATGAAAATAGGACCCCAAAGGATTTTTGGAACACTTCACTACATCTAGTATGCATCAAGGAATCAAAATTTTCCAGTCAGGATTTGGGAATTATTCCGATCAGATATGGTCATACATACTTCTGGTATTGGTAATAAGCAGTCAGCATACAACCGAAATTTAAGAGTAACATTTCATTGAAAAAAAAAAAAAAAAAGGCATTATTTACAAGAGATCAAAAGGGAAGACATTTCACACATCACTGAGGAGGTGTATCAAAAGGCATAACTCTGCCAGTCACAGAAAGATGGAGGCATCCCCGCCATCAGGGATCAGCTAAATCAGCTTGTTGGGTTTCTGCAGCACGTTCAACTTGGATCTTAGAAGATGAGGACTGAAAAAAAAACTAGGAATAACTCTTTTCTCAGCTTGGCAAGATCTGTGTGAACTTAATGTGATGTTTTTAGCTCATGCACGTTTGCTGTTTGAGGATGCAGTATGGCGCAGCTGGATGTTTGGTGCAGGAAGTTATGTCAAACTTGTTGAACAGGTGATGTGAACCCTAGAATTATTTTGGTATAAGGAAGAAAATTAGGATTAAGAGAACTGATAGCACCATCAGGTCAGGGAAAAAAAAAAAAAAATCTGTAGTATTCAGCCCTTACTTCACACTTTGCAAATCTTGCAAAAATGCTACATAAATTAAGGGAAAACATTCTGATGTTCAGAGTGTGAATTCACAGTTCCAGTGTTGAAATGGGTTCTCGTGGTTTCCTTTGTGTTAAGCTACTGAGGTCTAAATTGAACACAGATGTTGCCTTTAAAACTAGAGGTAATTACTGGAAAAGGATGAAAAGAATTTGAAGCTGGTGCCAGAAACAATGGAGGGAGCTAGGCTCTTAGCGGCACCCAGTGTCAGGGCAAGAGCTATGGGCACAGAGGGAAGCACATGCAATCCCAGCTGAATGTAAGAAAACACGACTTCACCGTGTTGGTGACCAGACACCTGAACAGGCTCCCCAGAAAAGCTGTGGCATCTCTGTCCTTAGAGATACTCAAAACCCAGCTGGACATGGTCCTGGGCAACCTGCTGTGGCGGATCCTGCTTGAACACAGGTTGAACCAAATGGCCTTGTGAGAGCACTTTCACTACAATTCCAGTGGGAGTAAAATTATTTAGGATAGGTGATATGAAGATAAAGGACTAGTAAGACAGCTAGAAATATCTCTGCAGGAAGACACTGTGTACCTACACTCTTTGGTGTTCATAGATTTTCTGTCTGGTGTATGATTAGGGAAGGGACCAGCAGTGTGACACCACAACGTGCCTCTAGGACCAAGACTTTGGAGCAGCAAAATCCTGGAAGACAATCATACAGCATGACTGCATTTCTCCCAGCATGACTAACCTCTAATTGGGGAAAGAAAAATACAGTCTAGAATTGTGCCTTTTAGAAGGTGCCAACTCCCAATTTACCATGTGATCTTTTTGCACTCTGTCAGTCAGATGGGAAAGCTGTAACAGGAAACAGCTCGGAAACAGCTATAACTGCTACCCCTCGTTTGAGAAAAATGTATAAGACAAGCTCCTTACACCCAAAGTGGATCCTGCACCGAAGAAAATGCTGCTACTGAAAACACAGGCACAGAGGGTAGTAGGGATCTTCTAGATATTGTTCTGTGAAACATTATGTGCTTGACAGAGGTCCAAAGACCAGATAAATTACCTACTTCTACTGTGTCCAGGGAGACTGTGCATTACTCGATACACTAAACATACACTATTTGAGCCTTTTTGTTTAACCCGTCTTTATCCTTAATTTCTTCCTTTAATTACTTGCCAGATCCTGTGTCCTTGCTGGCCACATGTGCAGACTGGAGACAATTAGATTAGGAGAACAACAAAATCAGCTTGTCTTAATTTGTAATCTTCTTGAATCAGTAGTTACTGGTTTATACGACTTCAGATGCAGTTCAATTAACTTTTTATATGACTGCAGCCGAAACAGCGAGTGGTAATTTAGGCTTTATGGTTTAACCAAATTAGTATTCTACTGTAGTAAGACCAACAGAAAAGTTTCTTTTCCTAACATGAAGTCATCCTAGTCTCCAGAATGCAGATATTTTAGGATGGTATCAACAGCAATATGACTTGATAAACTACCCATCTGTCATGGATGAGCTCTGTTGGGATGGTCTCTGACAATCTTCCATGGTCTGTAAATTGTTATTCTAGACAGCTCCAAAAGACTTCCGTTGGTTGTGGAATTGGGGCCCACCGTGACAGATCATATTGTAGTTCAGTAAGATGACTTAGAAATAAGCTCAAATTCTAGTTAGAATCTTCAAAAAGCCTCAGAACTGCTAGGTCAAGCAATACTAGTTGAATTCAAGAGCCCTTAGACTCCTTGTTTTGTATGAAAAGGAACAATATGTTCCTACATTTTGGGATCCCTAAAGAGCCCTGTGCTCTACCGAAGGAACAGACCATTGAAAATATTCACAACAATTGATGATATAAAACGCACTGAATTTTTTTCTCTCTGTGGTTTGACTCCTCCAGCAGATTTCTTATTTCAGTGCATATATTCTTACCCTGTGGTTGCTCATCCATCTTTAATCCATAATCTCTTATAGCTGGAAAGCTTTTAACAGGGACCATGTGCAATGTATAACTGTTGCCTGTAGGAGCTTCATCCCCATTTTGCACATCCCCCATCACATTGATGGCTGCCTCAGGTCACAGACACGATGAGCAAGGTGTGCAGTCACACCCCTTCCTCCCAAGCAGGCACAGCGGTGATGTAGGAGGGCAGTTTATAACACAGCACCCCTGAATAAGTGTTGTCTGTCTCCGCGAAGGAAAAGGCAGGAAGCCACCCGGAAGCATCCTGCAGCCCCAGCTGCGATCCACATGCTGTCCATTGGGCCACTTTGTGCACATCCGCCTTTCCAGCAGGTGGCTTATCTACACTTTCAGGATTCTTAAAATATTTTGGCAGTTAAAGACCATAGTCAATGACCAATGGCATTAAGTGACCAATGTTGTGCAGTTAAGCTGTGACTGCATTTACTTTTACTCTAACTCAAAGCGTTTTTATTTTTCTATTTATTCTGGATTCCCATATTCATCCAATCAATGCTTCACAATGTATGCTGCTCCAGTTCTAATGCTAAACTCGTGAGAGACCCTAACTCCACCCCCAAGCAATCATTCCAAAATATTAGTGCTGCTTGGATCTTCTCCCACTTTCTCACTGCATTTAGCTACTTCCCTGGCTAACACTGCACTGAATAAAAATGTAAGCTTCTAGCTTCAAGGTCACACATGCTCTGGCCCTGATGCCATTGATGCAATGGAGGTTTTCTGCGTGTCAGTCTGAATTTGATTTCAGTCCCTGTAGCCATTAAAATAACAGCGGTTGTTATTCAGTCGCAGCTCCTAAGGACAGAGAAGATGATGTCCAGTTGCCCAGGAAAAGCTGTCCACCTGCCCTTTTAAGGCAGCTCTAAGCCCCCTTTGCAGCTGTCTACGAGAGGAAGACTGCCATTTTGTATTAAATAAAGTTCCATAGATTTGATAACTTACTCTAGGTTATTACATTATAAGAGGGTAAAGCAAAATGCTTGAAGTAGTACAAATAGTTCAGTCAGAGTACAAAATGTTGCTGAGTGGAAAGGGATGTACCAGCAAAGCAGCATGGTGACTGTATCCTTTACATCCTCTGCAGAATCTTTTCTTCCCTTGTAACTCTAATGCTCATGAAACTAATCATAATAGGTTGTGAAATCTAGTTTTGCATTCCCAACTTGTTTTCATTTTTAAAGACCCTCAAAAAGATCGCTATCTTCTTTCATAATAGGAAGAAAGGAGTACAGCTTCACAACTTCTTCCTTCTAAGAAACGCTTTTAGCGCTTTTAGTTCCCTCTGATCAACCTGTCAGTCTGCTGAGGCCAATTTTTTCTAGGCAGATGCCCACTCATTAAGAATACTAAGAAACCTGGGACCTTCTGCAGGATTAAAAGAAGCCTCTCATAGCCAAATCTGCTTGCTCTCTCTCACACTTTTTTTTTTTTTTTTTTTTTTTTTTTTTTGCCTTTCATGAACCCACCAGAAAGAGCCCCTGGGTCCCAAGGTGCACATACCACCAGTTGGAAATCAGTCCTCCACTAAGAAGTGTAAGTTTTAAAAAATAATTTTGCTGACAGGCATTTGTACAGGCTGGGGGACGAGATGTTGGAGAACAGCGCTTGTTCAGGGAGAACAGCACTGCAGAAAGGGCTGCAGAGGGCTGTTTGTACCTATGTTTTCCTATCAAAAACGTCAGGTTCAGATATAATATTATTGTAGAAGATATTGCCAGGCCACCAAATTAGTGAAAAGTCCAGAGCATGACATCAATTTCCAATGAAAGTCCTTAACAAGTGCAGAAAAACAAGGTATCACTCTTAGACTACCAAAACTTTCTGCACAGGCATTATTTAATGGAAACTTTGCTAAATCTTGTGGTTTCTGCCATAGGTTGCTCAATGTAAAATCAGTACCTGAATTATTTCTCACCTAACTCCACTAAGTCAGGTGAATTGCATCAGACGATTTCAGGCTGAACAACTTCAGATAAATCTGGCGTTTAATTAGCACACTCACTCTATTTTTAGCATACACACTCAAGCTGCTAATGACATGAAAAACACCACTTGTAGCGCAAGTGAATCGTGACCGAACTCCGCACCCCTCCGCCGGGAGCACCAAACAATGCCTGTTCTGCTGCTCTAGGCATTTCTGACCGCAGAACCACTACAGGTTCTTCCTGAATGCCTGCACAGAAGGGTCTGGGCAGCGCGGCAGTCACCGGCAGTGCCGTGAGCTCGCTGTAAGGCCGAGAGCTCCCCGACAGAGGGACGTGTCTCACGCGAGCAACGAAATCTGCCCTGTTCCACCCGGGAGAGGGCACTGTTCCACCTGGCCACGGAGCCGGACGCGGACACGGACGGGAGGAGCAGGAAAGTTCAGGTGGCAGCTTCGAACTCGGTCAGCTCGCACGACCGGTTGGTTATTTCTATGACGAAGCCAATCTTCGGCATGAGCTGAGTCACCCGGCCGCTGCCACAACAGGAACGGCGTGTGACGGTCGATGAACGGGTAGGGCACGTTTACTCCTGCGGTGTCCGAAATGTGCTACGCGATACGCGGGGAAAGACAACAGCTTCTGGCATGTGGACCTCTCTGTACAGCTGGGCAGACAGAAAGAGAGCCGTGGGTGTAATTCTGGTGTAAAACAAGGGTTACATTTGAAACGGGCTTATTTTGAGGAGTATTTCGGGCTTCCCATTTGTTGCCCATTTCTTTTATAATAAAGCATATTACAAATGAGCATATGAATGTTGAAATGCAAAATTAACAGTGTCTAATACTAATGCAACCTGTAAGGTTAATGCTTTTAGGGATGCTTCTTGAAGATAAACAAAATAAGGATACAAATATGTTACAGTTTCAGTCCCTATTTCTATAGTGTTTGAAATCAGTATACAGATGTCCTGAGACAGCTCTCTCCTCTGGTAAGAAATCCCCCAGCAGCACTGAGAGAAGACCAGACTTGACATTTCTGATTTTTCTAAACTAAACAGGCCAAGATGGGGCAGGGAGGAGAGAAGTCTTGTTATGCAAGACACAAAAGCAGGAAAAACATGTTGCATGCTGGAAAGTTACAGTTTCAGGAGTTGTGTTTTATTAACACAGGGAACAACCTCAGTAAGTCCAAACTCTAATTCTAACAGAAAAAATATCCTATTGAGATAACAAAATAAGGAAATATATAGAAATAAGAAAGAGATCACCAAGAGTCTGAACTTGAAGAACAGCAATGTAATCATACTTAGTGTAGCCAGAAGCATCTTGGAGTCCTCAGGCAGCGTGTTGGGCTGAGGGGCACCTCAGGACCTTCATTTAACACAGCGTATTTCCTGCTCCCACCTCCAGGAGTATTTCAAAGCTGTATGCCAAACATGCTAAATGCATGTATACTCAGACACATACCTCCCAGTCTCTTATTTCTGATCAAGATCAACAGGCAATTTGCAGCTAGTTTGTGAAAGCTGCTGTTGAGAGAACTGTTTGCTATAAGGCTAAACTGATGACGGGATTAATGAAAGAACAATCTCCTGAAATGAGAAATACTACAGATTTTCATAACACGAGTAACAGTACGCTCAGAGGACGACAGTTTTGCATTTTGTGTATGGGTTTTTCTAAGGGTGAAAGACTAACGAGAATTTAATTCAGAGGATATACACTGAACAGTATTACCAACATACTGTATCAAATACAATGAAGTTGGATACAGAAGTCACTGAAATAATGTAAAGAGGCTATGTTCTCATGTTTTTCTAAGCATTTTCATTTTCAAGCATTATTCTATTAAAAACAACAACAACAACAACAAACTATATGCACATTATTTGAAGACTGCTAGTCTGTGATCCTGTTCTGGCCTAAATCCCTGTGGAGTCTTCTGTAAAATACAGAACACTACAGTACTGGAGGTATGATAACCCCAGTGCACTGATTACATAAGGTACTGGTGTTATGCAGTATTTTAGTCTGGGCAGAAGTTGCCATTGCTCCTTTCTACCTCCAAATAATAATAATAATAATAATAATAATATCATTTTTATATTCTCCATCTTTTACCAAAGAGAAAATGAAGAGAAAAAGGATGATCAAAATGGTAGGCTGGAGAAGTATACGGTGAATACAACTGTGAAAAAATGTCAATTAAAGGACTATGGAAAAGAGTGGGCTATAGTAAGGAAAGGAGATACAGTAACACATTAATTTCATTTTCTTTTTGCCACAACAGGCTCCGACATTTGTAATCCAAATGAACACAGAGAAATGAACTTAGATACAAACCAGACAAAATCACTGCCCTTTGCTGTGGCTGTTACTGGATGTCTTCCACCTATAACATACAAACACACTCACAGGAACACAGAGGATTCTGACACTGGATAAAGGTTATGTTCTTTACGCCATTCAGAGAAAAATCTGAATATTAGAAGCTCAGCTTTTTATTACCATGAGCTGTCTGAAAATACATGAGGCAGTTCACCTGCAGATTTTATGTACTGCCTTTATAATTTTTGTCCATAATACTCACTAGGAACTCACCTACCTTTCACCCAAAAGCTCTATGAGGCAGAGAAGGGTTATTACCCTTATTTTACAGGTGATAACCTAAGGCACAGAGAAGCCATGGCATACCTTCTCTAAAGGAATTTAAATACAACTTCAGGGCTTATAGGTCTAAATTATTCTGAAGAGGAAGGCCCAAGATCACACTGGAAGTCATTAAAAAGAAATCAGGCCTAGTGCAAAATTATCCATCACAAAAAGGTTCTGAAAACCTCAGCTGAGAAACTGCATTGTGTACTGTGTTAAAAACAAGCTTTGGTTTAAAGAAGAGCTAATTTGATGAACAGATGCACATGGTACAATGCTGCTGCAGGAAAATGGACATCTTCCAGTCAAACCACCAGAGAAGAGTAAATGCAGTCAGAATAGAATCATAGAATCATTAGGGCTGGAAAAGACCTCTAGGATCATCTAGTCCAACTGTCAACCCAACACCACTGTGCACGCTAAACCATGTCCCTAGGTGCCACATCTACACGTTTCTTGAACTCATCTCCAGGGATGGTGACCGTACCACCTCCCTGGGCAGCCTGTTCCAGTAAGGACTATACGCATCTGTATATAGCTGCCAGCGTCTCAAAGGCCTCTAGTTCCTGATGAAATAACTGCTGTAAATGCAGTCTCATGGTCCCTTTGAAAATCTGCCTACACTGCTCCGTACCATGCCATATTTTGCACAACTCAGACCAGCAGGGATGGTTACCGGTATTTCAGTTTTCTAGGTGGAGCAACATCTGTGGCTCACAGCATTTGGTTCTGCAGTACAGCCATTCATTAGACAGGACTGACAAACCCACTTTTTACTCCACTTTTAAAATCCTGTAGCAGAATCCATTGAAATAAATAGTTGCTTGCATTGCCTCCCCCAGTTACCTGCTCCTGGGCCTGCTGTGGCCCAGTGTGAGGGGACTTCAGCTCATCCAAGCGAGGTGTGAGGAGAGCGAGGAGCTGGGCCCGGAGCGGGAAGGAAGGGAAGGTACTGTGGTTTTCTCAAGCAAACATTAAGGGTAAAAATCGATGGGAACTGCTACACGGGCAGCTTGAGCAGGATCTCAAGGCGTGAGAGAAATCCTCCGGCTCCCAGGGGCTCGACCAGCGACCTGCCAGCCAGATGTTCCCTCAGCCACCCCCCAGGGGAACCCCTGCCGCCTCGGCCCCGGCCCTGCCCAGCCGCCGCCGCAGCCCTCCCGGCCGCCCTCAGGGCTCTCC
>VXAV01011809.1:161477-187156 GCA_013399715.1 Alectura lathami
CTCGGTGGGGCCGAGGAGCGGGGTCCGCGGGGTCCGGTGTCGCCTCCAGCTCGGCGCTCTGCTGCGGGGCTGCCGAGTCTGGCTTCGTAATGTTTAGGATTTCTTGCGGGTAAATCCCTGTTTATCTAGGCTACTTCGATGCAGAACTTCCATTATCCCAGCGTAGGTTCTCACCTTTAGGTGGATGGATTTAAAACCCGGCTCGTTTCTACCTTGCTGCTCCTCCTGTCTCTCTCACCAGCGTGTTTCTGACATGGCTGTGTACCTGAGGGTGTGTGGGGGCTGGCGGGGAAAGCTGGCTGCTTTCGGGGGGCACTGGGGAAGTTTCCATCTGCTTGGGGGAACACAGAGCAGCTTTTTCAGCATTGCATCAGCACAGCTTTCACTGTGCCTGTATCCGAGTTGGCGAACGTCAGCCGGTTAGGATTTAATAGTTGTGTCGTCATCATCATCCTGCTTGGGATGATGTTGCAGGTTAGATGCTTGTGAAATATTAATGTGAGCATGTAACTCCTGAGGCTGGTGTTCTGGAAATC
Source organism: Alectura lathami (assembly GCA_013399715.1). NCBI lineage: Eukaryota > Metazoa > Chordata > Aves > Galliformes > Megapodiidae > Alectura > Alectura lathami. Next base: position 162,014 of record VXAV01011809.1, read on the forward strand.
TGGATACATTCCCAGAGGAAAAGTCAAGAGTATATATCTTAAAAAGGTACCTAATAGTGTAGGGAAAACATGTTTAGTGTAACAGCAGTTGATGTGCTTTAAAATTAAGTGTGCTAACAGCATTGTTGCTATGCAGCTTGAACTAGCCCCTTGAAAAGATGTAAGGGCCTTGTTTTACAGCTGCCTTCAGAGCCCGGGCTGGTGTAGCCAACCTCTTGCACAGTGACCACAGAATTACATGTAAACCGGTAGAAATTTCTAGGTGGGTTTTTTAGACTTTGTAGCTTTGGTATAAACCTTGTAGCCAGCATAACACAGCTGTTATTGGGGGAACAAAGAAGTCTCCTTTGCAAATGCTGTCTAATGGCTTCAAGCCTCTTTCCCTTTGCTTTATGTAGAGGAGAAAAGAAAAAACCACCTTCTCCAGTTCTGGGGGGAGATCCATGCAGAATTTTCTTACTGTAAAGGTTGGGTCCAGTGCGCGCATTGTTCTCCAGTCCTGTTTGCTTACTGTATGCACTGAAGCATAGGATGTTGTAAATAAATAATACCATTAGGTGGTCTTTAAGCTGCAGAGAACTTACCACAAATAGGACCCCAATCCTTATTAAACTAAAATTGTGAAATCTTAATATCAAACTCACGCATTTTAATTTTCTTTTTTCCCCTGCTGCTAGCAACCCAGGTAGGAGTGTTACACTGGTACAGTAGTGTACTTGAAACTACTGCTGAAGGATACGCTAGTTCTCCTGTCTTGAAGACAGGATATCAGCATTCATCAGTGTTTGCAACTTAGGCAGCCAGGGTTTATTTGAATGTTTGTACCTTCAAACAGTGTCAGTCAAACGGTGGCATCAGAAGTACCACTAAGCGTGAAAACACATGGAATGAGAGGAGGAATGGAAGTACAACCAAATACACGATTCAGAGAGGAAAATAACTTCTTGTCTGCATGATTGGTGTACTGAAAGGAGTCTTAAACATTGTTCATTTAAAAAAATAAAGTCACAAATAATGATGCTAGATTGGTTATTTAGAAGTTGAAGTCCTTCTCTGAAGGCAAAGTGGCTTGTTATCCCCACTTTAATTATTCTTGATTTGATGCTTTGAGCTGCACCTGAACATGAAGAGCAGCCCCTCCTTTTCTGCAGATGCAGCAGGAGCACAAACACCTGAGGAGGGGGTGGGCACACTTGGAATGAATACAGAGGGAGTTTGCTCTCTGTCTTCTTCCAATGCTCCTCTTGGGACTGAAAGAGGGTGGCAGAACCAGAAGTGTTTAAAAGTGTGAAGCTAGATGGCATTTAGTTTCTGCTGCAGTTGAAGTGTCTATTGGAAGCACCAAATCTCGCTTCTAAATACCAGTGAAGGAAGAACTCTGACAAGTGTTTATCCTTGCTATAGAGAAGGTTTACTATGGTTTTATATGAGTAAATATACTTAGTGCTTTCTGTTTCTGTAATTTTAAATGGTATTTCTGTGAAATCACTGAAACAATTTTTAGATTTGTCTTCTCTGGTTTACAGGTAAGAGATAAGGTTTTTTTTTTTTTTTGGGGGGGGGAGAGGAGGCTGACAAAGCATTTTAAATCTTTTCACAACTGAGCAGCAGAAGCGTTTTTGCTCTGTGTGCTATATTATTTCTAGCTTTGTAATAAAGTCTCACCTTATCTTAACAAATGGGATGTTGTGCATTTAGTAGAGGTCCTTATAGCTTTGTATATTCTAAATTTTTGAATTAAGTAGATGCGACTGACAACAATTTCCTTCTTGGGAATACTCTCCAGAGGACGAGCATTTTACCTTTGTAAAAAGCTTTAGAATTCTCAGGTGGATGTGGTACTGGCACCTTTAACAAAGGTGAAGCTGCTAATCTAGGTAGTACAGCGGGTAGCCAAATTCTTGCCTTCTCGCTGTAAGCAGCTGTCTTATGAGGGGAAGGAGCTGGCATTTAACAGTGAGCACTGAAAACCCTGGTGTTCATTCACACACTGATGCAGAGAAGTGGCTGTAGTTCATCAGGCATGTTCATCTGTGAATAGTTTTTCATGTTTTAATGTAGTATCACATGTGCGGTAAGGAATGTTGTCACGCTGGCAGTGGGGGATTCAGCGTTGAATCGGGCATCCAGTGTCTTTGTGATGTAGAAATGTGAGGAGTTCTCTGGTCATCTGAAGTCAAAGGCTGCTGTGGAGTGAATGGTTTGCAAATGCAGCTTCCTCCTAGTGAGAAGGGAGTTGCTGGTATCTCTACCACAGAATGTTTCTCCCTCACATATCAAAAGGCAGAGGTATATCTTCATGGGAGGGAAACACAGGGCTGCAAATTATCAATATTCCTCTGCAGTTGTGGAATACGAGTAGCTGCACAGGCAGATATGTGCCATAGCAGTTAAAATTTGCAGCTAACTTGAGTCCAAAATAGCTTTCAAGTGGAAACTGTTGATGGCAAAAATTTAGATACCTCATTTCCAAGGAGGAGCTGGATATTTGTTCTGAAGTCTACAAGGTATTTCTGTGATCTACAGGGGAAGAGGAGAAGGGAAAAGTAGCAATGGTGTGCCATGCCGTGTAGGCTTGTGGAGCTGCGGGTAGCTCTGGGTTTGCTTCTGCCAGTGCCAGTAGTGGTCTTGGGATTCTTGGCAGTCCGCAGGGCGCTGAGTGGCATCTTCTTGCTCCTTGGAAAAGCCATGAACTAAGGCTCAGAAAAACTTTGTTACTTTGGTTTGCTCGCATTTGAGCAGTTTAGATACTGGGAACTAAAATGGAAGCTTTGACTAGTAATTGGTGCTTGGGTGTCATTGGTAAGGCCTGACAGAATGTGTGGATGGCTTTTTTTTTTTTTTCCTTTCCATTTATTATGTAGGACCAGTGCAGATGTGTAAGGATGAAGTGTCTTCTGTTATGGCTCCTGAATCAGCAAGGTAATATTTAAACAACGCCAATTTCCTGCTCATGCAGATGTTTAAGTTTTGATTCATAACAATGCCCTAATGAGGTCAGCCTAGCTTTAGTGAGCGCAGCAGGTCTGTGTGAGGAAAGCTAGAGCAGGCCTAGTTAATTTAAAAAAGGAAATGTTTCAGAAGTCTTCACTACTACAGAGTAGTTGTACTGGTACAAATCTCTGTTAAGCCTCTCAGAAAACTCACATGTGGCATCAGATTGGGCAGGAGGGAGACATCAGTGCGTGGGTGCAGGCTGCCTTGCAGAGGGGTGCTGGCAGACCGGAGAAGTGTGTGGGCCAACAGAGGCCTTGTGGAGTCAATAGGTGAGTGCCAAGTCCTGCACCTGGAAAATAGTCCCACGTGTCAATGCATGCTGACTGGGGACAAAGCAAGTTGGAAACGGACCTGTGTGACCCAGTGGGCAGCAAGCTGAATGCGTTCCAGCTGCGCCCTCATGGCGAAGGAACCCAGCATGCAGCTGGCCTGTGTTAGCATGAGTGTAGTGAGGGGGTGAGGAAGTGATTCTTCACTTCTCCCCTGCGCTTGTGAGACAGAGTCTGGAGCACTGTGCTCAGCTCTGGGAAAGGCCTTAATGCCCTGGAGCGAGCCCAGCAGGGTGCCGTGGAGAGGGCTGAGGGGCTGCAGCTGTGATGTGAGGAGAGGTTCCTGCCCTCCACGAGTACCTGACTGCAGAGAAGAATAGGATAAGGTGAAAAGCATCAGGCAAAAGCTGGAATGCATTTAATTCTGACTGGACAATGGGGAAAAAAGTGCTGTTATGGTAGTCCAGTCTAACCTACTGGCCAGAGAGGCTGTGGAGTCTGTCCTTGGAGATGCTCAAAAACTCTGACAAGTTCTTGAGAAGCCTGCTCTTGTTGGGCCTGCTCTGAGCTGGTGGTGGGGCTAGATGCCCTCCAAATATCTTTTCCTACATGACTGTGTCTCTAGTATCTTTTAATTATTGGTGTGTATTTTTTTCCTCTTTGTGAAAGAGAATAACATACAGATGGAGAATGTAACTGCATCCCTACACCTGGTAAAATATTTTCCCTGTAAACGAATTGAGGAGTTTTGAAGTAGAGTTTTTGTCCTTAGTTCAGAGGTGTCTGCTGTCTTGAGATGATGATGAATCCTCTTTCTCTTCAAATTCGTGGCTGGATTTTTCTGGTAGATGCAAAGCTGTTATGGTTTTTAGGTTGAACAGGTTCTGGGTTGGAACCATGAAGGCAGAGTGGATGTAAGTTGTATTTCTCTGAAATGTGAGGAGCTTAACTTTAACATAGTGGTTGGCGGTGTCCTTTGCACATTACTGGAAAGAACTTTGTCTGTGTACTTCAAGCTCTGTGTGTGACTAGAGGCAGGACAAGGTTGGAGCTGTTTCTTACTATCAGAGGTTACCTAAAAGGATACTGAAATGCCATTATTGCGCACCTTTGGTTTTCTTAATTCTCTGTGATGTGTTTGGTTGTGTTTTCCAGTTTGTGCTAGAAAATCACAGAATCCTCTAGTTTGGGCAGGACCTTCAAGATCATGAAGCTCAGCCACCAACCTGACCTACCAAGTCGCATCGCTAAACCATGTCCCTTGGACAGAATAACTCAGAACGGATCTGTGCATGTCTGTCCTTAAAGGAGTCAGTCCATAAGCCACTTGTTAGCTGGAGAGTAATCTGCTCAGAACAGAATGCATTTACTGGGGTGTTCTAAGAAAAGCGCTTTCAGAACTACTGGTTTACTTTTTACACCTAAAATACAACTGCACTTTTAAAATAAGCATTATGTAGATGCTAATGAATGCTAGCATTATGAATAACACTGCTTAAATCTGTAATTCAAGGTACTTAATGCATAGTACAAGTGAACATTTGACCAGACCTGTGAGTTGGCCAAGTTTTGGTAGTAGGAATACTTGTACAGGGAAGGCAAGTTCTGTTGCTCATTCTTGTGTTCATTTACTGGCATTCTTCCTGTTGACATGTGTCTGGATCTGTATTTCTACTGAATGCTCGACAAGTCAGCTGGAAGAATCCCAGAGATGCTGGGTGTTGTTAGAAATCAGGAAAAACTTGGCCCCCTTTGAAGTCGGGCTCATTTGATTGTCTTCTGTAATCTCTTAAAAACCTGAGGAAACACAGCAGTCTTTGGTTACAGGGCTGGGTTAAGTCGGTTCAGGATTAGGGGTCAGGCTGCAGCTGCCAGGTGGTACCTTCTGACCACAGCTGTGAGGGCCTAAGGGTGGTAGGAATGAGCCAACCCCTTAACCTTCCCAGTCTGCCATTCACTCTTCTGTGCTTGTTTCCAGGAGTTGGGCTTTAATAGGAGAGAAGTGTACGAGTTCTAAGGTTAGTTCACTTTACTTGGTCTGAAATTTAAAGTTTGTCATAGTGAACTTGTATAACTGTAAAAGTGTGCAAAAAGTACTGGGCACCAGTCCAGTCTTGTGTCCAGTGGTCTTTCAGTTGCATTAGAAGTGTTATATTAGTGCAAATACTGAGTGTAGTTCTGATGTTGGTCACCTGTAAAATGATTTCTGGCTTGTTTTCGTGACCTAGCAAGGATTTTTGTCACTACTGTACTTCATTTTTACACTAATAATTATTGCTGGTATTAAACTGAGGAAATGCTTTTTGTTAAACTTCATCGTTACTATGCAGGCTTTCAGTATCTGACGAACTAGGCAAAAACTTTGCTGCTGTTTAGGTGAGGAAAATAAACAATTTAGTTCTTGTATTGCAGACTTTGAATTTTGAGAAATGGCGTTCTGTGAAGCACTCTAGGGTTGTAGTGCACTTTTGCACTCCTAACTTAATGAGTGTTTTCCCTTCATAGGATATCCATGAAAAACTGTTGGTGTTAATACTTGTAATGGTTGGACTGGGAGTACCTCTGTCAGCAGCAGCAGTGACCTCCTTTGAGGACTACATGTGTGTCTGTTGTTCTGTTTTAACAGAATTGTTCTAAGCCTGTGGATTGTTCCTGTAGTCCACAGAGGAGAGAGACTTTGTGACTGTCCCTGGCCACAGAAGCTTCATTCAGCACTTTTGCTTTATGGGACACCAGAAAGCTCAGTCAGGCGTACCATGTAACTCCAGTTTGGCTATGCGTACGTCCAAGAGAGCTGAGCTCAGTGTGTCACTCTTCTGCTGGATGTTGATAGGGACTATCCTGTCTACCTTCATCTGCTGTCACAAGACACATAGGGAACTAATTTCTATTTATTTCATCGCTTCTATTCATTATTAGCCAGTGAAATCAACAATTCTTTAGGAAAAAAAACAGCTAATGATTGTGTAAGGCTGGTTGCTTTGGAAAATCAAGGTTTAAGGTAACATGCCTTTCAGATTCTGAAATGCTTGTGCAATGTTTTATGGGGAAAAACAAACAAAGAAATGGATTAGTCTGTATTTTATTTAAGTGGGTTTAGTTCAAGTCAAATAGATACTGCTTATTGGTTTTAGCTGGAAATACCGTGAGGAAGTGTTTTGAAGTATTTGCTATACTGAAGTAGGGGGAGGCTGTTGCAAGATCAAGTAGCATGTACAAGTGGAAGTCACTGTCACTGTGTATTTATTTGCTCCCTTTCTGGAAATGGAGGGCATTTAGGTAAGCCCCTCACTTTGGAATAAAAGTGTCCACATGGGAAGCTAGGATGGAAGAACCGTTCTGAGCGATTTCCATGTGTCTTCAGGCTCAGGGCCTGAGTGAACTAGCATGATCAATTTCAAATGAGCTGAATCCTGTGATTCCTTTGTATGTAGGATTACTAGCAACCTAAGCAGGGTAGGCTTCCAGAGCTGACTGCAGAATCTACCACCCAATAGTTCTGTGTGTTTGTAGAATGACTAACTCGGAGTACGATTCAAACTGTTTATAAAGTGTACTTTAACTGTAGGGGGTTTCAGTTGTTTAGCATCAAAGCGAGAGCCATGCATGAAAAGAAGGAAATGCATCTTGCATTCCTGCCAAAGTGCTTGTTCATTTAGTCTTCCTTGATTACTGGGTTGTCCGGGGCAGGAGTCCCTTGCACTGTGCCCTTCCTGACGGTCAGCATCTCGGTGGCACGTGGGCAAGGTTCGCGTTCCAGTACTGTGATTCCTGCCCACAATTAATGCTTCCAGGTACTGTAAATACCACGCATAGCTGAACATGGGTATAGCTGATGGCTGTGCCAGGGCCCTTGCACCTGCACAGGAGTGTAGGTATCCTGCTTCATGCACAGCTTTCGTGGCATGGCTTCCCCAGGGGAACCACGCCATCCCTGCGGGTGAGGCAAGCAGTGACTGTGTAACTGCGCTTCAGGCTTGTGCCAGCGTGGCTGTGTCAGTTACGCCTCTGCGTGCCCGCGACTGATGTGACTATTCTGTCAGAAATAGTTCAGACAGACACAGGAGCTGAAGTTTCAAAATACTTTTAGGCTGTCCTAAGGCAGTGCCAAGAAGCAGTGTCGCGTTCCTCTTGCAGCCTGGTCTCTGCCATGCTCCTCCTAATCGCGGTTTGTGGTAAAGGGAGTTGAGCTGAAGCGAAGGAGCCTTCTGACGAAGACAGTTATGACCACTTGCACAAGGGCCTGCCCCCTTCTTGATGTCCTTAGCAGGAGCAGAGTAGGACCTTGGCAGCTGCCTGACTCGTCTACACTGACCAGTCAGGTCAGCTAACAGCTGAACGTGGGCAGTACTTGATAGTAAAACTTTCTTCAGAGTATCTAAAATTTATGGTTAAAATCTAGTCTGGCTCTTGCAAGACTTTTTTTTAATACTTGAAATTTTTTGTTTTCTTACAGAAAACAATCCTCCTAGTTTTGTTCTTGTATGTAAGTACATGTAATGCTACAGAATTTAAGTTGACACAGGTTTAGTCCCTTGTTAAACACTTCAATAAAGCAGAATTTGAGATGTGTTAAACACTGTGATAAAGGATAACTTGATAACAGTGCTACAGAAACATCCCACAGTATTCATTTGTATCTCCTTAGCTATATTCAAAGATGTTACATATTGGTAACATTGTATGTTGATGAAGAAACAAAAAATCCATTTTCCATTGGTATGTAAAACTAACCTAATTTGTTCCAAAACAAACATAACTAGGAAATACACGTGGAACTTAGATGAAATGGAATGCACAATGTGGAGAAACTTCAAAACTGAAAGTGATAGTAGAGTCAAAGTATGTAAGGGTGTTTTAAGAAGAGTGTTTCTTTGCATTAACGTTTTCTTATCTGGGAAAATTGCTCTTCAGTGTGCTTTAGACAGACCTCCTTCCTTTCTTTTCCCTGCCCTAAGTATTTGTTGATTATGGTGAGCATTGCTTTGAAGGTCAGCAACAGCTCTTTCTGCAAATGTGGTGTGCTGATCTCAACTGATTGTGCAGTACAGATAATTCATAGCCATGACTGTGACAATTAGGTGACACTTTGCTTCTCTCAACAAGCTTCAGGTTTTCTAGGGCTCTGGAGATGTACTTCATTCAAACTTCTAAGCTGGAGTCAGTCTGAAGAAGTATTTCCAAGGTGTTGAACCGTTACAGCTCCTTAGAGTTTGTGGCTGGGGATAAGCATGGAGCTTAATATTTCTGAAGTTGATGTTGCTGTTTTGCTGCAGCATAGTGCCCTGCACTTGGGCTTGTTTTCTTGTAAAGTGATACATTCTGCCTTCTTTTCCCTGGTGACTGGAAAAAGGGAAACATCACGCCCATTTTTAAGAAAGGGAGAAAGGAAGACCCGAGGAACTACAGGCCGGTGAGCCTCACATCTGTGCCTGGGAAGATCATGGAGCAGATCCTCCTGGAGGAGATGCTAAGGCACATGTGAGATGAGGAGCTGATCCGAGACAGCCAGCACGGCTTCACCAAGGGCAGGTCGTGCCTGACCAATCTGGTGGCCTTCTATGATGGAGTGACAGCATCCATGGACCAAGGGAGGGTGACGGATGTTGTCTGCCTGGACTTGTACAAGGCCTTTGACATGGTCACGCGCTATATCCTTATCTCAAAACTGGAGAGATACGGATTTGATGGGTGGACTGTTCGATGGATAAAGAACTGACTGGAGGGTCGCAGCCAAAGGGTTGTAGTCAATGGCTCTACGTCCAGGTGGAGGCCGGTCACGAGCGGTGTCCCCCAGGGGTCCGTCCTGGGACCGGTGCACTTCAACATCTTTATCAACGACTTAGACTGTGGGATCGAGTGCACCCTCAGCAAGTTTGCTGATGACACCAAGCTGAGTGGTGCAGTTGATACCCCTGAAGGAAGGGATGCCATCCAGAGGGACCTGGACAGGCTGGAAAAGTGGGCCCATGAGAACGTGATGAGGTTCAACAAGGCCAAGTGCAAGGTGTTGCACTTGGGTCGGGGCAATCCCAGGAGTGTGTACAGACTGGGAGAAGAACTCCTTGAGGGCAGCCCTGTGGAGAAGGACTTGGGCGCTGTGATGGACGAAAAGCTGGCCATGAGCCGGCAGTGCGCTCTTGCAGCCAGGAAGGCCAATGGCATCCTGGGCTGCATCAAGAGAGGGGTGGCCAGCAGGGAGAGGGAGGTGATCGTCCCCCTCTACTCTGCCCTTGTAAGGCCTCACCTGGAGTACTGTGTCCAGGCCTGGGGCCCCCAGTACAGAGGGGATGTGGAGCTGTTGGAGCGGGTCCAGAGGAGGGCCACCAAAATGATCAGAGGGCTGGAGCACCTCTCCTGTGAGGAAAGGTTGAGGGAGTTGGGATTGTACAGCTTGGAAAAGAGAAGGCTCCAGGGAGACCTCATTGCGGCCTTCCAATACCTGAAAGGAGCTTACAGGCAGGAGGGGGACCGACTTTTTGCCCGGGTGGAAATGGTAGGACAAGGGGGAATGGGCTGAAACTGAACGAGGGGAGGTTTAGCTTGGACATCAGGAAGAAATTCTTCCCTGAGAGAGTGGTGAGGTGCTGGAACAGGCTGCCCAGAGAAGCTGTGGCTGCCCCATCCCTGGCTGTGTTCAAGGCCAGGCTGGATGGGTTCCTGGGCAGTTTGATCCAGTGAGCTGGTGGCTGGCAGCCCTGTCCACGGCAGGGGGGTTGGAACTAGTTGATCTCTAAGGTCCCTTCCAACCCCAGCCATTCTATGATGATTCTTGCTATTTTCCCATTTCTCTTGTAAGAGTGAGCTAACTGGATGCAGTGTGCTTCCTGATCTGCTATGGGGATGCAAAGCGTAGAGGAGGAAGAGCGTTGGTTCGTAAAGAAAGAACATTGGGGGCTGAAAGGAGGGGCTGGTGAGCTGACTTCTTAGCAGCCTCAGAGGTGAGCATTTGTTAGGATCCTCCATTTCTGGAGTACCAGTAGAGGAGAGAGTCTCAGCTGAGTCATCTGGGCTAAGTTGAGAGGGCTGATGCTATTAAAAAAAAAAAAAAAGTGTAAGGAAATAGTTTGGCAGTTATGACAAAAATTAATTGGAATGTTTATCCACAAACCCTGCAAGGATAAGAATGAACTTGTTTTCATTTTTGATGTTGTTAATGTTAATAATTGATATCTAGTGGAGAATTTGGACTGTTAGACTTGTTTAGAGCAATTTTTTAAATGCGGGATTCAAAGGTCTAATATTCAGGTGAGGTCATGTCAGGGGAGAGGGCAAGTAAAGCTGGTTGGTTCTAGTATAACCCCTCTCAAAACTTCTTAGCTGTATGCCATCATCCTCCAGTACTAAGTTTGTGTCTTGTAGCCATTACTGACATGGAGGTTTTTGTTTTGTTTTTTGTGGTGTGATCATTTCCAATGGTGGGGTTTCAAGATGAATCTGTAAAACTGCTGACTAAGGACTTAAAATATTTTGAAATATTTTCTTCCTCCATCTTTGGTAAAATCTACCAGTATCTAACCACACATTGCCAGCTCTGACAATAGGCATGTTTACACTGGTTACTTCTTCTGGCTACTGCTTCTGGTGGTCTGCTTAGCAAAATAGCTGTCGAATTTGCAATTTTTTTGTTAAGCATAAAAACTTCTGAGGCACCTGTAATTCTTTGTCCTTTAAAAAAAAGTTGTTACATCTATGTTTAGCCTTCAGGAAGTAGGCTTACCTTGAGTTTGAACGTAGAAAATAGTTTTTTTTCTTGAAAATATTTTGTGTGGGGGAAATAAATGTTTAGACTAACAGTGCAGTTTTTATCATCTTCCAGTAACGTGTTCCTGAGTTGCTGATAAGTTACTGTTTCATCTTGGGTTTTATTTTTGCTTTTAATCTTCTGTTTAAACAACTTTTTGTTTTTTTTTTTTTGATTTTTGAGATTTTTGACCAGTAAAGGTAATTGGCTGTGAATAACATACAAATAAAGGTTTTTTTAAAAAATAGGCAGATTAAAGAAGAGAGAATGAGGTGGTATGGAATCCTCAGGAGAAAGGATGCAGAAAGCAGACAGCCCCCTCTGAGAGGGAGTCCTTGTTAAGGCTTGTGGTCGTGGTGAAGGGAAAGAACGGGGTCGGCTGTGAGTGATGTGTGGGCGTACAGAGCTGCTTTTCAGCCGCAGTGTAATAGGTTAGAGACAATGCCATGAAGCACTGCCAATGTGAACGTGTCTCAGTACTAAGTTTCTTCTGGAGTGTATGGTGTCTCCTCTCTGGGGAAGACATTCAGCAAGACTCTGCAGTATGATTCTTCTGGATTTTATGAGCAGGCAGGCAAAGACAGGTCAAAGTATCAGAAATCAGTAACTACAGTAAGTGCGATTTAATGCCCTGTCTTTGGGAGATGTTCATGGGGTGACCCTTCAGGAAGGATTGATTCCTTTGGGTTTCTCTGTAGAGTTACACTTTCATAATGGTTAAAAGTTTACATGAATCTTCCAACTTTTCTCCCTCACTCTTAGTTTTATCTCTGTGCTGGGGTTTTATCTCTGCACAGGCAGGATTAAATGAGGTAGAGGTGACTAATAATGCGTACCGAGAATCACCAGTTGGTCTGAAAGGAGGACTCTTGGCTAGAGTGCTGGCATGAAGCAGAGCATGCGTTTATAAAGGAAGAGAAGAGAGCTATTCCTAATCTGACTAGAATATAAAGGAAAAAAGAGGTGAGGGAGCAGCACTGCGCCTTGTGTATGTGGCTTTAACGCTCCTTTTTCCCATTTATTCACAATTTTAAATCAACATCATTTTAAAGTGATATGGTATAGCATTGGACTTGCAGATTCCTAGAAAATGGTATTGGTGTGGATGGAGCATTTGGAATATTAGTGGGAATTGTGTTGTTACAGAACTTGTCTGGGGCTGTGGAAATGAACGCTGCATGGCTCAGATCCTTCAGGTGCTTTGGTCACCAAACCACTGCTGAATCAACGGGAGGTGGTGCTGTGCTGGGCTTGGCACAGGGTCTTTGTAGAAGTGCTTGGGGAAAATCAGCGTGTGTTGTGTGGTCACAGGTTGGATCCTGACCTCTGCAGCTGAGGTCGCTGGTGTCAGAGGTATGCTTCTGGAGCACGTAACGGAATGCTGCTGTTGGTAGCTTTACAGAGATAGCCCTGGGTGTGCGGGAGACCAGGGATGTAGTGTGTTAGAGCTGCTAGAATTAAGTAATTTTATCCTGTGTGATCCTCATTAAGAGGAAATAGTGCAGGAAAGCACTCCAGATTTAATTGGATGGATATTCTCTTCAGTACAGTTAAAGACTTGTTCTTGCTCTGGGGATGTAGCAAAAAGCAAGAACTGGCAAGGTCAGAGTGAGTTGCACCTTGAAAGGTCTATCAGCATAGTAGGGAAAGTTCTTCAGCCATGTAAATAGGAATGCTTTTGTTATGGGGGCATGGTGGAACCTGAATGTGATCCCCAAATTAAACCAGTCCTTCCACCGAGTCAGCGTGATGCAGCTGGCTGCTGTTCTTCAAGCAGGTAGCCCCAGCTGCAGTGGTGAGCCCTGTCAGCTGCTGGGGGACTGGGCTTACTGGGCCTGGGCCCAGCAGTGAGGGGGGGTGTGCTTGTTTCCGCCAAACCTAGTGGTTAAGAGGGATGTCTGAAAAGCAGCTAGTGGGGAACTGGCTGAACTGGGATTGAGGGTGAATATCCAAGCTGCCACATCAACGTGGAGGGCCTTAGGGAAAACACGGAAGTAAAAATGCTGAGTAGAAAATTGACCAAGTTGTATTGTGGTTTGGCCATGCATTGCATCACTGCCATTTATGTGACTGCTCTTGCTGCAGTCCTCGGGAGGCATAGTTAGGGGCTTGCTTGCAGAGAACGGGGACTCCTGCTGTAAACTTGGAGCTCACCAGTTGAAGTTGCCGAAGAGCTTGAGGTGACAGAGAGCAGGAGGGAGTAATAGATGTCAGACCGGTGCATTACCTGAGCGGGTGGTTTTGGTGACCTCTGAACTGCATTAAACCAATGTGCTCGTGAGCCAAGGGGCAGCACCTCCGAAAGCACGGTGCAGGCACTGAAGAGGAGGCAGCTTGGTAGGAAGGCTTGCTGGGACTGTCAGGCTTGGTCTGAGCCTGGTGTAGTGCTGCCATGGAGGGAGGCAAATTACTTCTAGGCTCTGCTGGCTGTGGTGTATTTTCAGTGAGTACAACAAAGCGTTCACAGCACTGACTCCAAAACTTCATCTGAATTCCTCTGTTCAGGGCTAGTTGGGTGATGGGGGGGACTTGGAATGGTGAAATTAATTTCAGCTTGTTTACAGCAAGGTGAAGGTTGAAAAGAGAAGTTGATATAAAGGTATATAGTGAGAGGAATCAGTACTAGAGATTACAAAACTTGTTTAAGCTAGGCAGCAGTGATGTCACAGGAGCAAGTGGGTGTAAATAAGCCATCACTGTGCTGGAATCTCCAGCTAAGAAAACTTAATTGTGAGACTGTGCAATGAGCTGCCAGCTGAAATAGTGGTGGCCAAAAAGGGGCCTTGGGAAGCTTGCAAAGGGTGTGGCTACCTGAGATCGATTTCGGGTTCGGGGAGGCAGTTTGTGGCAGTGCCTGGCTTTCTGGGCAGACTGCTTCTGCTGCTCAGTGTTGCAGAAACAAAGCTCTGAAAGGTTCTTTGGAAGAAAACTGGTTGCCCTCTGGTCAGGCAACTCCTATGAACAGGAGCAAAAGCGAAAATCAATCTAAAAACTTTTTAAAATGTAAAGAATATAATTTCATCAGTTCTATTAATAGCTTCCTTCCTTTCTCTGATGCCTTAGCTAAGGTCATGAAAGATGACACAACACCTGATGCTGAATTTAAAATCAAAAACTAGATTATACATTTAAACAGGTATTCGTGGCTAAATGCTGACTCTGTTTTGGAGGTGCATGGTGCAGTATAAATTTGTGACGTGGTTGAATCTGTTTTCTGATGTGCACTGCTTGTCCTCAGCTGTGCGGGTGCTGCCTTGTTTATGTGGGTTGAGGGGTCTTTCCCAACTTTTAAAGGCAAGTGTGTCTAGCTAGAGGTGTAAAAAAAAAAAAAAAANAACCCTCCCAAATCACCACTGGATTAAGTTGGTGGAACTTGCATTTGATGTCTTACATGGTGAAACTACTACTTGAAGGGAAAAAGAAATACCAAAAGTTTATATCTGTGAGCACCTCTGGTCTGAAAGGCACACTTGTTTTAGTGGGAGACTGAATCTGTAGAACGGTTTCCGGAAGGAGGTAGGCAGAGGTAATCTCCTAGCTGAGCTGAGTCTCAGTGAATTCTGCAGTTCATGTCATTGGCAGGACTGAGAACCAGGTGATGGCAACCATCATCTTCACCTCCTAAAGACAAGGGCAGATGGTACAAGGTTTTGGAAGAAAATGGTATGAAATCCAGGAAATCCCTGGTGCATTCGGTGAGCACAATAGACACAGTAGCAGAGTGGAGAAGCCTTTAATAACTTCTAAGAATGTCATGGTGCCTGTAAAAGGGGATTTTGCTTTGCAGTGTCAGAAAAGTTGCTAGCTGAAGGATTTGTTTGAATTTTGTTAATACTGCTCTTTGGGCTGGGAAGGCAAATTCAGTGGAACATATAGCTCTGGCTAAACATTCAAAGTAGTTTCTGGAAAACATATGTTTTCTCTGTATCAGAATATGGTGTTTTTATAGGCAAGTTGGAATGGGGTGTGAAAATGCTGAGGAGGTGACAATGAAATTCAAGTGTATAAATAAATAGTACCTCATGCCAGAATACTAAACATGGCCTTAAACAAGGCTCCGGTGTTCTGCTCGGATCATCTTGCTCAAAAGTAGTGAGCACTCCATTTGGGGAAGGCTTTCTTATTCCAGTGATGGTGACAATTATGTCTGTGATTAATCCAGAAGCTCTAAACAAGAAAAAAAAATAAAAGCAATGTGTAATTCAGCCAGTGCAGTTTTACAGTTTTTATTTAGAATTAATAGCTAATTTGACCTATCAACCATTTTTTAAATGTAACCAATTTAAAAAAAATATATTGCTGGGTTGCTTTGCTTATTTTGGTGGTAGTATAAGTAATGTTATTGACATTTCTAATGCTTCACGAATTCTGTTTTCCTTGGAGGAGTTCTCCAATGGGAAGATCCTCTTCAGGTTACTGTATTAAAAAAACAAAAGCAATTCTATATTTTAAAATATATTTTTGGGTAAATCTGTATGTCAAATGCTTACTTATGACTCTTTGTTTCTCTCTCTTGTTTTTAAGACGAGCAAAAATCAAATTAAAGTAGACCTTGTAGATGAGAATTTTACAGAATTAAGAGGAGAAATAGCAGGACCTCCGGACACACCGTATGAAGGCAAGTAATGTTTTGGTGTATGCAATCGCTGTGCACGTCATGTGTCTTGAAATGCTTTGTTTGTAAAATTATTTTATGGCATAAAAATTGAGAGCTGCATGTTTTTAAGATTTTTTTTTTTAAATACAAACTGAATTTTTTTCCAAACTTAAGATGTGTTGTCTGATGCACCTGTTCTACAGCAGGACTGGCTGTCTGCTGTCAAGGGTTAACCCACAGGTACAAGCTGTGTGGCGTAAGGGGGACAATGCTGGCTTTGTTTAACTGTTTTAGCCATGTTGCACCAAGAAACTAAGTTTCAGAATCTAATGTAACTTTCTGTGCATTTCTGTGATAAATGTGGTGGTCATTCAGAAGTGTTGTTATGCTGCCTGAAGGGGAGATGCCATTGCGAATTAGATTTGAGATTAATTTCAGGCATTCGTGGGTCCCAGTACTTAATTTATACTGAAGTCGGGGACTATTGGAGAACTTCTTGTCTACAGCTGTCTTCGAAAATTACCATACTGACTTTCCAGTTCGTTAAAGCTGATATAAGTAATCATGCATTTCTTCAGTCTGGAAGAAGGGAGGTAATCTAATACCTCTTTAATAATAATTAAAAAAAAGCTTAAACTAATAGAGCATACGTGATCAGAGATACCAAAGTACTCAATGGTGCTTACAACTATGAATGTTCTGTTTGTATGATAAATATGAAGCTGGTAGAAACACTTCCTATTACAGCTCCTTGATTGTAAATGATGGTGGCTTTTAAGGGTTTTTTTGGTTAATTTTAAGTGGTGTTTTATCCAAATTTCCTGTGCCAGGTATCTACTTCCATTTGAGTTTTTAGCTAAACTTTCAGTAGACAAAAAAGCCTCAAAGAATGTTGCAGACAAATTGTTGGAAAATGAAAGCAGTTTTCAAAGGTTTTGGTTGCTCCAGTTGCTCAATGCCTTGGAGTTAAGATTGGGATTTGAGTATTGTTCAAACACATGCTGCTTATCATCAGCCTAAAAGTAAATTCTGGTCAACTGGGGAAAGTGTCTGAAAGCTGCTGTGTTAGGTATAGGTGTGTGTGCACTCAAAAGAGTGGCTGCGGCTGAAAATTTGATTGTTGCAGCTTCACAGAGAAGGACTTCCCCTTGGGGCTGCTTCTCAGGGCTAGCAGCTGCTGGTGCAGTAGCATGGGACAGAGTGAGGACGGTCTCCCCAGTGCTCCCCACACTGGGACGCAGTGAAGGACGAGGAAATGACCCTGTAAAGGTGGATAATATTGGCCTGGGATGGAGTGTGACAGCTGAGGAGAAAGGAAGGGAGAGAGCAGAAAAGTGGAAGTGTCTGTAGTGGTGGGGATGCTCCCCTCCAGAACCTGAATCCTGGCACTCAGAACCACAGAGTCCTAGAATCGTGGAGGTCTTTTCCAACCTGAATTATTCTAAGATCACCTAGTCCAACCATCTACCCAACACCACCATGCCCACTAAACCATGTCCCTAACCTACACGGTTCTTGAACGCCTCCAGGGAAGGAGACTCCACCACCTCCCTGGGCAGCCTGTTCCACTGCCTGACCACTCTCTCAGAGAAGTTTTTCCCAACATCCAACCTGAACCTCCCCTGGTGCAGCTTGAGGCCGTTACCTCTCGTCCTATCACTGTTACCAGGGAGAAGAGGCCGACCCCCACCTCACTACAGCCTCCTTTCAGGTAGCTGTAGAGAGCAATAAGGTCTCCCCTGAGCCTCCTCTTCTTCTCCAGACTGAACAGTCCCAGTTCCCTCAGCCGCTCCCCATAAGCCTTGGGCTCCAGGCCCTTCACCAGCTTTGTTGCCCTTCTTTGGGCACGCTCCAGGGCTTCAATGTCCTTCTTGTAGTGACGGGCCCAGAACTGAACACAGCACTCGAGGTGCGGCCTCACCAGTGCTTGAGTTCGGGGGACGATCACCTCCCTAGTCCCGCTGGCCGCACTATTTCTGATGCAGGTCAGGCTGCCCTTGGCCTTCTTGGCCACCTGGGCACACTGCTGGCTCATGTTCAGCTAGCTGTCAGCTAGCACCCCCAGGTCCTTTTCCTCTGCACAGCTTTCCAGCCACTCTGCCCCAAGCCTGTAGCATTGCTTGGGGTTGCTGTGACCGAAGTGCAGGACCCAACACTTGGTCTTGTTGAACCTCATGCAACTGGCCTCAGCCCATTGGTCCAGATCCCTCTGTAGAGCCTGCCTTCCCTCAGGCAGATCAACACTTCCTCCTAACTTGGTTTCATCAGCAAAATTACTGAGGGTGCACTCAATGCCCTCATCCAGATCATCAATAAAGATATTAAACAGTTCCTCTGCTCCCATAGTTGCATTCACCCCATCTCCCATGTCTGCATTTCCTCATCTCATCAGTCACTGGTGTTTAGCTGACAGAAGATAATGTCTGGAAAAAAGATAATTTCTTCTGGTTATAACACTTCCTTTTAAATTGAAGGCACAACTACACTGCAGACCTAAAATACATAGTCCTTTTGGTAAACCTACTTAGAAATGAATCATTCTGTTTAGTGGTGTAATTGTTTTGAAAACATAGTTGGTCTTGTAAAACCAAATCTTATTTACAGATGTTAAGTTTGCAAAATTAAGTAACTGGATGCTGGGCAACATCTGAATTGCTGTTTGTGCTTGGGGAAAGTTTTAAGTGTTATTGGAATAAAAGATGTGTCAAAATTTTAAAACTTTATAGCAGCTCATGAAGAGAGTAAAAAAAAAATTAATGCTTGTCTGCAGAACTGGATTCTGTGTTACACTGGATAATTCAGCTGGACCAAAACTTCAAAAACTGAGCACTGCATGCTCACATTCAGTGTACCTAGCTAATAAAAACCAGCAGTATGCGCTTAGTGCTGAATTTGTTGAAGTGCATGCAGATGCAATTGCATACATGCATGTGAGTACATTGAATGACAAGGCTGGAAGGGTGGAGTAGATACCCCTCTTCAGGGGGAGTAGGGGGAGCCATGGTGTATACTCACTGTGGCAGAGATACGGGAAATAATGTGACCATGTGCTTGCTTTAATCTGCAAGGACAAGGGGCAAAATTAAAGTTCCTGACAGCCCAAATTCTGGCATTTCCTGACATTTGATTACGTTAATATTTCTGTAACATAGTTTTATGCATTTATTCTCTTATGTAATTACAGATGGCTTGCCAGCGTGTGTAGTTCACATTTATGACTAAAGCAGAAATGCATGCTGCAAAATTGCCGCCTGATTTCCTGTCATCTATAGTCTGAACAACGACACAGCAAGAAGCACTTTGTGGAGAACAGCTAGCTAACACGGCTGTTCCTGTCAGACAGTTCCCTGATGCAGGAGGGAGTTCTAGGGCTGTTGGGAAGTGAAAGAGCAGTAATATTTGTCATTGACCACAACCGATGAGGTATCTGAAAACCAACTGCTGCTACAGGATTCTATTACAGGCCACGTTAGGACATTGGTCTAAGCATGACTGAGAGGAAGAATGCAATCTGCTGTTGGCAAGTTTACAGCTTCTGTTTTTCTGTAAGTCTTGTCAACTCATACTGATCAATTTTCTGAACATTGCAGGACACAGCTGCAGCTGAAACACTGTTGCTTTGGAGAGAGGACCTCTAAAAGTCTGTGTTAATGGCTGCGGTTTTACTTGAGTTCAAGAGCTTTTCAATAGGTAGTTTTTAAGCACTGTGTAACCAAGGTATTTCAAGCCAGCTTTGCACACAAACCACAGTAACTGCAGAATTTTCTTCAAGAAATGCCCTGCTGTAAAATTTGTGCTTGCCAGTAGGAGCACTGAGGAGTGGTTAACTTGATCTCAAGTATTAAATGTTGAAAAAAGCGATATGAATGCATATTCCCTGTGTGTAAGAAATAAAACCAGCAGAAATACTAGGATACGGAAGTTAGTGTGTTACTCACATTTTAAACTTAGGACTGAGGAAATGAAATTAACGGCTGCTCAGGCCTGTTCAGTGTGTTGGGGCTTCAGGCCCATGCATTCAGCTGTAAACATCAGCGCACAACTGTGCTTTCTGAGAAACACTGCCAACCTACTGCTCCCTGCAGTTCTAAAATCTTCCAGAGATGTACGTTCCAGCTGGAGAAACTTGGCAGCGGAGTAAACTGTTGTGGAGAAGGCTGTAACAGTATCTTTTACAGTCGAATTTTGGTGGCATGCAGAAGACATGCTGGTACCCGAGGCTAGGTTTTGTATTGCATTACGAACCGCTCTGGCCGTGGAGACATGCAGGGACTGATGAATCTTCGTAATCCAGGAACAAGGCAATGCTGTTTCTTGGGAAGAATTGCTGCTGAATTATATTTTGATTTAAACAAAAGAAAAAGCAAACTTTGTTAAGGTCTGTAGGTGAGGTAAATATTAAGTGTCTTCAGAATCTTCAGAAATACTTTGCCTGCGCTGTCCTGTAAGCAGAGACAAGCAATCACTTTACTAACTGTGGTGATGTGGGGCTTGTTACCTTTGGTTCTGTTGCATTTTCTGCTAAATCTTTGGCAGTTACTGTAGTATCAAGTGAGGAGACTACATTTGTAGTAGAGGGTGTAAAATACCAAGCTCTATTACTAACCACTTTCAAGCACACAGAAGTAGACCGAATCACATTTAGAAGTGAGGGAGGCTGGTACCTTCCAGTGAGTGTTTTGGCACAGGCAGAGAGGAGCCATAGACCTGAACTGTTCAGAGGGTTACTTCAAGGTTTTTTATTTTTCTCCTGCCTGTGGACCTCACTGCTTATATGGAGACTCCCTGAGAGCTGTTTTCCTGTAGAGTCCTTACAGAGTAAACCACTCTGAAATCCCAAAGGATTGTAGGTTACTCCAAGGAAACTTATAGATTGTAACAAAGTACGCTGAAGGATGGGAAAGGTTCCTTTCAGGAAGAACAGTGGTAGAACCAGGGGTTAAAAATAGCAGGTGAGAAGCAATGCTTTCAGTTTCTGTAAAAACTAGATGTCTAAACTGGTGCATGTGTTTTGCACTACTCTGTCATTAAACTGCTGCCTGGTGAAACATCTTGAGTAGGTGGAGATGGCTTCAGATTGCTCCAGGAAACAGAGGTGTTGGTAGAAGTCTTGAATGTTAACAAAACTGTAGTTAAAATAGGTTTAAGTTATGGTATAGTGACAGGGAGATAAAAACCAAAACGCTGAGAAAAGGGCAGTAGGAGGTCCCATCCTCCAAGCTCATGCCGTCCTTTGTTACATGCTGTGATTCTACAGCCGGTGTTGATAGTCCTAGTATGTGAAAGGGCAGCCTGGCAGTGGTGTTGCTGCCTTCAGATAGGAGCATGCTGGGAGCAGCATTGGAGCCTCCTCTTTTCCAGAGTGTGGTGACTTTTGTTAGATGGCATTGCTGAGCATTCTCAGGTCCAGAAAGCGTAATGAATACAATTAATTTAAAGCACATAATGTGAGGGGAGAGGGAGGAACCTAACTGGTGGGTATGAGGCATCAGAAAAGAGTCACGTTAACGTAACATGTCATATTCAGTGGTTGCTCCTGTGGTCTCGTTTCATTTGGTGTCTGTCTGGGGGATGTTGGTTTATATCTTCCTATATTTTACTTAAATAGAATGCGGAAATTGTAATCTTGGGAGTATAGTAACTAACTATAGGTGGATGTACACATTAAATG
This sequence comes from Alectura lathami, assembly GCA_013399715.1. NCBI lineage: Eukaryota > Metazoa > Chordata > Aves > Galliformes > Megapodiidae > Alectura > Alectura lathami. The sequence goes on from VXAV01011809.1 coordinate 183,292, forward strand.
TACCTAAGGAATAGAGATTCTGATTTGCATAAGCAAGTATGATTTATTAATTTCACCTTATCAATAAGGTATATGAAATCTAAAAGCATCTTCTAGGTAATGCTTATGAGTAAATTTAAATTGCTTGAAAACCTGTGCGCTTAGAAGCATAGGCTTTGCTGACATAAGGGTAGGCTTGATTAATTTTGTGTTTTAACTTTAATTTTTGTTTTCTGAAGGTGGAAGATATCAACTAGAGATAAAAATTCCAGAAACATATCCATTTAATCCTCCTAAGGTAATATAAGCATTTTTCATAAAAATTTCCCTCACAAGTTGTTTTTGATTATTTCTATTTATTTGCTTGTTTGCATACACTTTTATAGTACCTATCTTTTCTGATTCTCCTCTAGACAGAAGCTGGAAGTGTCACTTCTAGGTAGAAATCATTCAGGATGTATAACTGTGTCCAATCAGAAATACACTGCTCATTTTTCAGAGTACAAATTAATAAATTCTGGGCAGCAGTTTGACCTTCTTGTAATTTCTTTTGGGCAAGGTACAGTTTTTAGGTAGTTTTACTTGATGTAGAGAATATTGATCCTATTGATTTCTGCCTGCCACACCTGGGAATCCCTGAAGAAATGCTGTGAAAGGTGATTGTTTGTTCTTTTAGTTCTTTGCACTCCATAAGCTGCATTTGGTAGAGTCCTCGGTTTAGCCTGCCGAGTTGCTGTTAAATGCAGCTAGACCTGCAGTTTCTGTGTGACCTGAAGGGCCAATAGGAATAGTACAGGCATATGCAGCTCCGCTGAAGGAGCACGTAAGATGTGCACAAGGATGAGGGGTGTGGGAAGTGTGTTAAACTCACCTGTATGTTTCTGCAGCTTACTGCCCTCTCAGTTGTACCGCACCTTTCTTGCCTTTCTAGCATTTTCAGTTTGTGACTCTGCTCCCGTCTTAGGGTGATCAGAATAGTGCTTTCCCCAGCTGTGTGCGGCTGCAATCATACATTCCCGTAGCAATCATATATTCCTGCAGCCTTGTGTAGCCCTTTCTTCAGTGCCCTATGGTAAGTCAGCAGACTCCAGCATTGTCTGACAGCTTCTTGGTTGGCTTTCTGTTGGAGTCTGAAAGATGTCGTTGGACTAAGAATGTGTCCTGTGTGGTGATTATTTTCACCCTGGTACATAATTACTGGGGAGGAACTGGGGATGAGGAGGAGGAGGTATCAGTAGCTCTTAGCTCTTGTTGCCCTTTGAGTGACTTCCATGAGTTTGCAGTGAAAGAGTTCCTGTTCCTGAAATGTCTGTTGGTTTCAGTTCTTTCATCCACGTGTATTCTGGTGGCAGCTAAAAAAAAGGAGGCTGAAACTGGTCATAGACCCTGAAGGATGGGCCTCTGGACTGGGGTTTAATTGCTGCTCTAGGGCTTGGTGCTCGTTTCCAAAGCCTATAGATAGCTGTCAGGAGCTCAGTGCACTGCAGAATAGCACCACTTATTGTGGAGTACAGATAGATGGTCTTGTACCGGGGGCCTTTTTGCTTCTGTCTCCCCTGAAAGATTTCTTTATCTTGTTCAGAATGTGGTTTGACAGCCATTGTTAGCTTGCATTCTTTGTGAGAAAATACTCAATGTTGTTTGTGGTGGTTTTTGTGTTTTACATTTACAGAGCTGAGCTAATTCATAACAGGCTCAGCAGACATGATCTCTTAGTTTCTGTCCTGGAAAGCAGAACTGCTTTTTTTTTTTTCTGAGACTTTTAAAATAAAAGGCTGCTTTTAGCCATCTCAGTGCCTTCAAAAAGATGTTTTTAAGCTTTATGAGCATGCATATACTTAACTTTGGTGTTTAAAATATGGGTGTGATTGAAGAGTAAGTGCTAGGACTAGATCCTTCCAACAGAAAAGAATAATTCTAATCTAGTTAGGTTTTGGTTTGTTGAACATCGCTGCGCACGTGGGTTGCAGGACTGGATGGCTGTAGAATTAGCAGCCTCCACCAAGGACGGTTGTGCAGCAGCAGCTTGCCTGAACACAAGATCCAACATCACACCCAGGGTTCAGGGACCTGTTCCGCTGCCTTCGCTGAGCAGGCTTTCCAGCATTGAAGCTGGCTTCTGACAGGGTTGGAAGATCGGTGTCTGCCTTGCACTGCCTGCCTGTGTTGAAGCACTGGTGCTGCTGGCGGGTGTCCCTGAATGGCTTCTGTGTGACGTGGGGCTGTGCCCGTGTGGCAGGACGTAGGGGAGCAGGTGGGGGTGGCTTTTGGGTAGTGGTCCACTTCCGAGTAAAGCAAGGCTGTGCCTAACAAATGGGCTTGCAGGCTTGAGCTCTCCTGAAATGTGTCTTAGTGCTGTTTTTTAGCTTGATTTTTCCTAAATCAGTATTACTCCGTGATGTTATTAGAAATGGTGCATTTAAAATATGTTTGCTTAATATACTGCATGTAATAACCATTTTATTGTATTTTACATTTTCTTGTGTTTTAGGTGCGGTTTATCACCAAAATATGGCATCCTAATATTAGCTCAGTTACTGGGGCCATTTGTTTGGATATTCTGAAAGATCAATGGTAAGATTCCGTACTGGCTTACACGTGCAGAATCAGCTATACCAGTGTCGTAGGCGGGAGGCAGCAGCTCATGGTGCTTTTCAGTTTGCATTTATAATTTCATATGCCCTTAATGCTTAACATATGACAGAACAGTATTTTGAGTTGAAAAGAGGATCCTAATGGAACGGTTGGGTGGTGACTTTGGGAAGTACTGGGTAGATATTAACTGAGTAGAGAGCGCTTTCAAAAGTCTTTTGCACAAGGACTAGAGTGAACTTTTAATGTGTTTTAGTTCCTCTCCAGTGACAGATGCTACCTGTTGCATTCAGAGCTTTGTGCTTTCAGCCTCCTGAGGTGTAAGCAGAAAAAACAAGTGCTCATCTTCATTTTGATTCTTGGCTTGGATTTTCAAATAAAATCAGTTCTGTTTTACAATAACAATATGTGGGGTATATCTGGGAGTATAAAAGGTAACAGGTAGGCAATAGGAGAGAGACTGCCATGCTAATTCTGTCTGTGAGCATTGGTAATGCTGATGCTTTGAACCTCTAAACCTTTGCTGTTTAGTTTCTGGTCAATTGCTGGCTTTGTTGCTGTTACATTACTGAAAACATTTTAATAGCCCAAATCCTTGGAACAGGTCTGTAAGTGTCCAAACTGTAACAGCTGAACTCACTGTGCATTTGTTTTCTTGAGCAGTATGAAACATATGCCAGTGTAAGAGTGGAGTTCATCTGTATTTTCCTCCATATCTGTCCCAAAAGAATGGGACTGTAATCCCTAGCCAGATAGTGTCAATATTTCATCCATACAAGCTTCATGTGCTCCTGGCTTCAATTATCAAGACTAGTGTTGGCCAAGCAGGTGTCAGCAGGGTTTAAAAGAAACTCTAGAGCAGAAAGTTTGAGTTCAGGTCTTGCAGCTGACACATGGGTCATGTACATCCTGTACATGGTGGTAAGATTATGCGGAGTGTGTGGCAGAGTATGGCATAAAGTACTAAAATGAGCCACAAGAAGCAGAAGTTGCTGTTACTTGTCTTTGTTTCTGGAACTGCTTGTTTTTCCTTACAGTCTTGCAGCACATGACCATGTTTCAGGCAATAGGATCTTTCAGCATACACGGTACATCGTATGACTCCTGGGTCACTAAAGCCAGTGCACCTAGTTACCCATCCCACCCTGCAGTTGTGCTGCATGTTAACAGCTCTTCAGCTGTGCAAATGCAGTTTCCCAAGAGATCATAAGCCAGAGTAGTGAAAAGGGTGGTGGTTAGAGGGCTGGCTGGCTGGTTTCTCTACTGGACTTTTTTTTTTTTTTTTTTTTTTTTT
>VXAV01011809.1:187207-205992 GCA_013399715.1 Alectura lathami
GCAAAGTAGCAAAACTTGGGGGGTGTTTTTAACAGGGATCCTTTCACTGATCTGAACCAGAGTACAGAAGTCTAGCTGGGATGACAGGTTTCTTTCACTTGGGACAAGAGTTACATAGTGAGTATATAGGAGTGCCTTCCTATTTCCAGCAGCAAAGGTGGTTAACAGGAACTGCATCCCAGAGTCATTAATACTCTCCTGGGAAGAATTTATCCAAAGCTTCTAAGTTCAGGGATTTTTTTTCTGTCCATTTTTAGCTACTCCTATATGCGCTGTCTAGTTGTGTTACTCAGTGTCAAGTTTTTGTGACTTGAACGATCTTCAAGGCTAACCTTTCCATACCGAACCTCCTGAACTTCTTTATTTTTCTCCAAAAATCAGTTATCTGGCATTTTTTTTTTTACTGAAAACTTTGGGGAAAGAGTCTCTAGCAGAACTCTTCTTTATTTATCATATTCTGAAATAAAACCAAAAGTCAGTTAATAGATTTTTTTTTTTTTTTTAACATTTGTTACCTTCTTATTACTTAAATATATTCCCTAATTAGTGTTTCCTGTGAAGGCTGGGTGTACTTGCCTCTGCTGCAGTAGACTGCGATTCAGGAGACCACATCTTTGTTTCCAGTCCTGGAACAGACCTTCTGTTGTCTTTCAGCATTGCCAAACACCATGACTTGAAAAATTCTCGCAGTTCAGTCTTATCCCGAAGGTGCTGCTTTAGGAGTGAAGCGGTTAATAGCTTTCAGATTAACTTCTGGCCATTTCAGTTGCTGTTCAAACTAAAAAACCAAACAACAACCAAAACCGACAAACCAAAGGGACAAAAAACCAGGGAAAATATCAAAAGCAATGGACAAACATTAAGACCCAAAGAAATAATGAGCTAAAATTTGGGAAGGAAGAACAGGAGAGGAGATCTGACATGTGTTCTTGTGATCTTTGAAAGATCAATCTGGCACAGATGTCTTAATCTGAGTTTAGCTCTCCCAATGAAAGTAGCAGTCTTACCTTCCATTGCCAAGATGTGTACAAAACAGGGGTATCTGAGCAACTTGCCTCACGTGTATTTAAGGTGCCTCGTGCAAGGAGCACTGGTGTCATACCTTGAAGCCTTCCTTCGACAGACCGGCTTTGTTTAGAAGCGCTGAGGGAAGAACTACACAGAACTCGCTGGCAGGGGTTGGGAGGCTTCCTGTGTGCTGTACTCCTTTCGCAAATGATTCTTCATGTAGCCATCCCTTTGATGGCTAGTGAATTGCTCTTGGTGCCGTTTTTGCATGTGGTCTTTGTTTGATTTTGTTTTTTAAATCATAGCATGGTAAGTAAAAGCGGCCTGAGTGGTGCTGAAGTGCTTCTCAAAGCCCCAGGGCCTTTGGGAGAAGAGGACGCTGTTCTTGTTTGAATCATGTCAGTACTGTGATAGATGAGACTTTTTCTGAGTAGTGTCCTAAAACTTCCTAAGCCATATAAATGGTGAATTTTGCTGAAATAAGATGGTTATTCTGCAGTGTTTACACTGGGGATATGCTGTTTCAGTTTAACCATGGCTATGTGGACATTTCTCAGTTTAAGTTTTCTGCACCTGTAGGTTGAACAACAGTTGAATAAAACAACAGCTTCTTTAAAACAAACAAAAACCCACAAGTACCCATACCAGAACACCTTGAAGACTTAATTTTTAATGGCTTTCACCAGGTTTAAAAGGTAAATGGTGGAAAAATGTAATTCTAAAATGTTCAGGTGGCTTTACTCTAGAAGATGTGAAAGACCGTGGAACTAAATACATCAAATCTTTCAGTAACAAGCCTGGTTTCTGAAGTGCCGCTTTGACTTGCAGTAGCCTTAACTGAGTACTGCTGCTCTTGTTGCTGTGTGCTCAGTGTAAATCTCCTGTGGCAGTGGGTGTCTGACCGTCATGGATGTGAGCAGCAGTTTGGGCCCATCAGACTTGGTGGCTGTTTTTTTTTTTTTTGAGTTCATACAATGATCTTACATGGTGAATACAGATACAACTGGCTTCATGTATCTGTGTACTGAAACATGTCTCTTCCCTACTCACCCAGCCCCTGGCGATTTTCTGTCCTAATGAGCCTAGCTGAGGTACTCTCACGCGTGTTGGCAGAAGCCTTTATCAGCTCGTGAAGTAATGCCTTTGAATCATTTTGTAATGGGTGTAATGAGTTTTCTTTTTTCTCCACAGTCTATGCTTGATGATGAAATCCTCTGCGCTGTGGGTTTTCATGTTTAGATTTGTAAATACCTGTTGTGCCAGCCTGTTTGCCAAACAACTGTTGTTTGCTGGTAGAATTAAAATCGGGATATGATTTTATAGGAAGAACACCATTTGTGCTGGTCTGATCTGACTCTTACCTGGTTTCCTGTAACGTCACCTCTATTTATCTTCCAGGCTAGTATTCTATCCCTGAATTTCATTCTTAAATATAAAATGCATCCAATACTTTTTACTGAAACCTGAGAGCTAACTTATTTGGGAGCTGTTTGCATAAATCCCTTGAGCAGTGATTATCGAGCAGACGTGTTGTGGCTGTGTGTATTGCAACAAAAAACTTCTGGCAGTTATGGTTTTGACAAGTGATATAAAAATGAATTGTAAGAATATCTTTTGAATGCTCCAGTACAGCCACTACAACCTTCAGTTTTAGTTGAGATGCAAAATCATTATTATAAGGTAATATAACTTGAGGAGATACACAGGCAGCAGCCAACTAGTAATCACCTTGGGCATCTAAACATGCTGGGCTGCTCAGTTTGTCTGAGGAATGTGAAGCCTTTTCAGAGCTTTGAGGAAAATGCAGAGAATATCAGCACTGCTTGAGGGAACTCTCTGGCAGGCCTGCCATTTCCCCCATCCCTGTGCCGAAGCCCTGTACCCAGTTGTGTACTTCTCTAAACAGTGGCTGTACAGCAGGCTTCCACTCTCAAAGGCCTGATCCATTTCCTCCCACCTTCCAAATTCCTTAAACTCTTGGTTCAAATTCCCAGAGCTTTTCCTCTGGATTCACAAGTGCAGTTATTCCACAAATGGAATATGTATTGCAGACTATTTAATGAGGACAAGAAGTTGTTCCCGGTAGCCACGTCTGGCGGGCAGACCGGAGCAGTGAGCTGCTGGCTGCAGCTGCTCCTGCTGTGCTGCAGGGTTGCCTCTCAAAGGTGATGTACCAGGGAGATTGTTTTCAGGGAGGAATGTACAGAATATAAATAAAAACTCCTCAATAGAAAATTATTTAGCCTTTAAAGATGATGTGGGGAGAGGGAGAGTGTTTTGTAATCCTCTCAGGGCTCTCTCAGCTCGTCAAAAGGTAGGAGGCTCCTTACCTTGGGCATGCTGGGCACAACCTGGTTGTCATGCTCCTGGGCGTTAGCATTGTATTCGCCTCCAGCTAAGGCTGTTTATTTCTAATGGAAATGCCCCGGAGATGTTAAGGAAAAAAGTGCATGTTTGCGTACGAGCCACCCATCGGCTCTCTGCTTCCCTCCAGGTTTCCCGCAGTGCAGTGTTCTTCTGCACTCCCCTTGCGTGTTTAGCAAATGCCATGCCCAAGACAAGCCTTCTGTTGGGGTCGGAAGTGCAGAGTGGGGGCTTCCAGTGTGAAGTTCTGCTTTCCCCCACTTCATAGATTTCAAAATAGGCCTGCGTAGTGGCTGAGCAGTGTTTTGGGATGGGGCAGGGATGTCGTGATGTTGAAGTGGACCAGAAGTCAGTAATGCCCTGGGACCTGGTACAAGGTGAAGAGCACCTGGGATGCGAGAGGCTTACCTGCATGACATAAGCTGCCTGCTTTTTGTTTCTGACTGGTAAGGCTTCAGGTGAGCTGGTGCACCTGCTTTGAGCAGTGTGTTCCAGGAAAGATGGAACCATGGGACAAATCCAGAGTGAGGCAACAAGAACGATGGCCTGAGCAAACATGGCCTGTGAAAGATCAGCACGCCGTCTCAGCATGCTGAAGCGCAAGCACAGTGAAGCATCAAAGCAGATTTTCCAAGAAACTCGTGAGGTGAACAGATCAGACAGTTATCTGCCAGGAGTGACCTTGCCTTTGGCAAAGAGGGGAGAGGGTGAAAATTAAACCTGAACATGCAGCTAGCTTGCGTTGCTGAAGGGATTTGCCTGAACTCGATGACAAGTTGGTTCATAAATCCACACCCAGTGATGAGCGTCAAGTATGAGAAGAGTTCAGAAATCTATTCCTGAACAATAGGCCCCTGGGGAACACTGGAAAATGCAGAAGATGTTTTCTCTTTCATTTGGAAGTTGGTTTTAAGGAAATCCTCACAACCTGTTTTGCAGCACATTCTTTTCTAGCTTGTGGGAGAGGTGACACCGTTCCCTTGTTTGTTCTGTGCCACCCTCAGCCTGCATTTTTTTCCAGTTCTATGATGACACCTGTCTCTGCTCTTTCTCTGCTCTTAATGAGAAACAGGTCCTGCTTTTCTGGTGCCTGGGAGCGTGGCTCTGAGCAGTCATCTCCATTGACGTTATTCTCCCAAAAGAAGGTAATGGGGAGAAAGGAGAGGGCTTTTTTTAAGGAAATTGGAGAACAACAATCTGGTTTTTAGCTGTCCCTCCAGTTTCTTCTGGGAATCTTAATTTACTTCTGAAAAAAGTATATAGAGAATAATGACTTTTGGGCTTCTGATCAGGAAAGCTACTTCATGTCCTGAAGGCAGAAAATGTTGCATGAGTGTATGATAGTTGCACCAAATGTCAGATTTTTTTTACCTTTGATCACAGACCTGCTTTTCCTTTTTTTTTTTTTTTTTTTTTTTTTTACTAAAAAAAACAAAAATGNCTCATGTATAAGACCTTCTGAGAAATGTAAACTACATTTCTAGGTGTCAACTTCTTTTCAAGCCTTTTTACATATGTGGCTAAATCAGTCATGTCTGTAAGCTTTAATTTTTTAGAGTGAGTTCTTTAAGAGTTAGCAAATGGCCATCTGTGTGTCCCAATAAATGAGCACTTTATCTTTGTTACTCATTTTGAAATTGGAGTGTCGGGAAGGTAGCCGAAGTCCCAGTGTGCTTCATCTGAAAGCCTGTGCACAGAACAGATGAGCTGGGCTGAGGCGGCCTACAGTCGGGGAGGCCAGAGACAGCGGGAGCCCCCCGGGTCTCGTGCTCTGTCCCTTCATGGCACCTCTTGTCCTCCGCAATGCTCCCTCCCCTGCCAAGCTGTGCTTCTGCTCCGAGCAGGCATGGTGTAAATGGAGGTAAATCGCTTGTGGAGGCCTCACGTGTGTCCAGAACTCATTCATGAGTTCTGTCTGCTTTACATGATGATAGTATTCCCAGACACCTCTGGAGTAGGAGGATTTCTGTGAAGGGAAGTTCAGAACAGCTTCTGTCTGGGGACAGTAGTTACAGCGTCAGCTACAGGTGGTAGAAGCTTCATGTGCAGTCTCTCCCAAAAGTCACACAGGACAGTGTAGTGGAACTGCCTAACGGGGAGAGAGGACCCTGCGTTCACAGCATGTCTGGTGGCTGTGGTGGCTTCCGAACTTCCTGCACAGAGATGGAGGTGGTGGCATCCTTCTGAGCTCAGCAGCAAGGCCTGAAGGCCTAGTGGTCTGTGCCACCTGGGTGCCAGAACAGCGAGCGCCTGGCATCAGGATCTGCAGATCCTGCAGTGGGTTGTGCCCTCAATGTGCGTGTTAGCCAGGCGAATTTCAAGGTGGTCTCAGTCAGGAGAAATGGCAGAGAACAAGGAATTCTGAAGATTAACAACAACAACAACAAAAAAAGCACAGGTGCATGTAAGGCAAAAAGACTTCAATATTCTGTCAGTCAGGTTCTTCTTCTGGTGTGTGTGACCTAGGCATGGAAAAACAAGTACAAACCTCAGTACGGTGCCTCAGTGCTGGAAAACAGACAAGTTTCTGAAATCTGATGCTAGAAATACAAAAAGAAACAGTTTGCAGGTCTGTCTGGACCAACAGGTGAAATTCCTCCCCGCCCATTTTGTCAAACTCACCGTGGGTACTTTCAGCCTTCTGAAGAAAAACAATTCTCTGTTAGTTGGTACTTGCTGATTGTGCCTGTGCCACAGCTGTCCTTCAGCATTTCATGCACCATAACTATCTTGCTCAAATCTAAGCTGCTGCGTTTTCCCACCTCACCTTCTGGTAGCATTCAGCAGGGTGAGTGGTTCTGTGAGTTAGCTGGAACATCCGTCCCTCAGGCCTGCTGAGCTCAGTGGGGTCTGGTTGCCAGCGTGTGCCAGCTGAAATGGTGGAGCAGAAGTGGTGATATTGTGCAGCTTAATTAGATCCTGACCATTTGAAGTGTTACGGCTTTGCAGATCAGTGTGTATCAACAAATTTCATGCCTCTTTCCTGGGTGATGGTTGACTTTTATGAATGTGCCTCATTTTCCCTTTTAAAAAAATCTTTGGGGTCTCTTATTCTAAATGGACTTTGAGACCTAGACAGGTGGTGAGTTCTTAGAAGCTGCATGGTTTGGACTCCAGAACTATCTTGCCCTCAGTGGGTTTCTTTCAGAGAGGCAAACAAATGCCTTCACAGCACCTTCATGTCTACAGAAATGTGTTCCTGTGCTGTCTGAATTCGGTCTCAGCTGAAACCAGGATAACTGGTTAAAGCTGTCAGTAGTATCTTGTTGCAAGGTGGAGGTACTTTGAGTTGCGTGCTCCTGTGGCAGTCAAACCTTCTTACTGCTGTAGTAGCGATTCACTATGAAAACTGTTATATTGTATCTGGGAAAAAATGTCATTTAAAATGATGCAATGCAAAAGATGCCAAATACCTAAAATTCCATATTTGTTATTAGAAATTAGAATATAGGTCACTGTTTGTGTATGTCCTAGTCTGCTACGAGGAGTGCCAGCAGAGGGAGCACGCATGGGCTGCCAGCTCAGTGCCTAGAGTTTAGCTGTTCCTGGTGGTAAGGAGGGACAACACAAACTTCAAGCTAGCTTTTGAGTAAGTGGGATGAATTCTGTCGTGTGGGTAAGGTCGGTTGTGTAGGTCCAGGTCTGTTCTCCAGATACTATGAAAGCCTTGTTAGTGACAAAGTCCACACTTAAACTCTGGCTTCAATTCAGTTATGGAATAGTATTTTAATACCGCTAAGCTGCGCTGGTCCAAGAGTGCAACGCTTTGATTTAAAATCTGTGTTCTCGTATCTTCTGTTATGAATATAGCAGCAGAGGTGACGACAGGCATGGGATTTGATACAGTCATTTTCAAATTTTAATTCCAGGGCAGCAGCAATGACGCTCAGAACAGTGTTGTTATCGCTGCAAGCATTGTTGGCAGCTGCAGAACCAGATGACCCACAAGATGCAGTAGTGGCAAACCAGGTAAGAGGCGCAGCTGGCCGTGAACTTCTAACCTAACGCCTTTGTAGCCATCACTAACTGGGGTTGAGATCCAAACCTTGGGGGAGCTGAAGATTTTTTTTTTTTAATAATCTATTTGAAAATTGCTCTACAGTGAGTATGAGTTACTGCAGTGTTTTGTGGTCTTTACTCTCCAGACTCCGAAGTAGCAGATATTTTACAGTGTCAAAAGATTTGGTTTTGGTTTTTGTCCTTATTTAGCATGTGAGAAGAGTCAGGGTATAACGCATAGTGAAATGAATTCCTGTATAACTTGCCTCTTAAAATCTAAGACTTCAGGGTAAAACCAGGAATGTTGTGTTTGTTTCAAACAAGCTTTAACTTGGTGTTCATTGGATTTGAATTGGCTCGTAGCTCCTCCTCTAGATTAGTATAAATGCTGTTGGGCATTGTCTTTGTTGCTACTCATAAAATTTTGATTTTTTTACTTGTAGCATTTAATGGTGAGATGTGTGAACTTGAGTGAAGCATCCTGTGTGTTTTACCTTCCCGAGTACTTGGGGGTAACTCTTCTAGTCACCAGGTGGATAGGTATCAACAGACCTCTAAAGTAACCAGCAAGGTTACTCTTCAGGCGGTAGCAACAATTTATAAAAAATGGTAGTTAGAACTGGTGCTATTTAAAATGTTGATTAAAGATTGGAACAGTCATTCCATGACTTCAATCATTTGACAATTCTCAGCAAAATCCCAGGTATGCACGTGGTTTTTCTTTTTTCTCTGGGGAGAAAGGAGGAGAGAGAGAGAAGGGTTGGCTGTGCACTTGGCTGACAAGGATATATTTCAGTAACAAAAACCCCAAGCAAGTGCAGAGTTCTTCCAGTGCCAATCTCATCTATATCTCCTGTAAGTCAGCACCTTCCAGGAAAGGGTGAGAATTGTGTACTCCTTTCTCCTAAAAACTCTACGAGGGTGATAGTTAGTAAGTTTACCAAAGCTGTCAGGTTCTAGAGGGTGGCACAGAGAGCAGAGGTAGCCCACTGTGTCCCTGGGTGTGGAAGAGCGGTGTTAAAGCTGCCCTTACAAACTCAGCTGGAAGGATCAAGGGTGGCTTCTGCTGGACTGAGTTGCTGTTGCCAGGAAGAATCCTCATGCAAGGCAGTGAGGCCCTGGGCGCTCCATGCCGATGATGTCCCTGCGCTGGATTTTCTTGCCAGATGCTCGGCCTTGCTGTCACACCCTCTCCTTGAAAACAAAAATAACTTTTTCCTTTTTCACGAAGAACAAATTTGAATTTCCTGTTCTGGCTGCTGAAAGTAGGATTCCCATGCAAAATTCTGACAGTCTTGTGGAAACACTTCAGCTGGAAGTTTTCTCAAACAAAAAAACTTCATGAAACTTCCTGGGCTGTGAAGAGCCGGTTTCCAGGCTGCCTTTCAGGTGCCTGTGGGGAGGTGCCCAGTGGGACTGTGGCAGGGCTGGTGTGGGGAGGGTTCTCTTTGTCTTCTGCCCTGCACACACCTGCATTAGTTACACCTGTATGGAAGTAGAAAGTTATGACAATCCCTGTCAGAGAGGTGATGGTAAACATCCAGTTCCTCCATGTGTGGTTTATGGTTTCTGTTTGGTTTTCCATCTCCTGTCCCATCCCATTGTTTCCCCCACCACCACCCTGATTTAAAAAAAAAAACAAAAAAAAAACACTTTTGAAAATAGAAGTTAGCAAGGAACTATTTATCCTGGATGCTGTTTTCATTTTACTCTGTCAATTGTCATAACTGTTTGTTAGACTGCTGAAGGTGAATGGTAGCGCCCAGCAATGGTAGCATCCAGCTGCATCCCTCAGAGCACAGTGCTGTTCTGCTCCTGCTTGTATGACAGCAGCATGTCAGGCACCCGACACCTTCCAGATGCTGTCCGGTGCCAAAGCTACTTCATCCTACTGCACTAGCTGCAGCTGTTGATGCTGTTGTTAAGTACAGCAACATAACTGACACAGAGACATCAGGAAAAGGTGCCTGTGTGCTCCCTGGTTCAGTGGGAAGCTAGGTTGTTCACAGATAGCAAAGTAAAGGAGGCTTATGTATAGGACACTGAAAGCCACTTCTGAATAAAATGCAGTTATGCAAGCATGACCCCACAGCTGGTTGCTGATAAGACTTGGCAATGTTTCCAAATATATTAAAAAAAAAAAAAAGGGGGGGGGGGGGGGGGGAAGATCTCTTCAGAGTAGAAGAGTACAGTGCTTTGGGATGGTACACTTACTGCTTCCTCGTTTCTTCAGCTGCAAAGGTTAGAAACGTACTGCAGACCACTGGGCATGCAACACTGGGTCACTGCCAGCCATGGATGGCCGCCCATGTTTGCTTTAAGGCCACTGGTAATCAGATGGTAACGACCCATTTCTTCATGGGGGCAGAGTTGGTGGGAGGTGAACAAAGCACGCGGTGCAGCGGAGGTGGGGGCTGAGTGCTGTAGGCGAGGTGGAATGTAGGTATCCACTTGGACAGTGCTTTACGGACCTGATTGCTTACAGGTATGGATAAACTACTTAGAATGATGATGTTACGTTTCTGTTCTTAAAATGGGTCTGAAACTTTTGCATAGTGTATTTCCCAGTATCTTGGCTTATTGTTTAGGGCTAAACTTTATTATGTAGGTAAGGATGGGAAAACATGTATTCAAGTGTAATGATTAAGGGGAAAAAGTATTCTTTTAATGAGGGCAAGAGATGATTATGGTGATTTAAAACCTGATTTTATAGATGAAAGTTCCTAAAATAGGATGCTTTGCGTATGGTTTGTGACAAGTGACCTGCTTTGTTGGCTTTGGAGTTCCTGGCACAGGCTGAAAACCCTGCCATGGTCCATCCTGTTGTTTGCTGGAAACCCAGCAGTGACAACGCTGGTGCAACACAGCATTTACCTGCCCTGCACAGTTTTATTTTCCAGTTAACAATAGCTTGCATAGAGTTGCAGCTTCCTAGTTTTTTGCATTTTTTTTCAGCCCTTTTTTGGTTACATACTACTCTTACACCCTTACTTTGAGCAGGAGGGTGTGTAGTAAATTGTCACCCTCTCTGGGAAAACTGCAGAACTACTCCCAGGGTACAGAAGCAGGCGTGATAACAGAAATGCATTCCTGCGAGCGTACATTCAGCAGGCGTTAACACAGGGGCAGCTTGTGCTTTGCTGTGCTGAGTGCAGTGTTTCAGCAGCTGTGCTCTGTTACAGCTGCTTGCTCCCTCCTGATCAGCACAGCTGAGAGCAGCGCCTGCGGTGTGTACCTTCGCCTGAAGGCAGGTGCACGATGTGAAACGCTGGCACAGGCTTCTGCATACAGTGCTCGGCCCCATGGTGCAGCTCACGGATCTGAGGGTGACCGGCGTGGAACGGTGCTGAAGCTGCTCCGGGAGGAATTGCGGGCTGGAACCCGCCGTGTCATCGCACTTGGGGTTGGGCTGCTGAGCTGACCTAACTTTGCATTCTCCCCTCTCTCTCTTTTGTGTAGTACAAACAGAATCCAGAAATGTTTAAACAGACAGCTCGACTTTGGGCACATGTGTATGCTGGAGCGCCAGTTTCTAGTCCAGAATACACCAGGAAAATAGAAAACCTTTGTGCTATGGGCTTTGATAGGGTAAGTATTTTAACTTGGGTGCCTTTCAGTAGGGGCAGGGCAAGCACACGTGTGCGTGCAGGAGCCATTCCTGTGGTGGAGTGAGCTCGCTATTTCCGTGACCTTCTGTAGGTCCGGTCAGGTGGCTGTCCTGCAGCTGCAGTTCTGAGGTACTTCATTATTAGTGGATCTTGGCCCCCCCCTTCCTCGCCTTTTCTGAAATAATCTTTCCCTAAATTGTTAATTATCACTTAAGACTGAAGTGCTATGTTCTGGTGAATCTGCAGACTCCTCATTCCATCTCAGCCGCAGGTTCGCACACTGAAAATACTGTTTTGCTTTGTTCTCTCCTTGCAGAATGCAGTAATAGTGGCCTTGTCTTCAAAATCATGGGATGTAGAGACTGCAACAGAATTACTCCTGAGTAACTGAGCCATGTAGAGAGCTGCTTCGGTAGTCCGGCTCACCCCTTCTGGAGGAGCATCACCATCTGTTATTTTTAGGATTCGATATAGATTCTCTTTTAAAACTGGCACTCTTGCCTGATGATGCTATCTTGGCACTATTGGAGACTGAAAAACTGCTCTGTAAATAAAGCTAATTAAACGTCTGTGTAAATTTAAAAAGGGGAAATACTTTAATTTTTTTCTTACTAAATATTGTAAAAATTCTTTGAGCTCAGCTAAAATAATGGGGGAAAAACATGCCTACTTTTGTGTTTAGCAGTGTGAGGAAGACTAGCAGGTACCTGCTTCAGGACTTTGATTTAGTAATTCAGAGAGCAACATTTTTGAGTGTTAGTCATCAAAATTGTTGGTGCCGCTCATCGCAGCTATCTTACTGTTTTTAACATGGATCCTCTGTGCCTGTGGATTGACCTATATTGCATGCTTGTACTTATAGACGTATTAGGTAGGGTCGCTGAAGAGAGCACCACTGAAATACTCAAGTGTTCTTGTACCTATTTTCCTGACAGCCTTCAAAGATGTACCCAAAGTTCCAAATGGTGACCTGTTCAGAACTGTTTTCTTCCTAGCTTATTAATTGGGAATCCTGACTCTTCTCCCTGACATCATACAGCTGCAAATCCCCACTGGATTATTTCTCATCCTGTTGGTGTTGTGTGCCATGTGCAGTAGTCCAGGCTCCTCTTTAAAGAACATATTTTGAATGAGCAGTAACGATTTTCATCCCTCATATTTTCTACACACCTCATAAGGGTTTAGTATGCCTTGATATAGCACAAAAGATGGAGCTGGTATTCTTTCCTTTTTTTTTTTTTTTGTCTTAAATGGATGTAAAATGTTCTTCAGTGTATCCTGGATAATATGATCGCACTGGATTTGAAGGAGGAAACGGCTAATTCTCTGGCATACTGGGAAATGTTTTTGAGTACTTGATATGATGCAATCAGCTGTTTTTGCAACAGTTTTCTAGCTTTATTCTGGGCTTCACTTTAAGGATTGCTTACCAGGTACTTGAAAATCCATCCATGCTTGCATTTTTCTTGACACATGGAGGCTGTGTTGGTGTTTTTACTGTACATACTTCAAATGCACATAGAAGTTTGTCCTCAATTTAGCTTTCTTTTGGATTGATGTTTCTGATAAATGAGAACTGAAATCGTACCTTGGCTTGTACATAGTCAGTCGTCTTCTTCGTATTAAAATGACATTTCATCCTGAGTGCAAAAGCTTGAAAATTATTAGTTTTGCAACCTCAAACACCAGTACATCTATTTAAAGAGAGCTGTAATGTCTTCTTGAATGCAACGCTAACTGTTGAGGATATCTGACAAGGAGGTTCAGAGGAATCCTGCAGCAGAGCGGGGGTTGTTGGTGCAGCGCTGTAGAAGTCATTTCTCCATGACTTTGTTCCTGAACAGTGTATGAATGGGGGTGTGGTGGGGAGATGCATGCCTGCTGGGGATTTTCCTTGAACTAGGGAGAACAGGTTGAGAGAGGTTCACCCTTCAGAGACGGTCAGTTTGTAAAGGGTACTAGGGAGAGCAGGAGCGTTACTGTATCTGCTCTGTGCCAAGAGCACAGTCAAAATGGAACAGAAGCAGAAGATGGAGCTGTAGAGGCTGAACTGGTTCAGGGGTGTTCCTGGGCTCTCCTGTCTCTTGTGTCCAAGCCTGAAACCCTTCAGGGCACAGACAGAGAGTACTAAC
Organism: Alectura lathami; assembly: GCA_013399715.1. Taxonomy (NCBI): domain Eukaryota; kingdom Metazoa; phylum Chordata; class Aves; order Galliformes; family Megapodiidae; genus Alectura; species Alectura lathami. The sequence goes on from VXAV01011809.1 coordinate 200,319, forward strand.
TCATATCAGTGCAATACTAAATGCATTTGCTTAGTCGTACACTTTCTGCTTTCTGAGGTGTAGTCAGTGATCGCTTTTTTTTCTTGAGTTAGTGTAAATCGTCCTTGGAGATGCCAAAGGAAGCAAATTGTTTTGTCTCTCCTTATTTATTTATTTTTACCAAGAAGCTGCTACTGTTCAGCTGGTTGCTAGGTGGGAACCAGGGAAATAGGGAACTGGCAAAATGCTGCTTGTGTGAACTTCAAGTTGCTGTCTTTTCTGTTATCAAGAAGTTATCTTTCCTGTTATCTTAGCTTGCATCACACCACCACCTCTTTGTTTTACCCTGGTGGCAGTTGTAAATCGCCAATTCCTTTTGTTTTTTGCTGCTGCTTAGCAAAAGGAGGAGCTTGGAAGTTGTCAAGGGACATAAAGCTTGCGAGTGTGCCCCTTGGTAGGAACACCCACCGCAGGCACTGCCCAGCAGTAACCAGCTTCCCCTGACTGCATATAAAGGGACGGAGGAGGATGGGGGGAGAACAGAGGAAATGTTTTTGGGGTGGTCATGTCACTGCTGAGACAACACCCCGTGAAGTTTTATTTCTCTTACGAAGTTACCTCATGTTCATCTCTGTAGAAGAATGCGCGTCTTCCCCTTTCCCTGTATGTGTGGATGCTGCTTTTTGCCATCCATCCACGTGCTTTACAGCAGAGATACCTTGATGCTAGCGCAGATGCTGGCACAGGGCAGCTTCTCAAGGCCTGAGCTGGGAAGGAAAGATGGCCCAGCATCACGGGGGCATCTGTGGGCTGAAGTCCCCGAGTTTTGGCATTAGTCCTGTAAAAGGAGAGGTTTTCTATTCTTAGTAATCACCAGAGGTAGAGTCGTGCAAGGCTGGTGTAACTGCATCTGGGGCTGAGCCCTGGAGTCCGCTGTTAGCATTCAGTTGTCTTCGTGAGTGCGTGCAGACAGTAGTTCTGGTGGGCGGGCATCGCCAGGGCCCCGTGCATTCAGACGCGGAGCTGCACGTGGGCTGCTCTGGCTGCAGGCCTGTGCTGTGTTTGCCACTTGGACAGGAATGCCCAACATGGGGACAGTTGCTTTCCAAGTACAAGCAAGTCTTGCACTGACTTCCTTCAGCACCCAAGGACGCAGTACTTCTGGAGTGCGGGTGGCCCAGTTTTTCCGAGCAGGATGCTGGTAATTGGGTGCCAGAGCATCAGACCTCACTGCTCGGTGTTCTAGCGCGCATCTAGCAAAGCACTTGGTGGGGAACAAGCAATTCCTTTCTCACCCAGTTCCTAAAAAGCAAAGTGTAAATCTACGTAGAGGTAAAGGGACATCTTTCTGTGTTGCCAAAAGCCTCGGTTTTCCCTGGAGTGCCAAAAGCCCTCCAGCCCCAACCCCACTTGCCAAACCTGCGGCTTTCTCCCGTTGCCTGCGAGGCTGTGCTCCCAGTGTGACCAGCTGGGGCATCTCAGAGACGGAACTCGGTGACGCGTCCTTCCAGAAGGATGCGGAACTTCGTGCTGCTCCTTCTGCATGTTCCAAGCTTTCAGTTTAGAGGGCGGAGCATGCCACAGCTTCCAGGCGGGCAGCGCCAGAACTTCGTGCTGGGGCCTTGGCTGTAGCTGGTGCAGTGGTGGTTATCTGAGGAGTCAGGTACTGATGGTGCAGGAATGTCTTTTTTTTTTTTTTTTTAAATCTGCAAGGAGGAATTAAATAGCCAGAAAGCAGCTTACCTTGTGATGCCAAATCCGCATTAGGTGGTGTGGGTAACAAACATTTGAACTATGCAAATTTCAAGCTTGCAGCTGTGAATCAGACTAGGTGCTTCGGAGCCTGTTTAATGGGGGAGGAGGAAATCAAACCTGAAACGTAGTTTCACGGAAGAGTTCTTGTTTACTGCATGGGTCATACGTAGGCTGTTAATGTGAAACGTTCCGTTTTCAGAGCAAGGGCAGGCTGAACTGTGTGCGTGTCCCTTGTTTTGTTCCTAAATACCAACAGGAGCTAGCTTAGGGCTGGAGGCTTGCCCCAAGGGGAAAATAACCGGTTTAGCAGCGACTGTTGGTTTGTCGTGCCTACTTGTGCGCAGCCCCAGCAAGATGCGTCCTCTCCCGCTCAGTCCGGTAGCAGAAGGTGATGGGAAGCATCTTGACGGGCATTGCCGCCGCCTTGTGACGCGGTGACGTGCTTTGCAGGACTTGATGAGCAGTGGGCTGAGAACTAGGCACCAAAGCTGCCTTCATCGTGCCATCTGCTGCATCACAGAACTACGGCAGAAAGTTGAGGAGCTCGCTGGGTGCCCAGGGCTTCTCTGGGAAGCCCACGTAGATGGTTCTGCTGTGAGTGTGCTCGTGCTCCAGGCAGAGCTTCCTCCTAGGGCTGGGTGGAGGGGCAGCTGCTGCTCCCCTCTTCTGACCTGTTCCGAAGCCATCAGTAGGGCCGTGCAGCTGGCTCTTCCTGCTGGTGCTGTGTCGTTGCTGATTCATCCGTAGACTCGCCAGGCCAACTCTCCCTGATGCGTTTTGCTTCTCGCTTGGTTAGTCCAGCTGTAGTGCTCTGTAGTTAGCGACTCTTCAGTTCTGTTCTCATTCGCCAGACTCTTGCAAGCCGTCTGCGCTGTACCGTGATGTTCCTTCTCTGCTGTTACCTGCGTGGTAGGCATCCAAGCAGCTCGCTGGTCGCTCACGGGGCTGAGCCGCTCGCTGATGTAAGTTGAGGTGTGACTCAGCGGCTGGGGAGTTGTACTGTGAAACGCTGTACCTGTCTGCGTCGCGGTTTCCGACAACTGGTGCTCTGTTGTGGTGTCCGAAGGAGGCTGCTGTCATAGGAATGCTGATGTCAAGTGCTGAAGAACCCTGCTTTTCACTTACCTTTTCCATCTGAAATTCTGGCTTTTCTTAAAAAATACAAAAAAAAAAAAAAAAAAAAAAAAAAATTTTGAAGGGGGTTGNAAAAGTAAATATTGCAGGAGGTTGGCTCCTGAGCATCAGACTTCCTGTAAGGGACGAGTGGGTGGGCTGGAATGCAGCATCAGTGTTTTTTGTCTTGGAAGTGAAAACGACACAAACGCTTTTGTACACAAATGATTTTTTTAAATAAACACACATTTGAAAAGATGTTGATTTTCACTGGGAATGCTTAACAATAAATGCATGTTTCCCTGAAAGTAGTTTTCATTTTGTTTCTGGTAATTGAGGTTGCTCTGATGTTACCTGGTGTACTGCCTCTGTGTCCACAGTGAGAAAGGTGGTAACTGTCCTAATGCACATGGAAACGGTTGAGGAAAAATGGTGGAGACATAGTCCACGTACTGAAAGGGTGTGTTATTCAACTAAGACTGCTTCAGCTGATAGGGTAGGAAATACATAAAGAAATATATGCACGCATGTATAGTGTCTTTTTTTTTTAGAAGCGTTGAAGGCTGTGTCTGAAGACACAGGGGAAGTTCTTATTTATTTATTTATTTATTTTACCATCACTCATGCTCATCTTGTCATTGCACGTTTCAAAGTACTGTACATAAACTGCAGCTCGTTCCTATGTGGGGCAGCGACAGGCTCCAGGCTCTGCCCCGCAGCTGGGGGAGGAATCTGGTAGAGGCTGGGCTTTGTTTGGCACCAGTGGAACTGCGAGCGGTTTGGTCGATGTCTGCTGAAAGGACTGCGGCACTTTGGAAGCTGCCTTTGTGTGGTGCAGCAGGGAGCTGAGGGGCCGCTTGTTGCTGAGGGTGCCGGCTTCGTGCCTGCTGTCTGTCTCTGCGGGCTGGTGGCTGTCCCCAGGCAGGTGTTGCTGGGCGGTTTGGCAGTGTGACAGGCTGCGCTGTGCAGTGGTACCGCATTCATTCGTGGGGGGAAGGAAGAGAACGTACCCCTGGGCTGGGGCTGGGGGCTTGTGCTTGTCTGGTAATTCAGAAAAGGGGAAAAATAAACAAAAAAAGTGTTCTGTAGCGCTACAATGTCAGTAACTGACAGCTGCTTTATACAGAAGGCCTCACCAAGTCCTCTACAGCCTTGTAATTTCTTCCAGCAGCCTGAAACTGGAAGCGAGCTTACAGCTGAACTGGACTGATGCTATCATCTCAATTCTTCCTGTACTTAATTTTGCATTTCGATAGCTGTAATGCTGACGAATTTTAGTTCTCAGCCAGGTAACTTTGATAATGCCTATGCAGCAAATCCAGGATTTAAAATTGTTTTAAGGTCAAGTCTGGGTCTAGAGCACCCATGTCTGGTATAATGTCAAATAAATTGCATTGCTTCACGTAGTGGCTGCTTTGTGGTGAAATACATGAAGTTTAGAGGTGGGTTTGTCACAGCCCAGTGAAAAATAAAGGGCGATCAGCTGGAATTGTGAGGCAAAACCGAGAGCAGTGTTGGTGAATGGGGAAAAGCGCTCGCAGCACAGTCCTCTTGCAGCAGGGCAGGAGGGGGGAAGACGCACAGCGAGCGCCCCGTGTTTGCCATGCCGGGGTCTCTTCCCTCTCTGCAGCACCCCCAGAAGGACTGCTCTCACTGCCGGGGTAGAAGAGGAGCTGCTGCAGCGTGCCGAAGCACGTGAGGCAGCAAGCAGACAAGGCTCTTGCTGATCCTGTCGGAGAGGTCTGGGAGGCTCCGCAGCCCAGCTGTGTTATGCGCCTGTGGGCACAGCCCTGCCTGCCTCAGGACGAGGCCAACCCTCCCCATCTGGGTGCGAGGGTGGCTGCACTGGAGCAGCAGCCCCTCACCAGCTACTGCCCAACAGGAACGCACCAGTCAGGATCAGAGGGGAATTTTGGGTCCAAAAGCAGCCCCAGAGCTGGCTGGCCCCATTTCATGGGGAGAGCAGGAAGGGGTGAGAGCTAGCAGCACCCAAGCCTTTTTGTTAACAAAGAAATAGCACTGGAAAGCCTGCCCTTGCCACACTTTAAATTTCCCCCAAACACAAGGCTGAAGAACAAAACCTGAGCACACAGCAGTGGTGGCCAACGTTTCTTCAAGCTGCTGCAGGAAAGTGTGGTGGATGCGAGGTGGCTTACATGGGCTGAGAGTGATTTAAATGAGCTGAAGTTGTCAGTTTCGATGGAACAAAAAAGACGCGGTTATGGCTGTTACGATTAAAGGGACAAAGTCTGTGAAATGAAGCGTGAGCTTCAGGGGCGAGTTACCGGCTGGGCTGGGTTGGGCTGGGGGAGGGATGTGCTCCCACTTCTGCTTGGCATGCACATTCCCCTTTATAGCAATCTCCCACATTCAAGTCCTTAACTGGCCTGAACCACATCAAACTGCCAGGAGCAAACCGTCTCCAGGCCCCGCTTGTCAGAAGGGAGAGCTCCTTAAGAGCAGACGTGTCTGAACGAAGCACGTATCAAAAGTTCACAGAGTCAGGTGATGCAGAGGGGGAAAAAGCCAAAAGGTTCCTGCCTACAAACAAGGAAAGTGTTGTTCCTCATACTGATTGTTCACCACTCTTCTCACCTGGGAACAGCCCCTACCTGTGAATACTCAACAGGGAGAAGTGCAGGGTCCTGCACCTGGGGAGGAACAGCCCCAGGCACCAGGACATGCTGGGGCACCTGGCTGGAAAACAGCACTGCAGAAAAGGACCTGGGGGACACCAAGCTGAACATGAGTCACCGGCGTGCCCTTGCCATAGAGCTAACGTTTGTCTGGGCTGCATGAGGCAGAGCACTGCCAGCAGGCTGAGGGC
>VXAV01011810.1:28849-47283 GCA_013399715.1 Alectura lathami
TAGGGGGGTAGGGCAAAAATACACTCACGCGAACAACTCAGTTTTAGTTATCTAATAACCAGTTACTCATTTCTGAGAATAACCACAAGGAACTACATTTTAGCAATGCTAACTTTTTTCACAGCTCTACTGTCAACACAATCTGAAGAACATTTGAAATTGTTCCCCAGATGGGCAGAAAGTACTCTGATGGTGGAGGCCAATTTGTTGCCTGGGAGAGGGAGAAGTTGAACGGAGTCAGAATCCACCAATGCTCTGAAAATGGTATTTGCAGATACTTGAGACAGACTGCTGGGCTTCTTGCTAAAAGACTGTGAGCACAAATTTGAACTCCAGCGTTCCTTTAAGGGTAACTACACTAAAAGACATTCCCCAGCTCAATGAACCAGATGAAAAGCAGAGGCTGCTCCCTGCCTGTACAGATTCTGTACATTAACGATCAGAGCCTATTTCCAAATGGGTGCAGCAACAGTTATCCCTCTGACTATGGCACTACAATTTCTGAATGAAGAATTAAATCTATGCCTTGACTGTTTTCTTGTGATCACTGATCCCCTCTGTAACCTGAGACACACAAGTAACAGCCTCTGTGACCAGCCAGCCACTCTGTGACACAGGTCTCCAGCAGCAGTGTACTCAGGCCAATCTATCATTGTCCCAACACCTTATTGAGCCCATAGCGATAGAACTGTTCTCATTCAGACACTCAGTGTTGTTTGTTCTAAAGGAAACATACATGTCTAGTTGCAAGTTGTTATCAGGGATGAAATACAGCCATTAACTCTGTATTTGAATGGTTAGAGACCACTCTTTGCAATAAGGACAGAGCAAACAGAGCTAAGAGATACAACTAGAAACTACACAAATGGAAGGCAATTCTGATTTTCTCTGAAAATACATAATTTTTCTGACATAAGATTCTCTTTCTCTGCTGGCTGTCTCAAAAAGGCATCTTCCTACAACAAAATTAGGCTCCTCAATACAGTCAAGTCATGCCACCAGCAACAGTGGACAAAGGTTACTCTTTATTTTACATGTTTACAAACAGAAAACAATGACCCCATAACATCTTAAAAGAGACAAACAGTAGACTTATTGATCCAGTACAAATGTAAATTGCTTACCTTGCAAATACCCTGTCTTTGTTTGCTCTTTCTTTGCCATACTGCACAGACTGGACCTCTGTTCTCCCACTGGAAGATAAAACAAAACCCTTTAAATGCAACCAAGTTCAGACAACGATTTCTTGCTTAAAACTGAACCATCTCAACAAAAATCCTGTTTCCAGTCAGGCTCAAGCAACTTCTCTGGCTTCAGTACAATGTAACTTTAGACAATATTTGACAAGTTTAAGTTTTTTTCACACTGGAGTGTAACTGTAACAAAGACCCCCATTAATATTAGACATAACAAAGCTTTCTCTTTTCCTCCTTTCTCTTCTATAAAAAGCAATAAGCAAGTTCTGCTTGTATCTTGTGGGTAACACTCAAGACTATAATCTTTTCTGTAGTAGCCACAATTCAAAGTAACACGTCTCCTCTGTACTCCTCCTAAACTATTCCACCAATGGTTAAAAAACCTTAGTTGCTACTTAGTTCAGCAGATTATCATTTCGAAATTAGGTAAGCACATCAGGGTCATATTTTGCTACATAGTTTGCTGAATACAAAATTGCAACTTGGAACTTGCTGACTCTTCATTAAAGTCCAGATGTCCAGCGTCAAATAAAAGACCCTTTATAATATTTCACAATTTCTGTTTTGGGAAACAATGCAAAGTTTTTTTTTACAGTGTCTATCAGAAGTTAAGAATTGCTGCCTACACACCAGCAAAGCTCCCTCTTTCCCTTTTACTACTTCACACCACTGCACAGAGTTCGAGGATGCATGCATGCCCTAAAAGGACATGGACACTTAAAATGCTTTCTTCTGTCTCTTATAGGGACATTTACACTGATACGAAATCAAAGAACAATTAGTCATCTTCATATCCATATTACAGAATAAATACAACATAATTAGGAAATCAGATGACAAGTACTTTAGGTTTGAATCTTCTATGCCAGTTATAAAAGCCAGAATTAGAAATTGGAACTAGATGAAAACACCCATTTACCCAGACTATGCCCAGTAGCAGCTGCTTTTAGGGAAAAGTATAAAGAACAAGGCAAACAAAAGATTCTTCTCCCCACATGTAGCTCCAGCTTCCAGCAGGCCAGACCAAGGACCTTCCAAGTGCAGCACTGGTCCATGTTGCGATTGGTAGCAATCACAAGACTAAATCTGTTTTCTGTGTGCTTTTTGGAATTCACATAGATTTCTAGGCTCTGCAATAGCCTTTTGGAAAGAGTTTCACCATCTGACTACTGAATGTGTGAAGGCTGGAGGAATGGGTCAATAGGAATCTTACGAAATTCAGTGAAGAGAAAGGAAAAGACCTGCAGCAGGGGAGAAGCAACCTCCGTGACAGGCTGGGGGACGAGTGGCTGGAAAGCAGGCTCACTCAGCATGGAAAGACCACATCTGGGGTGCTGTGTCCAGTTCTCGGCTACCCAGGACATGTGGCCATACTGGAGCAAGTCAAGCAAAGGGGCCGTGAACACAGTTAAAGGTCTGGAGCATCTGGCATGGAGAGCTGGGACTCAGTCTCTTATTTCAGCCCCAAGAAGAGAGGACTCGGATCACTCAAATCAGCCTGTGCACATAACTGCTTGTTAGGGGGTGTCAAGAAGACAGCCAGATTCTTCGCATGAGAGCCCAGTGACAGGACAAGGGGTATAGGGCACAAATTGAAACATGGGAAATTCAACTTCAGCAGAAGTACATGGAGAATAAAATACGACCACAACCGAAACACTAAACTTTTACTGTGGCCAAACACATCAGGTTACTCAGAAATGGTGTGGCGTCTCCACCCTTGGAGATACTCAAAACCTGGCTGCGTACAGTCCTAGGCCACCTGCTACAGCAGATCCTGCTCTGAGCAGGGTGTTGGACAAAGTCCAGAGCTCCCTTCTGACCTCTGTGATGCTGCAACTTTACGATGCTAGGAAATCTTTGCTTTCAAACCAGCTGCCTGGAAATTTCTTGGGGCTTTGCATTTTTAACTCTGACAAGCAGTAAGCCATTCGCATTTTTCTTCATTTCTTTCCAATAACTCTAGCATTGTATTTGCACTGACTCCCACTAATAACTGATTTGATGTTTTCAGAGAACTACTTACAAAGCTTCAAGACTGCAACAGCTTCTTTATAATTAATATTCCTCTCTTCCCTCTGTCTATACATTATTTGGCATTTTTGGACATTCAACTTCAGCTGCTATTTTATTGCCTACTCATACATCACCAAAACTTTCTGTAGTCAACTTAGATTTTTACTACAAAAACTTAATACAACTTCAGTGGTAACTTCCCTTCATTATGAAGATTGGACCTGCTTGTTGTTTCTCGTCTGGTCAAAACAGTTGCTAATATACAATTCAACTCTCCAAATTTTGGCAGCTTAACTTGAGGCTTTGGTGAGAACTACTGTAAGCACCACTTTGAAAATCCAGGGACAGTGCACATAAGTCAGATTTTCTCATCAGTGGTCTTGATTCTTCTTCGAAGTTTTTTGTTTTTATTTTTATTTTTTTAATTTTTGTTTTTGTTTTTTAACTTGCTTTGAAATTTGCTGCAATAGACTCTTCTAGTCCAATGACAGATAGCATAATACATTAAATAGTTCAACAATTTCATATCTTTGACTTCTTTCAGAAATTGAGATAATGCTGTTTAGCTCTGGCAGTTTTAAATTTTATTAGTCCATTTTAATCACAGAAATGTTGGCTAGGACGCTCTGGTCCAACCTCCTGCTAACACTAAATCTTGTCTGGTCATGGCTTTCATCTAGCCACATTTTTAAAAGGTCCAAAAGCATTAGGTTCCACAGAGTCTCTGGGTAACTTATTTCAACAAAGAAATACTCTCCTTGAAAAAAATACAATAAAATCCAGTGTCCAGGTTGAATCTTCAAGGCAAATGTGTGGCTGCTGCCCCTTGTTCTATCACCTGCCATTACCAGCACAAGCCCCTCTCTTCACCAGAATAAACAAGCCCAGCGCCCTTAACCTCTCCTTGTGTGCCATGTTACTACTACTACGCTGTCTCTGCTACGTGCAGAATTCTAGCCTTTTGGCTGCTTCATTAACTTTAATGACCTTCCTCATTTTTATAGTCTTCCTTTTCACCTTACATTAACATAAGCTGAATGTCATCAAAGAGCCATTCTGTTACAGCAGCCACAAGGATTCAAATTCAAAATCTTCACAGAAATGAAAAGGCTCCCCCAAATTCATGACAGTAACAATGAACCAACACTCAAACACTGTTCGGGATTGCAGAACGCTGTTTCTCAAATGGATGCTGTGAACGCTGGTCAAAGAAACAGATGGCATAAAAATTTAGCCTCTGAATTACTTTCCTTTTTATAAATTTATGCAATTCACAAGTGTAACAGAAATAGCCTGTTATTGTGCTTTCTAGCTTTTCATCTTCTCCCTTTGTACGTCACAGACACTGTTGCCATTCTAGACAGATGATCAGTAGTGGCTCCATTATTCTCTGCTTTAGGCACAATTTAAACCAAAGGCATTCTGCCTCACGTGCAGAGACAGTTCACTCAGTTACTTAGCTGAGACTTTTTTTTAAATAATAAAACACTTCAAAAACCAATACCACCCACTCAGTACAATACAAATTATGTTTGGGGATTATAGTTATGCCACTGTCATTCTTTGCACTTCCAAGATTTTTGCATATTGTATCATTTTCGTCAATATTTACAGATTTCATTCCATCCTTATTTTCTAAACTTCTGCCCTTGGTGCAGAACATACATGCCTTTTGTCTCCATCTATTTGCTCATTTGTATGCATCTAGCCTGAGTGGGTTTTACTTGCACAAGTTTCTTTCCCTATGTTTGTTTGATCTTTATTTAGGTCTGTTTTGTTGCTGCACACAGGATCTGAGATCCATCAGTTTTCCAAAACACCAGATCAAACCCTTTGAAGTTCCAAGGCTTTTTTTTTTTTTTTCTTAAACAAACAAATAAACAAGCATAATCCTGCAGGTAAGCAGGCAAAGAAATGCAGCCTCTGAGACAACTACAAAGTATTATCTTGATTATGACTGCTAATAATATAATTATTAATTTCCAATTATCCCAGAAAATTACCAACATTTGAAACCTATGCCAGGAAGGAAGGTGAACAGTTGCAGGACTCAAAAGCTGCTTGAATTGTGACACCTTTTAACACAATTTCTAGGTAATGGCCCATCTTCACTGATGAGTAGCCTGTTTATGCCATTTCCCACACATTTCCAATCAGCACTTACCAGTACCGGAACTTTGAACCCAAAGTGAAATAATGTGCAAAAAAGTTCTTCTGAGGGGGGAGCGGTCTGTCCAGACGGAAGAACGTGTGATGTTCCACACAAGCTTTCCACAAGTTCTTACACGCTCGGTAATTTACCATGTTGAATCCCAGTAACGTTTCTCTGGATTCATGCTAAAAGTGAGAAAAATGGATTTCAGATAAAAATTACTCCCAGTTACATGTGAAGTAAAGATAAATACTACTGTCTTTACAATTTTTTTTTTTCCTAAAGATTATGGTTTTTCTTGAAGTGGTTCTGTAATTTTACAGTGACTGTATGTATTATAAATCCTTTTTAAAACACTTTTAAGACATATCTTCAAAGGCATTTTAAAGTTTACAGCCATTTAATTTTTTTTTTTCCCACATGAGCCTGTTCACAGGTGAACATTCTATTTAATGTTGAAATAAGCCTAGATGAAGAAGAAGAAATGGTCCCAAAAGACAAGACCCAAACTACAATAATAAATTCCTGTGACTAAGGAACTCAAAGGCAACGTGCCTTCCTGTTTCAAGATTTCTGCAGTTGAGATGAGGAATTCAGTTCCAGCTTTTTGGAAGAGAAAGGAAAGTAAGTTGGTAAGTATGCACATGTGACAATTAAAGATTGGGAACAGATTTACTGTCAAGAACAACTGAAATGTCTACTTGAAAATGAGTTCCTCATAAAGATGCAAAATTGCAAAGCAAGCTCAACTATTCTGGCCATTGAGGGAGCTCCACGGGCCAGAACAGATCAGCACTCCACTTTCTCTTCACAGTACTAAATCCTCCACAACATTTGGCATACTTCCACTGCTTTTACTTAGCAGTAAACTCCATTTCCAAGCTAAATTTTTGCTGGACTGTTCTTCAGATTTGCTGAGATACTGGGACATAGACTTGAAGCTGTTCTCCCAGTGCTCTATCTGGGAAGTCATTATGACTAATGGCTAAGGCAGACACTGCACTTTCAGTCACATAATGAATTCAGAGTAAAAAATAAACTGGATTTTAGAAGTAAACTGCAAATCTTGAGTATCTATTGATGAAGTTCAATAAATTATAGGAAAGAATCTAAAAACTGATTACAAACTTCAGTTTACAAGAATTACATATATAGTTCTTCCTGATTTCCACTTACCACCAACTGTCCCTCTATTTTCTAAACATATTAACAGGAAGTGGCTAAAAATCAAGTGACAAACAAGTTAACAGAAATTTAGTCCATCATCTATTCAGTTAAAAAAGGCTTTCCCAAAAATGAAAATGTAAACTAACACTATAAACAAAATACATTTCTACCCTGCAAGAGAAGAACCTTGCGAAATTATGGACTGCCTCACCTAGATCCAAAGAATGAATGAGTCAAGATTTTAGATTCCAACAAAAAGATCTCATGATGTAGCAAACTGTCAGCCCTTTACACTCTTGGAAAAGAATTTGACAGGTTATATGAACTGATGACCATGCATTTTCTTGTCACACTTTAAGCATTATAATTATGGGTTAGGGAAAAAAAAAAAACCTGCTGTTTCCCCTAGTTTGTATTCCAGAGAATGAGCTGATCTGATTCTCATGTCACCATCTGATCAGCAGATCAGACATGAAGCATGAAGGAGGAGCTGGGAAGCATGATGAGAAGGAGCTGCAGCTAGATCAGCTTAATTGTAATGCGAAGCAGCACTTTCACAGGAACTTGGTGAGTTAGAGCTTTAAAGGTACTTTAACAATAGTTCTATTCATAGCTTCGGAGAATTTCATTGCAGTGCAGAGAGAACAGATTCTCCAGCCCTGCCCTTCATCTCAGTTACAGCCAGGAATCAGTCTTCAGGGTAAAGGAGGGTATAAGATAAGGGCTGTTAGGTGCACAAATCTTTTTCCTATCTGCCCTTTTAGGTTCTACACAATCCAGACATATCTTGGGCACTTGAAGCTTTATCTTCGCTGGTGATTCTGGGGTGAAAGCCCTTGTTCTGCTGCTGACTAGTAGCAGGGCTTAGAGCAGATTGCCCCTGTTTTCCCTGAAGAACAATAGGTCTGCATCAGTCTGGGCTCAGCATAAAGACCCAGGGCAACACTTGTTAATGTCCACAGTATTTCAGCCACAAGCACGTAAAATAACAGAAATAAAACATAAAATAACACTGCAGCCTGTGAGAACATTTTTACAGCACAAGGTTCCAGGAAGATGCTGAGCGCTCTGTAGTATGACATACAGGTATTTCAGGGTTTTAGGTCTGTTGAGACAGTGTTAGAAGACTACCTCAGGGAGTCACAGCTGGATTCTGTTCTGAAATGATTATCTCACTAATTGTGCCCACACCGGTTAGCTTGCTGCTGAGGGGAAGAGGGAAGCAGCTGGGATGCAGTACAGGTGATCAGAGGCTCAGGGCCTGAGGGTGAAACCGCAAGGGAGCCAAACACCATGTAAATTAATTTAAATCACAACCTTTAAAATGCAGACTATGTGTCAGGTTACCTACAGAATCTAAGAAGAGACACTGGAAGGAAAACTGTGCAGTGAAATCTAAGTCGTATTTGTGATGCCTTTTATTAAAAGGACAAAAAATAAACAAAAAAAGTAGCATGGCTATCAGTGTCCCTCTTGCATACAGCAGCCTAGTCCTTGAACATTTGCCTTGGGTAGCAACATTCATTCAAACCTACCTTTGCCTGATTTGAAGCAGGGACTTAAAACCAGATCTCTCACTTCTTGGGAGAGAAACCTAGTTAAAAACCATTCTCCAGTGGTTCTCCTTCACTTTGCCTAAACAAAGAAAAACCCCAGAACAAAGCAAAAAACCTCCCCACCCCCATCTCTGACGGAACAAAGACTGACACTTCATAAGCAGATGCACCAGAGACTCAAGATACTCCTTACACAAATGGTGGGCAAAAGTCCTGTGGAAGCTTAAAATCTAACACAGGTTGTGCTAGAAGCAGCAGATATTCATGTTAAAAAAAAAAAAAAAAAAAGAAAAAAAAAGTAGAAACTTAGGATTAGGTGTCTACTGAACGCCACCATTACTTAAGTTCAAGTATGCACTTTGGCAGATAAACCCATGCATCACTTTATGAATCCAGCCTACATTATTTCTGAAGAAAAGACACTAAGAAGGAAAAAAAAAAGCATACGCTTCAGATACATATTGTATAATGAAATTTTTACTCACACACTGAAGCCAGGTTTCTGTCAGGGACAAAATCTATGATAGTTTTGTTACAGACTTGAGTAACTTATCAGTGGCTATCTGGGCTCTAACAGAACAGCAGAACACACCGAACTGCTCGTTTGGCTGTCAAGAATCAAGACCACTGAAGTATGCTGGAGAACATTAGGAATTTGATGCTGACTGTTGACATTACAGCATCTAAGGGTGCAACCAACTAAAATCCAAGAAGCTTAGGGAAGCATCTAGAAAAATGAATATATACTGATTAACTCTGGAACAGCTTCAAAATGCGCAAGGAAAGCAACTTATGGAACTCCCTGAATAAGCAAAAATATGGTGATGCAACGTCCAGTGAAGAAAACAGCAACTGAAGTTATAGATCAGAGGGCTTCTGATGTTGTATGAAAAACCTGCACATTATTCTCCACTCAACCCCCCATCCTAAACAAAAGGATGGAAAGAAAATCTACTCGTGTTATATAACTGTCAGACTGCACAACCAGCTTCCATTCAGGAATATATTATGCTACCAGTGGAAAATCACTTTGACATAAGACTGCTTCATCAGGCTTCCTTTAAATGATTAATTTAGAACACAGATATAATCTACCAAAAGTAGTCAAATAATTTTTTACTTATGTTGATGCCTCTAAGCAATGCCAAGTCGAGGAATAAATTTAATAGGTGATTAAAAGATAAGGCACTTGCACTTTTAAGGACAATTGCAGTTAAAAGCTCTCAATACTCATTAGCAGCATTTGAAAAATAGCTGTTTTGGATTACTTCAAAAGCGCACATGGAAGAGTTTGGAAGAAAACACTGCAAAATTTCCCTCCACAGTTCACCAATTTAACATCCTAGAATATCTCAGCTTTCCATCAGAACAATTACAGTTATTCAGCTGTACAATCTCTTACGTACTTACAAACGACTTCAAAACATACCATCAACATACCACGAAGGCGTTTTTCACTGATATATTGTAGATCTGCGCTCTTAAATAGTCACCCAAAATACTGGATCAGAGATATTTTGCATACAGAATGTGCAATCAGAGTCATTTCACTTGGCTTTGGCTATCTAAAGGAAGCTTTTTAGGCTCTCTTTATTGTTGAAGAGGAGGACAAAGAAAAGCAGGCCTATAGCACCAGAGAACAACTTAACCCACCCTAAAACTTGCTTCCAATTTACACAACAAGTTTCAGCCTTCGCACGTGTCTCAGGTACTATAGAGGAAACCTTGTGATTAGTCTTGGTTTGCTAACTGTCATGAAGCAGAAAATATCATGAAACCTAACTGAAGCTGACTGGAGGTGAGATGAATCTCATCCTAAGAGTCTACCCGGAAAGTAACAATTTTAATATTAGATTTGAATAAAAAGTTACTTTATATATGCCTTATTTGGAAGCCAAATTTGTGCTTTGATCTTAGGATATTCATGACTTGGAACAAATGAAAATGAAGTTCTTGCTGTCAGTTTTCATCTGATACAGAGAGTTTAAAGAAAAACGGCATGAGGCTTTTTAATTTGTTGCCTTAGATAAGATATCTCAGAAGAGAAATGACATTAGTTACATATACCAATTCCACTCTGGTGCAAGGAATATGCAGGGTATTAAAAAGCAAAAGAAAATACAAAAACTGTCTTTACATTGCCTTCAATTATATGCAGAAATTTTTACATATTACAGTGTTATATCAAACCAAAATTCGACCTTCGGGCCATCAGAAATCAGTTTGCCTTTGAAAACCTGCCTGCATGTACAATATTAAAAATGCTTGTGTCACCATGATGAAGTATTTCCCTGCCCCTTTCTGCACCATTACCATTTTCTGCCTGTTTTGCTAGATAAACACGTTTATTTCATGTAATAGCCAAAGTTCATTTCTTCTCACATAGTTTCTCCAAGATCCCTGCTCAGCTCTCTGTAACCCCTGTTCCCTCACTTCGGAGCTGATAGCTACTTGTGCTGCTCCAAGCACAAGTGTCAAACTCCTCCCGTCAGCTAACACAACGTGTCTGTATTTAGTCAGGCAGTTCCATCTGTGAAGAATTTCAGACTCTTGGGCCTCCTTTTAAAGGCTGTTTTTAAGACACACAACTCAACTCACTGCTGCTGGTCACAAGCCATTGGCCAGTTCTGATGTAACAGGAGATTCCTCCTACGTTTTTGTTCTTTAACCATACTGTCTCTGAATCTGGGATAGTCCTATAGAACTAAAGGATGTATTTCTGCCTAAAATACATCTTTTTTATCCATTAGTAACTCTGCACTTCAGGTCTTTAAATCCTCTCAGCTGAAAACAAGGAATGCACAAAACCTTTTAAGTAAACTGATGAGTTAATCACATAGCCATATTTTTAATCAATTCTTTCCCCAGTAATGTGTCTGTAAAGGCTTAGACTCCTATCTCTTGGAGGCATGCAACAATCCATTTCTTGCTGAATGAACTGCTCACTGGTCCTGCAGTGCTTCACGGAGCAGCAAACATCACAAGTGGAAAAACATACTTATTTTTTATATAAAACTTCAGTTCTCTCCCAACAAATATAGCAGCATGCACAAACTACCACATGTAATTTAGAATGGCAAAGACATTCTTCTCCCTTCTGTTTAAGTATAAATAAAGCCAACTTGTAAATCTGAATAATACGAATCAGCATGTTTTAGTCAAACGCTTACAAGCGGATATATAAATGAAGCAGCATTAAGCATTACCTTTTATTTTAACTTGGTTTCTTCTGAAATTTAAATTTAAGATTGATTTACTTACAGCCTTTTCAATATGTGCAATTTTTATTTCCTGCATACATATGTAAAACTAAAAATATCTGGAGCATAAGACAACTCAAACTGAAGAAGTCTTATAAAACATTATAATGGACATTTGACAAGAGGAAATAACCAGAAAGCTGATGAAATTGGACAGATAATTACAGTTAAAGGCAAGAATCAATGTATTATCAAAGTATAATGCAGACATGCAGTACAGAAAAGTTTGTTTGCTCATTTTTGAGACCAAATTTAAAACAGTACTCACCAATTCTTTCCTAAGTTGAATAAAAAACTGTTTGCACTTAAAAGAAATTTTTACAATCTTCAACCTAAATGAAAAATAAAACCAGAATGTTTAAACATTTAGTATACTGAATCACGGTTAAAGGCTTAAATATACCTAGTGAAAATATACTTTCCAGAGGACAGATTTCATTTCATTTCCATTAAATTTCCATAGATAGAAAGATGAAGATAATATAAAATATCTTGTATAATTTCAAATTTGTAAGCCATATATGTTACCTATGAAAGTCACTTGTTTCCATTCTAAACCCAGGGCAGTTGCTAAATTACATATTTTCTCTGTTCCAAACCCTTTCTATTCTATTCTCAGTTCATTAAATCCTGAAGTCCTCTTTTCTGAGGCTACTTTCAGGCTGCCCAGAGAAGCTGTGGCTGCCCCATCCCTGGCTGTGTCCAAGGCCAGGCTGGATGGGTTCCTGGGCAGTTTGATCTAGTGAGCTAGCGGCTGGCAGCCCTGTCCACGGCAGGGGGGTTGGAACTGGATGATCTCCGAGGTCCCTTCCAACCCAAGCCATTCTATGATTGTCCCCTAGACTATAAAAAAATACTTTCAACTCCATCTGATTCCTGAAAGACATTTTCTCTTTATGCTCTTAGCTCTAGATATTACCAGAAGTTGTTAAACAGTAAAATACCTAAGACAAGACACAAGCATGGAGATAAGGACTTATAACACTGATATTTATAGAATAATAATAATAATAAAGACAAACAAAAAAATAAAAAACCCACAACATTATGAGCAGGAAAAGCCATTTAAAATATCACATCACAGGGGGAAAAAAAAAAAAAAAATCAGCCTACAGATATCTCCATCTTGCATTTTATCTGTAAGCATGTGATATGCTACAGTAAATCCAGACAATTTGAGCTGCCCAATTAATGCTAGTTATGCTAAATAGGAAAAGATTAGTCATATTTCTAAACTTAAAAAAAATTAAAAAAACAGTAATTGGATTAGGCACATCCTCTGTTGAATTTACAGGTGTATTCTTCTGGTCAAGAATAAAAGCAAGGTTACAACTGTAAAACAAAACAAAACAAAAAAAACATAGCAACTTCTGTGAATTTGAAAAGGAAAAACTGATGTGATACTAAACAATGCAGGATGCTAAATTCAAATGTTACCTCAAACATAATTTCATCAACAGTTTTAATGAAACTCAAAGAGAATCTGGGCAAGAGGTAACTTCTGGAAAACTAAATAGCAAAGCCTCCAGGAGTTACCATTAACCTTTCACACTGCATGTTTACAGAGAGCACTGTCATCTGATGGTCCTACTACTTCATGTTCTTACATCGGCTTAGTAAAGCTACCAAGGCAAAGCAAATTATGACAGTGAAGATGGTGTAATAATTTTTGAGATCAACTTAACCATCAAGAATATACAGGAACCTCAGAAGTGACTGAAATTACTGCTTGCAAATTAATCACCTTGTTGAACAAAAATCCCTCTAGACTGGGAAGGATAAAGAGCAAAGCACTAAAAGAGACACTGAAGTTGGATGGATATATACACAAATATATATATTTATATCCAACATATAAATTATCTCAAACAAATCAAATTGAGACATTTTTCTCCAGAGTATTATTCAGAGCAGGAGCAAAAACTTGGATCCCTAATTTGTGGAGAGAAATTCTCTCAACAATAATATAAAGGGGTGCAGAGGGTCTATGTATAGTAGTCTTTAAATTATGCTTACATCAATCTTTTTCATTTTTCTCTCCTGACATTCCTATCAGAATTTAAAATAGTTATAAACTTCTGTGGCTTTTTTTTGTTGTTTGTTTTTAATTCGTAATAAATCATTGCTGTTGAATTTTGCCAAGAATTAGATCTATAAAGGGGGTTACAGCTTATCTATTGAAATCAAGTTACTTCATTGGCAGTGCAATAGTTTTCTGAGCAGCTCCTATGACTAACAATTGCTTAAGAATAATTAGGGGCTGGTCCTAAGTTTGCTGGATGGGATAGTCACTAGTGCTTCTAGTAGTCCACCTGTGGAAACACAGAAGGAAGCTTACTGCCACCTAAGTAGTCTAGCAGAACCAGAAGCACATCACAATCAATTTTCTAAAATTTTGGGGTACAGTACAATTAAAAGAACATTTTAATACACATTTATTCTTTTCTAATAACTAATAATTTAATCTAATAACTGAACTGCACACACTCAACAAAATATCAGATCTGCTTAGTGTGCTAACGAAGTCAGAATTATTCCAAATTACTCCATTTACGAAAACATTCTACTAGCTTTAACTCTACTCCTTTTCTGCTGAAGAAATTACTTCCTTTGGTGACTCAAGGAGAATGATAAGGCTGAAAGCTAGACACTTTTTTAATCCTCCTCCATAATTCAGGCAGAGTGAGGTCAGCTATCTGTTCAGCCTGGAACCACTCACCAGGAACACTCAAAACTGTAACATTAGCCATTAAGGTCCAACTCAACCCCTAAGAATCACCTGAATCTCAGCTATTTTTTAAAAATGCAGCATATGAGAGAGTCCACATGCACTGCTAATACCCCGCTAGGCATTAAGTAAGAATACCCATACTTGGCTAAAGCAAAAGATGCCATCCACCTAAGCTCCCTTTCTCCGTTGCCAATGGTGCACATCCAAGCAAAAGGGTAAGAACAGGCATCTGTAGTATTTTCCTGGCACGATTTTCCAGTCTACTGTTAACTTAGAAGTCCTGATCTAAAGTGAAGCCTCTACTCAAACATCTGGAAGGCCCTGGTTCTCACTGAAGTCTTTACAACCCCAAACCTTGCTGGGAGGGTGACAATGCAGGACACGCAGTCTAGCAGACTTTTAGACCAAAACTTCTTTGACACATGCTCTGGACTGACCAGCTAGGGAAGATGCTTTTGGTAGCACCACTCACAAACAAGGAAAGCTTGTTCAGATTTAGTAAAGGACAAATTTGGCTCCAGCAGCTGCAAGATGGCAGAGCAGACTGAGGAGGGAAAGCAGCAGACTAAAGAACCCTGGAATTCAGGAGAAGAAACTTCAGTCTGTTCAGAGCTCTGGTAGGCAAAATCCTACCATGCAGGTACCTTGGAAGTACCTTGCAGGACACAGGAACTGAGGAGAGCAGGCCAATCTTCAAGGACAATCCCAATTCAGAACTACCTCAATGGAAGGAGACCAGCTTGGATGAACCTGGAACTTCTGACTGAGCTCAAACTCAAAAGTGAAGTATGCAGGAGGTAGAAGAATGATCAGACTACCAAGGAGGAACACAGAAGTATTACCAAGGCATCCACAAGGACAACACAAAGAAGGCCAAAGCTCAACTGGAGTTGAAAGTGGTAATGCTGTGAATGGCAAAGCTTTCCAGGGGAACTTTAACAGCAAAAGAGGAACAAAGGAAAGTGCATCCCCATTGCTGAGCAGGTGATCTAGTAACAAAGAACAGGCTAAGGTACTCGATGTTCTTCCCCTTTGGTCTTCAAGGAGATCTGCTCACCAGATACCCAGGTGCCTGCGACTAGTAGCACCGTTTGGGGAAAAGAGAAACTACCTACAATACAGGAAAAGCACTACAGAAAAGGCAGTCTCCTTTGTTTTGGCTTATACTTGCCATCTCCCCCTCCTCTTCCTTCTCTCTCCATGATCCCTGCTTATAAAGATTGCATTTTATTTAATTTTGATAAAATACCTAATTAAAATGAATCAACAAAGACATTTTACCTCATTATAAGTTAATCTTTACTACTCCCCACATGCATGTGTGTCTATCCTCTCACTTGTCCCAAACTCAGAAGTTACAAAAAAGGGATATCTAAGCATTCACTGTAGCCATATAATTGCTAGGCACTGGGAAGACGTTGCACAGCTCCAGTCGTGCAGGAGCAAGTAGAAACAAAATAGTGTCAGGACTGGTATCACTGGAAGAGCCATAGGACTAAGTTTAAAAAAGACAGGTAACAGGTCTACTGTTCTACTCTTAGCCAAGGAAAGCCTATGGTAGGATGAAACAGCATGCACACAAGTGGAGGTGGGTGGTATTTTTGTTGTTTGTTGTTGTTGCCTTTTTTTTTTTTTTTAATTCTTTTGTAAAGACCAATTATGTTGGTACTACATTCTTCACAGGAAGAAATTAATAACCCTGATGTCAGCTGATATGGTTGGATACAAAGAAGAACTGTTTAGGTAGTTACATACACACAGGAACCACACTAAGAATTTAGATCAGCATCCCTGGCATGCAACAATATGAAACAGAGTTCACAGAAACCTCTGGCTTCCAGTAGGGACTTACAGCTTAATTATGACTTACATTGTGTGTACTCAGTAATTTACTGGTGTGTTTTACAGAACTTATTCCTACTATTACTGTTTTCAGCAAAAAGCCAGCAGTAAAAGCAGCCTGGGTTAAAACCATCCTGATTACAGCACCACATTTATAAAGCAGCCTTAACCCAGAAATGGCCCTAACACTTTAAAACTCTCAGAGCTGAAAGGTTTCTTTCTCAGAGCAAGCTGCTATTATAAAGGTAGGTCTGACTGTTACAGTCGTTCCAGACCTATCACATTGCAAGATCCAGTTTTCATTTACCAGACTAACCATGGAGACCGAAAATGTAAATGCTCTGTATTTGCCTCAGGCTTACTTTTCTTGAAATGCTTACAGTCAACACATTTCCTGTGTTCAGTTATATCTGGCTGCGGCTAACGCTTTGGTCATAGCTTTGTCTGTTTCTCTTTCCATGAAAATCTGCTACAATTTGATCATCCACACTGCTTCTCAGCAGTGTAAACCACAAATTATGTAACATCCTACAACAAACCCAGGGATTAAGGTTAGCAACTAAAATGCCTCAGCAACTCAGTGGGTTGAAGAAAAGGTGTCATCTGCAGGAGACCTTACTCAGTGAACACAGGTCACTGACTACCTTACTGTCACTAACACAGAACAACAAGAAAGCAAGAATTTCAGCTACCTGTATCAGTTGGAATTCAGAGAAAAGCCTTCCCAGTTTCAGTTGTGGTAATTCAACCTAATTACATGAAGATGAACTCGAAAAAATCCCAGTGCTATACCGCCCAAGCACACAAATCAGCAAATAAAAGATGAAACTCTCAGCGTTTTTGTAATGTGAAAGGCTTTTGTGCCTGATAACCTGATGTTTATGACAATAACTGTATATGGCTGACATAGCCCACTCAGAACTTGGTTACAGCATACAGGGAGTATGGAGGAAGGAAGGCTGTCAGAGTGGATTNACCACTTACTGGGAAGGAACTGGATTTGAAGCAGGCAAAGGAAGCAAAAGGAAAGCTCCTTCTGAAGGACGCAGCCAAAGGCTTTGGGGAAGGTGACAAGGTTGCGCAAAGCACCAGTATGAAGCAACAGAAAAGGACTTCTCTGAGACCTTTCCCCTTCTGATATGACTAAGTAGAAACAGGATCCCAACTTAAGAGACTGCTGATCAGCAGAATAACATGATTACTGAGGATAACTCCACGCTTACATAACAGAAAATACATAACTATTTGCTTTAAGAGGAGAAATAACTGTCACCCTTTTCTTCAATAAATGCAATTTTTTGACCTCTACCATGAGAATAGCTACCTGTGGATGAAGAGATAATATCCCTCAATAATGTACTCTGCTCATCCTCAAGTGCCATACCTAAGCTAAACTTAACACACAGAGCACAGCTAAATTACCTGTGACAAAACAGATAAGAACAATCACTTTCCAGGTCAGTATTTTTAACTTCAGTGGTCCCTTTAAAGACTGAGCTAAAATAAAGTTGATATTTCCATAATACTGGCCCTGGCTACACAGTTAATTAAACTAAGTATGCCGATAAACTCCTGAAGAAGAATTGTTTGAAAATTAATTATATTTCACACCACAGTAACTTCAGAGTAGAGCACAAAAACACATCATGAAACTACCCACTGCACAGTACAAGGTATATAATTTCAACTTTATATACTAAACTTTCAGTCTTTTTTAAAGCATGTGACACTGACAATGGTAAAAATATTTTGAAATACCAAACAAAAATATTTGTCCTTACCATGGAAAGGTGTTAATTCGTACTCTATTCTTAAAGATTAATATTCCACCTGACATCACTCCAATCATTATTTCATTGTTACTCTGATCCTTCAAAAAATAAGAGATAATAACTTGAAAAACAATGCAAGTATCCTTGAAACTACATATGTGTTTATTCTCATCTGTCACCCTCTAAACACACAAACACAATAGCAAAATAGGACTCAATTTACATGGAAGGAAATAGGTTTTAGCAAGACAAGTAGGAGTTAAATTATTCCCTCCTGTTTCAGAGGAGACCAAATGTTTGCTCTAAGTCCTTTATAAACTACCACAGAATTTTAATTTTCTAAGTTAGATCTTTCTTTTTCCATGAACCTCAAGGAAGCATACAATACAGAGCATTCTAGCAGATATTACAGATAACAGCACTAAGAGATTGGCTTGGTGTTTGCTAGACTAAAAGCAACCAGCGACTTAAATTCCTACCTGAAAGGAAATTGCAATCTCAAAACACTGAGAGGACAGATTCTAAAACAAATAATATTGTAAGCACATTTAAATAGCACATTTCTCCTGAAATGCTTATGTACTCCCATCAAATGTCTGCTACAGATCTCTCAGTACACATGTAAAAATAGGAGGACAAAGACGTAGAGAAGTAGGGTGCTTTTCAAATTCTATTGCACATTTCTCTAACATTAGGGAGTAGGACAAAAATATTTAAGCAGCGTAATCTTACTAAAAATAAT
>VXAV01011816.1:0-18593 GCA_013399715.1 Alectura lathami
GGGGTTTTTTTTTTTTTTTTTTAATGTTTCCAGATGTTTGGCAGCCAGTCAGGACTCCCACATAAGGGGACACATCTGGCCTTCCCAGACGTGTCGCAGTCCAGAGTTTCTGTACACGCAACACACAGCTTGCAAGGCACATAGACACTTGAATCCCCCCATGTGTTTGGGCAAGAGGACACATCTGGGGAAATTTGGACAGATGGCCATGTGAAGACTAGATTAGCCCAGGAGACGCAGGAGGTGGAGGAAGCCAGTGGCATCCCAGAGTGGCACGGCAGCCGGTGTCCCTCTCCTTGCACCTTCTACCTGGGAAGGACCAGTGCTTGCACCACGTGGGGACAAACCCCACTGGGACAGCTCTGGGGTGAGGGAAAGCTGGTGCTGCTCCTGGGCTATCCCCCTGCCCTCACACAGAGGAACAGGAGGCATGGAGTTACTCCCAGCCCAGTCATTCTGGCAGTCTCACAGTTGTGACTAACCCAACCCCCCAGCTGATGCAACTGCGTAGCCTAAGCCCAGTTCATGGGGAAACAAAGGGCTCGTTTGCACAGCAGAGCCTGGATGTGTGGCTGCTGCCAGGCATGCCTCAACTCCACTCCCAGCACTGCATCCATGCCCTCCTCCACCCCATACCCAAGGGGGCATCGCCCTTCTGCACACTCAGCACTCCTTGCGAGCTGATCACACCACATTTTACTGATGCTTGCAAAAGGTACTCTCCAGTTACAGAGAGCTCACTGTTTTAACCCATAAACATTAGAAAAGATGTGCAAAAAAGTCAGTGCTAAAGGAGGCTGGCACACTCAGCAGCGTTTGGGCTGCATGTAAACGAGCCAAATGACGACTTTTCTTCTTGAAACACGTCAAGTCCAAAAATGGATTTTAGAAGGGCAAGTCCCCTACGAAGAGGCACCCTGTGCAACAAGCAGCTCTCTCTGCTGGACAGAGCTAAACTCAGAATATCCCCAGCCCAGCTTGGCATGTAGGGTTCCTGACATCTTCCGTCACACATCATTAAACAGATCAGAAACAGGATCTGGGGTTACGGAACAGACTGAACTCGGGATATCAGAAGACACCTGTCCTATAAATAGGAAGCATTTACCAATTCAGAACAACACACACGTGTTTTGGCAACTTGTCAGCCAACAAAAGCTGAGGCTCCAACATCAGAATCATCCTAGCGCTATTATTTTAAATGCGGAACAACAATTTACATCATCATGGCTTAACCCCTTGTTTCCCAAATTCTTTTCTCACAGCTCTGTGCTCCATCTCCCAAGATTTACCATTCCTGTAGGAAGCCCACTGCAGTTACCTAAATCTGTCCCAGCTCCTGAATTGGAAAACCATCTTTTTAAATAAAATACACGAGAAGAGTAACAACAAAAAAGCAGCACTCTATTTGCAGCTGTTTATCTGGAGCTCTCAATTTCTTAGCTTTTTGCTCGTATCTCACACCCCAGGATTTCAGCTGTGAAACCCCAAAGTTGCTGCATTTGCTCCAGACAGCATTCCCACCACAAAGTGCTTCAGAAACAATTAGTGATTTTGTGCAGTCCCCGATTTGTTGACGCTTGGGTTTCTAGGAAAAATTAACAAAAACATGTGCAACAGCCTGCATAAGGAACAAGGCAAAGTGCTGCTTCCAAACAGGTGCAGCCGATTATCTGAGGCAACGCTGTGCCTGAAAAAAAAAATGTTATTTTCTTCACAAATTTTAAGAGCACTAAAAACTTCCAGATAATGGGAAGTCCCTGAAGCTTTTAGAAAGTGTTTTCTCATACTCCATACCTGGTATGACAGCTGCTTCTTTGCAGCTATGGGGAGTTGTGGTTTTCCATTTGTGAAAATTCAAGTGAAATCTATCATTTTTTGGAAAGAGTCGAAGTCCTGGGGTTCTCAAATATCTTTACAGGTTGAACATTTGGAAAGGATTCAAGACTCCAATCAGAGCTTGAATATGTGGAAATATTTAACTCTCTAAGAAACAGTATATAAAATAAGCTGTTTCTCTGCTTGATGACTATTTCAGGATTGACTAATGACTTGTCTTTGTGCCAAACACCACAGAGATGGCTCCAGAGGATAATTTCTGAAACTTGGATTTGTGGCTTTCTATCAAAAGAAGACCATTTCTGTGACAAAACCCTAGATCTGAGGATTTATATACAGCAAGATCATAAACGAACTTTTGGACACCAAAGTTCAGAAGCAGCTCTACTACATTTACTCAATGAAATATCTGTTAAATCTTTTTTTCTGGGGAA
Organism: Alectura lathami; assembly: GCA_013399715.1. Taxonomy (NCBI): domain Eukaryota; kingdom Metazoa; phylum Chordata; class Aves; order Galliformes; family Megapodiidae; genus Alectura; species Alectura lathami. Next base: position 2,274 of record VXAV01011816.1, read on the forward strand.
CGAACAAGCTTTAAAATATAACAGGAAAATAAAGACCGCTGTATCAAACACAGGCCCCTCGCAGGGAAGTTCTTGCACTTCAGGTGGTTGGTCTCTGGATCTTGTTTCAGGGAAGGACGTGATGGCAGGGTGAAGACCACCCCACTGCCCTGGTCAGCCCATCTCCAGAGAACGCTATGGCAAGGGTGAGTAGCCTGAATTCAGCCAACTCTGACCAAACTGCCCAGATCTACACTTCATCTTTCTTGTAGCACCAGTGCACGTGATGCCAAGGCCAGCTGGGTTCTGGCCCAGGCAGGGGCTAAACTCACCTCAGCACAGAAGGGCCCACCTGGACAAGTTGCTAGCAAGGGCCACAGAACACAGTTGTGTTTCAGGGAGCAAGAAATTGTTGCAATCAGCTCTTCTCTAGCAGGCACTCGTTACATGTTTATTCGAATTATAACGATGGAAGGGGCCGTTAATATAACACAGCTTTGCTTCCTGCTTGTTAGCAGTTAGAGGACCTAACCTAACAACTGCCACACAAAATCCACAACTTCTGTCTGAAACAGTTTCAGCAAGAACCTTGACTTAAGGCTGACTGATTGTTAATTCACCTCATACCTAGGTAGAAGTGTTCCCACATTTATTCTCAGCATTATAAATCTGCACATTATTAGCCCAGGGTTGTCCTGTGCTGGGTTTTAAATAATAGATTCTCTTTGTGCCTCTCCTTGCTAACGTTTTCAGCTATTTGCTGTGAGCTCGTTCTTCCCCTTGTTAGTACTTGTACACTATGATCAAGTTACTTTTTAATTTTCCCTTGGACAAAATAAGTAGACTAATCTTACTAGAAACTTGCCTATAACTCTGTATTTACAGGATTTAATTACATTTATTGCTCTTTCCTGAATGCCTTCTAACTTGACAGCATATTTTCTTCTGTAAATGAATAGGAGTACTGGACACAGTGCCCAACACTGCCTCACAAACTCCATCTCCAACACCAAAGCTTCCCACCAGCTCTTCCAGAGCCTGAACTCCCAGCTACTGCCCTGCTCTCGCCCACCCAGCTATTAGCAACAGCTCCTTTTTCATTACCCACATTCAATCTCCAACTCATTTTTCCCTAACCACTCCTACCTCACAAATATAGCCTGTATTCTTCAGTCCCATGAAATCCAAATTTATATCCAGTATCAAAGCACTTGGACACATGTAGAACTCAGGTACCACTCCCAGACTCAGCTTACAAACCACAGGAGGCTGCAAGAGCCAGGCAGCAGATTTTCCACCAGTATCCCGATATAAGATGTGAGATAACTGAAGGCTTTGGCACAGGGAGCACAAAGATACAGCAGGTGTTAGTGCAGTGATGTCTATTTAACATCTTACCATTTCAAAACAGCCTTTTGCTCATCACTAGCGTTAGCAGGGAGTTGCACCAGTTGGAGATGGTGCCAGGTGGAGCACAGGATCTCACAGCTCCGTAGCAAGGGGAGGGCTGAGGGCACTGAAACTGACCAGGAAGGGAGGAGCAGCATGGAAGACCATCCACCCACAGCTTGGTTCCTACATGCCTTCTGGATGCCCATCCTCCCTACCTGCAGCATCCTCCCTCACTTGCTCCCAAGCGTCCTTCTTGCACAAACCAGCTTGTTCCTTGCAGCCTCGCTGTCTTACATCACAGCTTATGCCAGCAGCATGAGCACAAAGTGTCCCAAAAACTGTCTGGTTGCTTGGGACAGCCTCCTCATGCGTTCTGTGTCCTTTGTAGGCTCCCAAAATCTCACAGAATGCTCTTAGAGCCAGCATGATGCACCCCAGCATCCTTCTGTCACACCATCACCATCTTCGGAGCAGCTGGAGCCAACTCTCCCCATGTGTGCTCATGGACAAGCGTCCCCAACAGCGACATCAGTGAAGTGCCATATATGCAGTCATGCCATACACGTAAAGCTATTGAGTACCTCGAGTTAAAAGGGTGCCACAAGGAACATCGAGTCTGACTCCTGGTTCCATGCAGGACCACCCAAGAACATACAATCTTAGAATATCCCAAATACCTGCACAAAAGCAAGCTGCTCCGCCAAGCAGGCTGGGCGAGGGGCAGCCTGCACTCTGGCTTAACCCTACCTTGGGTGGCTTTACACCAAGGTGAATTTCCACTTTTGCTGCTACAGACATACTCACTCACGGTCAGCCTCCTGCTGACATAAGGACTGTCACTGTGCCCAGATTCCTGTTCGGCACAGTAAAGAGCATATAAAGGCTCACCCACCCTGAAAGGCTGTGGGCATACGTGACACAAAATGCCAAGGAACAGTCACACAACTTCAAAAGGTTTCCAGAAGGACCTTCTGCATTTGGTATGACTGTTACTCTCTCAGACATCTAAACAGCTTCTTGGACTGTGTCCCCTCCACTTTTTTTCCCTCCTATTAGCCTCTAAACAAATCCCAGAGCAGAATCAGTTTCCTCGATTTAGAGGCTCCACTCAAGTTTTTTCTAGGATTCCCATCTTTCTCTTTCTTTTTACTTTACAAATATATAAATAGTCACATCGTCATAGGAGACAAGTAGAGACTGACTCTTATGGGTAAAAAAACAGATGTTTCCCAATCTTGCCTAACAAAGTAATATTTTATATAAGGCTCTTCAATGGATTTATAGCCAATGAAGGGATGTTGCTACATTAGCTCATGGAGGGGGTGGGTGATAAAAACTGGAAAGGAAGAGCCAGACAAGGAAAAAAGAAGCTATCCAGAGCGCTGCAATTGGAGAAGCATGACAAATGGGCAGCACAGTTTTAGAGGGCTTCGACAGCAAGGCAGATTGCCTGGCTGGGAGTGATTGTCCACAGCTGGAGCATCGCAGAGACCATCTGGTATTTCTTAAACATGCTTTCCCCAGGTGATCTGGCTCTTGGAGTGCCCCAGCAAAGAGAAGAAAAAGGAATTGTGAGTCTCAGCCCCATTTCCAGGGCTACCCTAATTAGTTAATAGAATTACAGTTGGATTGGCTTCAGTTTCTCCTTCAAAAACCTCTGCTTTTGCCACCTTCTCAATAGGGAAAAAAAAAAAAGTACTTAAATTCATGGAGTTTCTCATTGCTTCAAGAAAGTCAATGATTGTGTCTCTTGGCAGAGCAACCCAGTATAAAACTTAATGAAGTAAAAAAGAGATCCAAAGCTTTGTCTGAACACCTTGTGGCCTCACCCAGCTGTGCAAGGCGTGCATTTCCAGCAGGCTCCCACCCTCGGCATACCCATCCCCACTGCAAGCCTCTGTAAAGCGCAGACTGCGTGCTGGACTCAGAGCACCTCTGAGCTCCAGGATTGTGATCCGTCCCTCAGCTTGGAAAAGCATTCGAGAATTTAATTAGCAGTGTGTGCAACAGGCTCCCGTCCCCGTGGCGAGGAGCGCGGGCAGAGTACGCAACCCTCCAGCCCCCCACGAGGCTGCCCCGTCCCGAGCCAGCAGCGCCAGGAGCCGCTAACGAAGAGCGCAAGAGAAAGCAGTAAATAATAAATGAGCAGACAGATGGAAAAGGGGTTAGCACGAGCAGCAGGAGGACAGACCCTGGGAAGCCAGGCGCGTTCCCACCAGCAGGCAGCGTTCCTGCCGAGCAGGAGCCCGACTTTGCTCACTGCCCCCCACCCCGCTCCCTTCTCCTGTTTTCCCCATGACCGAGCCCAGCCACAGAGTGCGGGGCCATCAGATGCATCCTGTATGGCACAGGGGAGGCAACCGCCCTGCGGACACGCAGCCTGAACTCCCGGCTGCGAGCTTTCCAGCAGCACATAAATACCGCTCCTGTTAGTCTTCATGGGGAGAAAATTTGTTGGGATGGCGGCTGGAGCGCTGAACCAGGTGATCCTCCTCTGACTGCAGCACAATCTGTTGCTATGTCACTATGTGCTAGGAAGTGTTTTTTAAAAGCTGCGGAGAACTCGCCACACGCAGTCTGTGCACACAGGCAGCCTTGTCTCAGAGTCCGCGCCAGAGAAAAGCTAGCGAAGCTGGGCATGCAGATTGCAATCCCAGCCAGAAATACATACACGAGGTGCTTCAGCTTCTCCAGGCTGAGAGAAATTATAAAGGAAATGATTGGGATAAAAATACTGCATGAAAAGCTAAATTTTAAGTGGTTTAGACAGCCAAAAGGAGCATAGTCCAGCACCATGAAGGCAGGGAATTTTGGGTGGAAACCCGTTGGTATGCAGTGGTATAGAGAGCAACAGCAAACAAAATAAGCCACAGCTGTCAACCTAAAGATATATCAACCAATGGGAAATTACAAAGTATGGGTAATTGATAAGGTATTTAAAGACATGAGGGAGAAAACTCACGCCTTAGTAGTGGGAATTAAATATAAAAAAGGGAAATGTGAACAGAGCCATAGGTCCATTATTTCATCCACATGATAAAATTACTGACGTAATTACCAAAACACAAGTGCACACACTTTGTTTTGGGGAAAAAAGATACGATGATGAACTAATGAGATGATGTACTTCACAGTTTATTAATAACCAAGAGCTGTGTTAGATAACATCTGCTTTAGATAAACACTGGTAAGTCACCTACCCTGGATAATTTGCACCTTGGAGTGTGCTAAGGAGATCCCTGACCTGTTGAAGCTAATTTTTAATAAATCTTGGAATGCCAGGTAATTCTAGACGGGCCAGAGAGTGCTAACCCCATACTGGTGCTTAGCAGGACTGGCTGACCTAGGGAACCGCAGCCAGCCAGCCTGGCATCAGATCTCTACAAAGCAATTAAAAGCTAATATGAGAATCTAGCAATAATTCATCATGCTCATGTCTCAACTAATTACCAGCCAACATGTGTTGTATAGAATCAAGTCCCATCTAAATGCCGTTACAACTTGATTTAAGAACTTGCATTAGTAAAAGTAATTTGGCACAACTGGATGGACAAGAGTGCCCGACATGACAAAGTCATTCACAGCCTGCTTCCAATCCCACATGACAGGATTTTATATTTATCTAGATGATAAAACTACTAGGAGGCAGCTCAGAGATAGCACAAGCAGGTTAGTAAATAACAAAGAAAACCGACTGCGCTTACCCTGCAGCCTGATGGCTAGATGGCCACAGTCCAGCAGCACGTGCCTTAGTGCAGCCAAGCACAAGATAACACGTACAGGAAAAAAAATACAGAGCCCCTATCAACAGGATGGAAAAGTCTGCCCAGCAAGGCCACAAGACAAAGGAGGAGCTACACTGGGAGTTCTGCAAAGAGAGGATGAAGGAACCTAATTATTCCTTTTACAGAGAAAAACAGTGAGTGACCCGAGAGCTGCACAGGCAGCGAGAGGCAGTGCAAGACCCTGCAGATGCAGTCACAGCTGGGCACAGGGCAAGAAACATTTCATGATGAGACCTGGGTGCAGCACAAAGGCAGGGTGAAAATCAGCCGTGCAGAGGGCAGGTATAAAACCCCCGTGTCACTAAGAGTGGAAGCAGCCCAGACACTGGCACACTGGGGGTCTGCTTCAGGCTACAGGATCAGGGAGATCAGAAGCACAGGCTTATTGGGAGCATCTGAAATGCAGAAGCAGCTGGTAATTAGGGACCTTTAACTGCCCACAAATTCACTGGGAAAGAAAGACATCAGACAGAGTCTTGCCTCAAGTTCCTGGAATGCACTGAGAAACAAATTGAGAGGAGACAGGAACAGGACTGGAATAGAGGCTCCTCGAGGTTTGGCTCTGATCAACACAACCAGTGAAGAGTACGGAGGTGGAAAGCAACGTGGGAGAGGGAGCCCCAGACAAGTGCTCACTCTCATGAAGAGCAGAGGGAGAGTAGGAGTAAAACAGCGTGCTGCGGGAGCAGAGGCTGCGGTATGCCCTGGGCTGGCGAGTAGGACTGCGTGCAGGATGAAAAGGGAGCTCAGGAAGCGCGGCATTGTGCAAACACGCAGCAAGAAGAAGCAAGCACTGCAAGCTCTCTGCGCAGGGCATGATGAAGGTAAATCACCAACTCGATGACTTGCAGCACATGAAGCAGTGGAAGCTCCACCAGACCGGTACGGATAGGTGCAAAGGAAGGGACATGGAAAGAGGGACGGAGAGAGCCGAGCACTCAAAGCAACCACATGCAGCAAGGCTCCTGAAAGGGGACGAGGAGACATTTGATAACTACATTAGTGGGATGAGACAGACCGAAGAGTTCATCTCCTCCTGAGCAGGGAGAAAAGGTTAATAGAGGGGCTCATGCCACTGAACACACCACAAGCCCTCCCGAAGCTGTTGGTGTGTGTCAGCCCTCCCCCCTCCCGCCACAATCTGTTTTCTGTTAGGTTTATGTGTTTCCTTTATTCTCTACACAGCCCCCAGAACTAGCTAGTTCTGGTAATGACATTACACATTAGAGCACGCGTATAATTGTTGATTTTAAGATACACAATTTATAAAGTATTTTCTCTTATGAGGCTCGTTAAACAGGATGGTAAATTGAATTTAATAAATGCCAAATTTGCTGTAAGAAGCTATATTCCCCACAGTTACGAAAGAAATAACCAAATCAGATAATGAGAAAGCCAAAGTGCTGTTGAACAGACTAGAGAGTGTCACCTGAAAAAGAGATTCACCTTCCTGACCTCTCTCACACACACATGCCGTCAGCACACAATGAGTTGTAAAACTGCTAATTAGGGTAAGAGAAGGCGGCGATCCCAGGGGGTTGGCCTGCAGCTGTCTCGGGAAGCAAAGAGGTATAAATTGGGACACAAGAAAGGTCTTTCACAAGAGCCAACAACTTGCAGAGTTGCACACAGCGATGAAGCTGAAATGTTTCAGTGCTTTAGTTGGTTCAGACTTTGTGGAAAAGCGTAGCTGAGACCACACGGTTACCACGGTCAAAGGCAGTAGAGTGAAACTGTAAGCTGTGGTAGAGCATGGGCAGAACAAAGATTATTCAAGTTTGATGTTTCTAATTGGGCCTGAGGCCCATCAGCAACTATCTCTAAGAATTTTTTTGCAGACAAATGTGGTTTCAGAGACTGAAAAAGGGCAGACTTAGTGGCTATGTTCAACAGGTTGAAAACTCAAGGAAATCACAGGCCAGTCAACATAACTTCAATTCCTGGAAAAAATTCTGAAACGAATCAAACGACCCATCTGCAAGGAAGGGCTGGAAGTAATAGCCACACCATGCGAAGCCAACCTGCTTTCTCCCTGACGTAGCAAAAGGGTCTCATATGTGAGATAGAGGCAACAGATGTTACATACCTTTGCTTTTGCAAGGCTTTAGCTTTAGTTCTGTATAACATCTTAATTAGCAAATTAGGAAAATAGAATCTAGATGAAATTCCATACGGGGAACACACAGCTGCTTGGGAAACTGTACACAAAAACACAGACACGAACAGGCGGTACCGTGTCAGTAAAACCCGTGGCTGCACACGGGTACACAGACACGAGCGTCACGCCTAAGATATGTGAAACAACCCTGCTGCTCTCCTCAGTCAAGAAAGAGCTACAACGCTGGGCTCATTTCAAGGCAACACGCTTCCAAAAAGCCCAGACTAAGTGGAGAGAGCCCAAGGGACACCAACAAAACACAGAACCACAAAAAAAAAAAAAAAAAAAAAAAAAAAAAGGGNAAAAACATGAAGGGTGATGAAAGGGACCTCAAGAGGCTGAATCAACCACGCATGTGTCATTCAACTTGAAAATAACATGGCCAGGAGGAAAGAGCAGAAGAAAGGCAGTTGTTTGGTGCAGAGAACAAGAGTCTTAGGGGAAACACGATAAGAAGCCTCAAATATGTAAAAGATTCCTGCAAAGAGGAAAGGAGGACGATAAGCTGCTCTCCTTGTCCACAGGGAGGGGACATGGAGTAATGGGTTTACACTGAGGCAAAAGATTTTAGAAACCTCAACCCCACAACAACAATCACATCCTGGAGCTGACTGCTGGGCAGGGAACGGACTCCCTGTCACAGGAGGTTTGAGAGCAAAGGTAAAGCCAGGATAAGTCTGTTAACGATGACGGCCCAGAGACCAGCGCAGTGCTGGTGCCCAGCCACCAGCCCCCTCAGCCTTTACACGCACATGCCCAGGGACATAATGCTTTCCAGCCACACACCAAACGCCCTCAGAAAGCTGTGTAGCAAAAACAAACAGCCACTCGGCTTTGGAATGAGCTCATATAAACAGCTGATAAAGGCACACAACCCCTCAGTTACAAGGGAATGTTTTTATGATGTATGCTTTCCAGCACCACTCCCTCGATTCTGATGCTGACACACAGAAGACACCTGCAAACTGTCTTAGAAAGGGACTCTGCAGCTCTGCTGGCCGTTATCTGCAGGCTCGGTGACGATATCGCTTCCATGGCATGTTGCAGTTCTCCTAACCCTTCCTCCCAGAAAATCCTACAGTGCTTCATGGCATCTACATTCTCCCTCTCTTCCCTATCTTCTTCCTGCTGACAGGACTCCTCCACCAGTACTCAGCTGCGTTAATCAATGAGGTGAACCCAGGGAAATAATTTTCCATGCACATTTAGCTTTGAACGCTGCTTTTCCCCTGTCAGCTCTGACAAAGGGTTTGATCCCCCAGCGCGTGCCTGCTTTCCCAGTGCTTTAAGCTGGCCAGAGAAACCACATTGCCTCTCCTCACCCACCTCTCCCCAGGCAGAGCCCGGGTACAGCTGTTTTGGCATGGAGAAGGCTAGAAAATGCCCTCTTTAGGTCCTTCTCAGATTTATTTTGTACAATGCTGTGCGTAATGTGTATAATGTTGTGGTCTGTGATGGAAAGGAGGGCAGACAGCTTGATCCAAAGTCAACAAGTAGCACATGTCAAGCCTCAGGACACACACTCTTAAAGACAGGGGGAGCAAACAACCACCCTGCTGCAGCACCCATAAAGCACCATTGATTCACAACGCTGCTGCAAGGACCATGCCATGCTCAGGCTGTTGATCCAGAAGAAAGGAGCCAAAAAGGCAAGAAAACTGCGCTTACCTCTCCTCCTGGGTCCTGTTTCACAAGATGCCCCCCTCCAGCCCCACAGGGCCTCCAAGGATGTTGGCTGCAACTGGGGATAGAGCTATATGCCTGGGGTAACTCCAGCAAAATGAGCTGAGCAGCCTGTCTGTGCAGCAGCACAGGCACTAGAAGTGCATCCAGTTTGCACCCTGCTGCCTGCAAGGGCAGCCCCAAACCATGCCCCCACCAGCACCCTGCAGGAGGGTCCTGGGCCCTACAAACACAATCCTGCACCAGGACCACCATCTCCCAAAACAACAGCACTCAGCAGGAATCACAGAAGTGCCAAGGGAGGTCCACAAGTACAGGACACACAAACATGCCAGGTGCTCAACCTGTGAGATTCCCTGCCAAGGAGCAAGTACAGTTCTCACCATTATCAAGGAAAGGAGGAAAATATACTTCTGCAAGCCAGCTTCTTGCTTACAAAGCTCTTCCTGCGGACACACTGCCCTTGCTCCTGCTCCATGCCACCCCATGCATAGCTCACCCACAGTGACCACATACATGCTCCTGCTCACCTCCAAGCCCCCCACCCCACCGTTCACACCCTCCATCACCACCACCTTACACACTCTTGCAACTCACCCCAAACTGGCCAATGTCTCCAAAGCAGCCTTTTCCAAGAAAAACCTTACACAGACCTCACAGCCACTCTTACAGCAGAGTTTGTGTTAGCTAATGACCTTAACAGGACTAATTAGATGCCAGAGTGAAACACCTGATTGCAATTCTGGACACAGATGGTGAAATGCACTCTTCTGCAGCTTTCAGCTCTGCTCCTAGCTGCTCCCATCTGATTTGAGTCTCCCCCAGGTTTCTTTCATTGGGGCTAGAAGAGGTCCCAGAGGTGTGGGTCTACATGTTGTAAGCTGGGAGCACTGCGTGCCCTGTGAGAGTGTCACCTCCCCCCACCTCTGCTTTTAGAGGCTGTGCCCCACAATGTGACAGGGTGAGGGGCTCCCAGCACCCACCCTGCAGTTGTTTTGCTCTTTCTGATGCAGGTGTGGGGTGGTAGGACAGGCTGGAGGGCTGTCACCACCGGCCTCCTGGTGCAGTGCAGTAATCTGCTTTGCAGCTTCAACCAGAAGGCAGACCATAAAGAGGAGACGTTTTTCTGCTGCTCAGAAGGAGAAGGGAGGCAGTGTTTTGTTTCCTCAGCATGGGAACTCCTGAAGGCAAACGTACTATTTATGGTTCATCCCTGCATCTTGGGAAGCTCAGTTACACTTAACGCTTCATGCAAATGCAGGAGGGGACAGTTTCTCACACACGCCTGTTGGCCTCCTGAGCAATTCCCTCTTCCATTAGGCTTAATGGGATTTACTTAACAACAGTGCAGAAACCAGCCTGTGTGGTGCAGTCAGTGCAGATATGCAGTGTTTAAAGCCCAAGTGCAGTGCATGGGCCCAGCACAGGCTGGCACCACAGATGGAGGGTTTTGGACTCAATCTGCCAAAGCACTGCCTGCTCCTGCCCCTCTCACCCCAAGGCCAGCACTAAAACCTGAGTGGACATTGCTTCTCCCCTGCCCTGGGGCAGGTCCTCGCACCTCACCCACTGACACCCAGAAGCTGTGCAGTCAACAGGGCCCCCAGACCACCTTAGTGCGACCCGCACATGTCTCCGGAGGGTTGCTGTGGCTCCTGCAACTTCTGCTGTTACAGGCTATTAAGGAAACACCTCCTTCTCCACCTAGCTCAGCTGGGCAGAAGCACAGAAGTGTTTCTAGGGCAGCATTCACCCTTCTCCCCCATCCCACCAGCAGTTTCCAGCGGGCAGGCAGCTCTGCGCACCCTCCTGCTCCATCACAGGCTGGCCTGAGAGCACAGGAGATGCTGACGTGTGAAACGAGATACCTATTTCCGAGAAGCATAGGGAAGCAGCAAAGATTAATAAGTCTCAAAATGTTATACAGCATTTAAACAGCGCTGTCAGAGATCAAAGGCTATCACTCATCTCGGGGAGGCAGGCTCGGTAAGCCTGCAGAGATCACGTACGGAAAACAAATGCAAGATGCAAGAGAAAGCCTGCAGACAGGAGCAGAGGAAAGCTCTTACTTGTCTAGAGAAATTGAAGTGGCCTAAGCCAGAGAGCAACATGTGTTCCTGGAGGAACAACAGCCAGAAAGACTGCCTGGTTTCACTCAGTCTCAGTTGTGTCTTAGCACAGAAAACACATTTCATTTTAAGACACCCTCTTACCTCGGAGGTACCTGCTGCTGGGAGCAGCTGAGCTCCCCGTGAACAGCCCTGCCTGGTGCCTGGGAGCTCACTAGGGACTATGTGCAACTGCTGAGCGCGTTTGAAAAAGCCCCTGGCTTACACCGATGCAGCGGTGCCTGCAGAACCACACTCCTTGCACTCTGAGACCTCTCCTTCCGAAAGATGCGAGGACACTGCGTGGAGGTGTGATGCCAACACCACTTGCCCACACTGGTAGGCAGCCTGGGAGGCTGATCAGTTGCCTTTCTAGTTCTCAGATAACTATATCTGCTGGAGGAGGAGGAAGAGCAGGTGGCTTTTTATCCCAAAGGCTTTCATCCACGCGGTGGTGGAGGTACTGACCCTGGAACACAGATGCCTCATGGTGCTGTTCTTATCCCAGGCTCCCCCGTCACAAGGCACCTTTCTTCTCACATGACTTTGAGCATTTACATGTCGTTGGTATAACTAAAATGCAGCAGGAGACAGCAGCAGTAGGAGACCCTCTTACACAGGGGCTTGGGGTTAGAAATTCCTTCAGTCTGGGCTGGATACGGAGCGCCCAGGGTCACCCACAGAGCATGAACAGCATGAGGCCAAGTGACTCCTGCACACAGACCTCCAGGGGAGAAATCTTGTTTTTAGGGATCCCAGATACCCCACCCTGCATGCTCAGTCCCTCAACATCCCTCCCCAAAGCAAGTCTGGGTCCTTGCTCATGGACCTTGCTGCCAACCCAGCGACTCCCTCCAGCCCCGTACAGAAACCTTGTGCAGAACAAAAAGAAGTCCTCAAGCAAACTCTGGCTGATTGAATTTGGAAGGTAAAGAATGCCCTTCTGCAACAGATGTACAATCCCCTCTGCCCACCCCAAACACCAGATCCATCATGGAGAAGGGAAATATTTACACAAGTTAGTAGAGTTCCAGTTAAATATTATGCTTAGCTGTCTAGAGTCCATGTTCTCAGACTATGTCTATGAAATAAAAGATTAAACTTCATAACAATTATGAAGTTGCTCTGCTCACATTCAAAGGGAGTTAAAGGACATTAAAATAGTTCCTTGGGTAATATTACAGTGAAATTGCTCTCTCCTTCCCAGAGAGTTGGTGCTAAAACCTCGTGAACTATCCTGTAAACACACTTGGAAAAGCTAAGAGCTGAGCTGATAACCAGGTAGCACCTCTGCTCCGCAGGTTCTGTAAAAAATGTGAGCAATGCTTGAGGGCTTTTGAAGCAGCGAGGGAAGGAGGATAGGGGAGAGCAGCTTCTCTTCTCAAGGGAAGTTTGTTTAGTGGAAAGTAAGCAAGTTGTCAGGGGAAAAGCTGACAATGTTGATTCCAGCAGTTGTACTGGGAATAAACAGCCAAGTGGATTACGTTACAGGGAATGAGAAACGGCTCTGAGGATCCCATCTAAATGCTGGGCGTTCAGGAATGATGCTATTCAGCCACGCTCCTGGCCCCAACGCCCATGGGGCTCAGCTCTCTGGCAGCCCTGCCACAGCCATCCCTCCGCTGCTGGGTCCCTGAGAGGACCCATGTCCCCAGTGGGGACGGAGATCCCCACCACGCTGCCTTAGGGTCAGGGACAGGTTGGTTGGGGTGGCAGCAGCAGGAGCGAGGCTGCATGGGACACGTTCCCCTCTCCCAGCCCAGCTGTGGGGCCAGTGCAGGGCCCTGCTTCCCGTAAAGATGGGATGCCTCCCTGCCTTCCACAGGAAAGGGACCCAGCAAGAGGGGAAGGGGATCGCGCTTGATTTATTGGCCTCTTCCTCCTTCCCATCGTCTGTGGCTCGTCCAGCTGTAGTGATAAGAACAGCTCTGAAAGGACACTGCTGGCTGCTGGGATCCTGTCCTGCTGCCCACTCACTGCCTGAAGACATCAGTCCTTTACAAGCACTGTTAAATGTGTATCCAAAATGTGGCAGTCTCCTCCATCCTTTGAGATTCTGTTCCCTGGATAATACAAACAGTTGCCAGAAAAAGAGTATCCTCTCAGCTCTGTCTGGGCCATTATCCCTTTATATTTGCTCTTTAATATTTACTGGGTTCACACAAAGTGCATGCTCTGGAAAAAAAAAAAAAAAAAAAAAAAAAAAAAAATCAGCTGCAGCTTAAAGGACTCCAAATTTAGTAATTGCTGCAGCCCCACCGACGTGAACAGTTAGCAGGGAGATCTCTGCAGCACTTCACGTGCTGGGGCATTCTGCTTAGACCAGGCTGCGGAAAACCTTCTGTCCAGCGGCACAAAATCTGGAGTCTGCAGAGGTGCCCACTGCAGGGCCCTCAAGTCCACCATGATTTCCTGAAGATCCTTTCCCACCCAGTAACCCTGGTAGGAAGCAAAGGCAGCCAAGGATGCTGATTCACACAGAAGTGAAGCACCTGAGGGTTTTAACAGACCTGTGAGATAGCGAGAACTAGCCACAGCTGCTGGCTCCAGAGCTGGTCTTGCAGCCTTACCTGTTAGTGTGAGGTTGCTGTATGTGTTTGAAAACTGCTCCTTTAACAAAACCAAGTGCATCTGAGCTGCCTTTTCCCTCTGTAGCTCCAACATTATGTCAGGATGCTGGGCGATCTTACAGCCTTTCTGCTTATCCAGGGCAATGTCACTGCGAACAATGTCTACAGCAAAAGGGAAAGAAAAAAGGGAGATGGCCAAACCTCAGCTTCCGTTTTCACCAGACGCTTGGATCAGAACCAGGCAACATGACAGCCACACAACCATCACTCAGCATGAGCAACCCAAAAAAAGGGTTCACAACACTGGGATCCACCTATCCAAGGAACCTGCTCTGCTCAGGTCTCCTTTCCTCCCACAGAAAACTCACATCATTGACTTTAGCAGGCTTTCACAAACTACCGCCCCTTCCATCCATCGCCTGCCTGGAGGCAGATCCCTTACGGTGGTGACCCCTCCCTTTCAGGAAAGTGCAAAATCTCCCAACATTTATATCATGACACTGTCACTGGTGTGTTTGCCACTACACAATGAGAAAAGACCAAATCCCATTCTGATGACCCCTGACTTTCATTTACCATTTCTTGTCAAAGACAAGGTGAAGAAGGCTTCTTCTTGCCCTGTGTACCCTCACTGCCTGCAGCTACCTCCGCCAGAGCTAGGTCAGCCTGGCTTACAGCTCTTTGAACAGGTCTCCGTGCACTTCTAGGGCCTGACATTCGATTCAGGGGGCAGGAAGCTCACTTAACAATTATGTTGTCTCCATATGAACTTTCTGTAAGCCCTATTGTGGAATAAGAATACGATATTGCCTCTCCTAGAACAAGTCACCCACTGGGGAAATGCAAAGCTGGGAGTAGCAGGGGAGGACAAGAGTCAAGTAAGACGTGGCCAGTCTCTAAGCAGGAGGGGAGTGGTGCAAACCAGTCCTTTCAAGGCCATTTTCTGAGCTGAAGGAACTCTGCAACACTCTCAGATCCAGAGGCACCATATGTTGTGCTGAATTCTTACAGAACCTTAGGCAGCCAGCAGTGATAAGGGATGATGGAAGTTGGAGTTCTTCCACCACATTGCTTGAGGTCAAGCTCTGCATCACGAGGTTGCCCTTTCCTTGGTTTAGTTCCCATCTAGCTAGAAGTTTGTGAGGGAGCTTGTCGGAAGAGAGCCATGCCTTGCTCCACAAATGCTCTCAGCTCCGTTGTTGTTATTCTCATCAAGGAGCACCAACATTGTTTCCGATGGCCGTGCTCCTATCTTCTAAGGTTTTGGATCTCAGGTTCTGCAAACCTGGGTTCTGAACTCTGCCCTGGGCTGGCAGGGAACTCCCTCCGAGGGCGGGTGAAGGGCTGGAGGCCACATTACCCGGGCAGGATCAAACCAGGTTTGTACCCTAAAGGGATGGAGGGAACATCTCCAGGACGTGCATGTGGACCAGGACAGACACTCAGCACCACCCGGCCTGATGATGCTTAACTCACCCCTCACACCAAGCAGGTGCAGGACTCTGGGCCTGCCGCTGGGTTGCTCAGGGTCCACAGGAGCGTGGCTAACCTGATGACTTGTTTTCTGTTAGGTGATGAGGAACTGAAGGGTGAGAGATCCGTCAGGGGGATTTCGGGAGGACAAGCCAATTCTGTGAGGCTGGCAAATGCCCCAGAAAAAATTTGATGGGTTTGGTGAAAAGGCAGGATGGGCTCTTGTCCAATGGGATAAAAAGTATTCTGGATCACAGCAGCTGTGAGGAAGGAGAGATCTGCAGGGTGCCACAGTGAGCTCTTGGTCCCATGGCAGTGGGGATATCCAAAGAGCACACTGCCTGGGCCTGCTTCATTGACCTAAACCCAAACCACAGCCCTCGTGGACCCAAAAGGAGGAAGGACCTGGGGCCAGGGTCCCTGTCCGTGCAGTCAGGGACCATGGCAGCACCTCAGTGAGTGCAATGGGACCTGGCAGTGGGTCCTGCATGGCACCCCAACCTCCAGCACCCTGCCTCTGTCTTCAGGGAACAGGGGTCCCAGCGAACGCATGCTGGGGAAGGGACAGCCCTGTGTGCACTGTAGGGAGCAGACTCAGAAGTGAGGGGCAGGGGAAGTGTTTGGCGTCCTGTCCTTAGCTGATGGAGCTGTTGTAATGGGATCAGCACCTCTGCACCTCTCTTCCCAACCAGCAGCGCCAGGGGAAGAGGCCACAGCTGCTGTGGGAGCTCAGGGGAAACCTCAGCAAGAGCAGTCCAGGGAAAAGAGCCAGCAGGAAGCTCACGGCCATCACATCTAAAAGCAGGAGAGAGAAAGGGGAAAGGCGCAAGGAGTGTGAGGAGAAGGATCCCCCAGGAGGCTCTGGGCAGGGCAGTCCCCAAAGGGGACACTGCCTTCCAGAACGCAGAGCAGCCATAAAAACAAACACGAAAATAAAAATAAAATTAGGAAGAAAAAAAAAAAAATACCCAGCAAAACAAGAAACCACGCGGCTCTTGCCAGAAGTGAGAAAGAAGAACTCCAGATGTGGGAGCCCCAGAGGACGCCAAATGGTTTCCAAAGCCGGCAGACCGGCGAGCTCCGCGCACCGAGAGGCGGCGGCCGGGCCGGGCCGGGCCGTGCCGTACCGGGTCAGTACCCTGGCCAGCTCAGCCCGGCACGGCTCGGCGCGG